>JBBMOE010000107.1:83140-200640 GCA_037975065.1 Chaetodon trifasciatus | reverse complement strand
AAACACACCAGAGGGTTGAAGATGCTCACCTGTGTGAGATAAGAGAGAAGAGTCCCTCCCACCAAATGTTTTCTGTTCTCCTTTTTTTGCACATTTGTACTATTTTTACTATTAGTAGATTTACAGTTCTGTCATCTTTATGACTAAATGTGTGTTGAGCAGTTTGTACAGCTGCAGTGAAATGTCCCTGCAGGGGCCAAAGGTTTTGAAGATGGAAGTTTCAGTTCAGCCAAATAACACATTTTTTTCATTTACCTGTGGTTGTATTTAGTCATGCAGTTAGTTTTGTGTCCAGGTTTTGAGGTTTTTAAGCTCTTCAAGAAAGTGTCTCCAGTTTCTTGGAAGAAACTCTTTCCACCAAAGAAACAGCCTGAATTATTCAGTGCAGCAAAGACGCTGATGTGTTTGAGTGTTTTGAGTTGTTTTTAGTGAATTTCCATTCACTCCCATTGTTGCACTGTGCAGAAATTTAGGTATCTGAAAATCTGGGTGAGCCGTCCCTTTAAGACGAGGCGAAGGCGTCGATCACTCTCTCATTAAAGTTCACGCTCCATAATTCTTCGTAAATACAGCGATGACGGGTTGATATTTCTGTTTATGTGAAAAGGAAGAATTTCCTGTGACACACATCCAGTGAAAGCTTGACCCGTGAACGTGTGAGCGGTTAAACGCTGCTGGTTTAAGAGCTCAGCAGCGAGCTCCTCTGGGGAAGCTCAGCCTGTCAGGGAGCTTCAGGTCGGAGTGTTCCAGCGCTTCAGGTGTTGATTCTTCCTCCCTGCTGGGGAATCGGCCGCTCTGTGCAGTGGGTGTGTGTCATGTGGTTGATTGCAGAATAGGTCAGCCTCGTCAGCGTGTGTGCGTGTGTGTGTTTGCTGACTCACTGCACACACACACACACACACTGACGGTAATGGCTTCCATGCTCTCAGTGCATCAATCTTCATCTCTTCTGCACATCTTCAGTGTCTCTCCTGCTCTACTTTTTTCATCCTCCATCTTTTTCTGCTTTCTTTCTTTTCTTCATGGGAAACATGAGACTTTCTCCACAGATCAACATCTGAAAATCATTTCTTCATCACAGCGTTCTGTTCCTCCCTGACTCGACCTTCCTTTCCTCCCCCGCCTGCCATCTGTTCACCTCCTGCTTCTTCATTTTTAATTTCTCATTTTTTAGTGGAAATGTGAAATATTCTGCTGTCGTCTTCAAATAGAGCGTCTGAAGCTTCTGTGTGTGACAGACCAAATGATGACAAATCAGTGACCGTCAGTGTTTTATTGATGAACAGATTGAGTTTAGACGAGTCTGTGATGTCACCTGTGAAGATGCATTAACAGACACCTGAACGTGCTCGACGCTGAAACACGTTATTTTACACAGTGTTGATCGAAATGAGAGCAGCACTGGTCGCAGCTAAATGCTAAGTATAAATACTGTCAGGCTTGAGTTGATATCACCTGCTAGAGGACTGATAGGCTCTAAAATCTGAAGATGATGGGAGGCTTTTTGCAGCTAAGAATCATTGCCTGGATTCCCAAAACGGCCGAGAACAGAGTGAACTGTTCTAAGAGATTAGAGACAGTTAGCATTAAGAAAAACAGCTGAAGTAACAGAGGGAATGATTTCTTATCTGCGAGCTGGAGATTCATGAGTTTTGAAATGATGAGCTAACTTTTTTGCTGTTGTTTAACTTTCACAATCACACATCCAGTGAAAAAAGAGTGAAGAAAGGTCAGAAGAGGCACAGAGCAGAGTCTGCTCGGGTGTCAGCGTCTATGAGTGCATTTATTCAATCTGTATTTAAAGCGTTGAGGATCACGCCTTCATGTCTGATGACGTCCAGAGCAGAATTAAAAGCACTTCACAAGAATATAAACAAGTGTTGCAGCACAAAAGCTAAAAGCAGCAGACTTTGACTCGACTGTCACGACTGGACCAGTTTAATGAGGAAGTGATGACATGTTGCCATGAAAGCCTTTATAGAGGGTCCAAAGTATTTGGATCTACTTTATGTTGAAATCACCCAAAAAAACCTTCTTTAATGGCATATTTTATGCTTCCATGTGAAATTCAACCTGTTTTTGCTCATAATGTTTCTCTGAATTGTCCCTCAGTGTCCCAGCGAGACCTACGACGCCCTCCACAAGTCCACCAAGGACTTCCCAGACGAGGTGGTGAGCTTCATGCGGCAGCACCAGCTGATGTGGGAGCCCGTCCTGCCTCTGGGCGGCAGACCCGTCTTGACCAAAGTCAACGCAGCCTACATGTTGAAGAGGGTCGTAGTGGACCGGGTGGACGCTGAGGACGGACCGTACGATGTCTTACACCTGGGCACAGGTGAGGAGAGTGGGAGTTGAGAGAGTAAGAGGAAGTGAGGAGACGGAGACGTTAAAGGAAAAGAAAACGATAAAATGTCTGAAGACGTTTTTTTGTGTTTGTTTATGGTGAAAGCTGAAGGTGTGCACACTGTAAAAAGTAAAAGAAAAAGTTCAAATGTTTTAAATATTCATGGTTGAAAGCAGTTGAAATGTCAGTTGTCTCGTTAGCACCAGTCATCAAAACTCACTGCTGTCCTGAAGGTTTCTCCAGAGTCCTCAGAGACTCTTTTAACCCTCTGAATGAAGAAATATTTCATTTGCTGCAAAAAAAATAGATTTCTAATCTGTTTTCTAATGACGCATCTGCACTCAGTCTGCACAACGTGAACCAAACATAATGGATTTATGTTACTCATGTTTGTCTGTATTTATGTTTCTTTGTGTTGTTTTACATTATGAAAAAAAAAACACGTTGTCATTTCTGGCTTTCTGAGCAGGAAATACAGACATTTTTTATCCAGATGCTTAGAAGAGTCTTTAAGGATTCAGGAAAGTCTTCAGAACCGTTCTGGGTTTTTCAAACATCGTCTGGTTGTTGTTTCTTCCTGAAAGTTGGATGTTCTGTAACCTCGTTCATACATGAGCGTCCAAAAACCAACAGGAAGGAAAAAATGAGCAAAAGCGTCTTTCCACAGCTTCACATTTTAACCAAACCACATCGTTAAAGCGTCATCCAGGCACAGCCAGTGTGGTTCATTTGTTCATCTGTTGTGTGTAAACATCCTGCGTTCATTATCTTCTTAAAGCGCCTCTGAAGCTGGAAATGGAGACGTTTACCGTTTTATCCCGAAGCAACACACTGGCAGGGTGAACGGGTTCCTGAGCGTGTCTGGTCTATGTAAGTGAGTGTGTGTGTGTGTGTGTGTGTGTGTGTGTGTGTGTGTGTGTGTGTGATGAATGGCGGAGGTTATTTAACTGCTGGTGACAGGTCGAGGGGCCAGAGGTGCTCGGCGGCTCCATACGTCTCCTCTAAGTGGATTCCTCTCCTCCATCTCTCATCTCCCCTTCAGCTGCTCGTTTACCTGCCTGATAAATGCTCCTTCTGCTCTTTCAAGTGCTCTGATTTTCACGTTACACGACCAGGATGAATCTTCTGACTCGTCTCCCCGTCTGCTAAGCTCTCAGTGCTGCTGTTAGCGAGGACAGATAATGTCCCTTTTTGATGCATCATGCTGCCCCGCCACGCGCTCACGTCGAGGTGGTTTACCCAAAAAATGAAATGTGCCTTTGTAAAGTCTACGGGCTGCTCTGAGGTCGCGCGCTGTAATTCAGTTTTATTTTAGGCTCATGACAAAAGCTTACGCAGATGATACTCATCCATTTAAGCCTAAATCGTCTGTTTTCTCTGCACCGGCAGTCTTGTTTCTGAAATAATGAGGCTTCAGTTCTCTGTCCTCCTCTGGTGAATCCTCCCTGTGAATGTGTCAGGTGTTACTATGGACCATGAAGACTATGAAGTGTTTGACCCGGCTCTGTTTCCTCCAGCTGAGAAACAGCGTTGCTCACAGACAGACATGGTTCTTCACACTTTCGTCTTGAAACTCCCTCCAGGCCTGTTGCAGCAGAGCATCCCTGGATTGTTGGTCCTCTAAGAGGTCTAATGTGAGACTGATCCTCATTTCTCTTCCCTGACTCCTCATCAAACTCAGAATCCAGTTCAGGGCTCCGGTGGTCACTTATCGAGCCCTGCGTGGTCACACAGCTGCCTGCGTTAGAGATCTGCTGCAGCCTTGATCCACCAGCAGGCCCCTGAGGTCCTCTGTCTCCCTTTGGACCTGAGATCTGTGGACACCTTTGCCTTTGTCTCAGCACCTGATAGCACCCAGGCGTCTGATATACAGACACTTTACAGACACCGGCTGTTTTTCTATCATCACACTTTAAAGCCAAACTTTTTCAAAGTGTCTGATAGAAAATGAAAGTCTGTCCCTGTGTTTAGTATGTGGACGACGTCCACTAACAGGACGCACTAAATATTAACCTGAAGGTCAAAGCTGACCTGCCAATCAGAGCACAGATATGAAAACCTAATGGCCGTCACGCAGGAGCAGCTGCAGCCTGAAGCTCACAGAGGGAAAGTTCAGGAAGCTGGAAGGTCGTTATGAACCTCTGATCCACTCATTAACCACCGTGGCCTCAGAAGAACACGCTCACCTGACTTTACCTGTGGACAAACGACAGGAGGCCAGTTAATAAACTTTAATTACATCAATCAGATAACGACAAAAAACATTAAACAACTTGTCTTTATTTATTTTTATGAACTTATTATTTTTGTTCTTTTTCTACGTCTCCTCTTTGTTCTTACTGTACTGCTGTAACATCTTAATGTCCAGAAGTTATATCTTATATAATATAATCTAGTCTTATCTTATCCAGCTTGACTGCGCTAGAATAATGTGTCTGATTTAATAAATTTTTTGGATTGCCCCTCATGCCAGGAAAAAACAAAGTATTGCCAATGAAAGCTAAACATAAAGTCCTCACAGTGAGTACAACACAGTAATTAATGTAGTACACATGCAGAAGAACGCAGCAGTAGTTAAATGGTTCAGTCCAGCGAGGCGGAGTGGATAAACGACGTGTGTCTGTGTGTGTTTGGTTTGTGGAAAATGTAAATTAAAGTGCATCAGCTGTGGAGCTGAAGCGGCCGCTGGCTGCAGAACAAACACTGAGCGCCTGTGACTCACAGTGTTTTACAGACCAGATCGTGTCTGTTCGAGGATATTTAATGATGAACTCTGCCACACACATTTTTCCATCATCAGCAGCTCTTTTAGGAGCCTTTTCAAACTGCTCAAGCCTGAGCTCAGCCCTGATTTGTGGTGTCTTCACCTTTCTTTTTGCCTTATTGGGTTGAGACTGAGGAAGAGGAGGAGGAGGAGGAGGAGGAGGAGGAGAAACGCTGGCTGCTGTCAGAGGAGCACAAACACAAAGCGACCAGATTTTATCTCCTCTGAAGTGAAACGTTAGCGAGGTCTCTGATGGCCGCGGACATCTATCATTAGATATCATCACCATCGCTCCATGTAGGGAAGGCTTGTTTGACAGACTCATCTGTGAGACACTCACACACACACACACACACACACACACACACACACACACACACACACACACACACACACACAGGACATTTCCCACAGCGGGTTCTTTAAGGTTTATGAGGTCTATGAGGTTCCCTGGGAGCATCCTGACATTATGTGTGTGTTTGTGTGTGTGTGTGTGTGTGTGTGTGTGTGTAGTGCCTCTCAGTGCTGACACACAGTGTGTCGTACAGCTGGTGTGTGTTGCAGTCGTCGTAGATCAAATCCCGTAAATCCATCCTGACATTTCTTACATTGTGTGCGTCTCTAAGGTTACACTATAGAGCATGTCCTCCGCTGTCATGGCAAAGCTGCAGAATGATCACCTTGAAACACCCTTGAAGTCATGTTAACTGTGTTTGCAGTGTTTGAAATAACTTTCAGATTCAGTAATCGAAACAGTAGAAGTGGAAACTCAAGCTGCTGGATGAAAGCAGTTGTTCTGTCCTTGTTTCTAATCACGATGTTGAAACACAATAAACAGAAAAATGATGCCGTTCCAAACAACCGGAGGGTCTGCGAAGGGGAGACAGAATACGCTCAAAGCAACAAAAACAGCTTCATCAGGACGTGAAGCCGACCCTCCAGAGAAGTGCACAGAGCGGATCAATGGAAGAGCTGACAGACCGTTTGAGAGCAGAGAAAATACTTTCACCAGAAACTGAAAAGACCGTCCTTCACATGAAGCTCCATAACAAACCAGTACCTGGACTGGTAAAGGAGGAGTGAGAATGAGCGTGTTCACGTCAGCGTTACGGCTGCTCTGTGTTGTGTTGTGTTCGTACTGTCACGCTGTTGCTTCCAATAGAATAAGCTTTAAAAACAACAAACACAAAGTCCTTCACCAGCTTCAGCCGATGAGCTCCAGCAGGACTCTAACTCATCACTGGTCTCAGCACTGTGTGTGTGCTGCAGCTCAGATCGACCTCTCCAAAGCCAAAGCATTAAGAATAATCAGGGTTCACACGCCCAAACGTGAAAGAATCAACATTATCTTCTGTGTGGCGTTGTAATACTCGCTGAATGCAGTATAACTACTGTGTTTGCGTCAGTGTACTGCAGTGTGTGTGTATTCACATTGCTGTTTTTTCCAGATGACGGGAAGGTGGTGAAGGCCGTGTCAGTCATCAAAGACAACTGGGACACGGAGGAGATCATCCTGGAGGAGCTGACTGTCTTCCAGGTGACAAACAGCTGTCGATAAAGCTTTTTGAATGTACTCACGTCAGTGTCGGACTCAGCTCGGCTCAGGCTCATCGGGACCTGACTGTAATTCCCCTTTAATTTAACAAGGTGGCATCTTCGGTGTTAATACCAACCTGTTAGTCAACACCTGCTTTACCTGAAACTCTTTCAGTCAAGAAGGTTTTTTCCTTTTATCCCACAAAACCTCACAGATATTCTTTATGTACATGTACATGTATATGGTTGATTTTTTGATTTTTATCTTCTTTTCATCTTCTTTATTCTTGATTCTTGCTCTTCCTGCTGTCTGTAACAACACAACTTCCCCAGCGTGGGATCAATGAAGTTTTATCTCATCTTATCTTATCTTATCTTAGCCACGCTGGACTTTTATGGCTAAAGTCACAGAGCTCGTTCTGGTGTCTCGCAGTGCCCATCTGCCAGTCCTGCACCATGTGATGTGCAGCGTGAGGCCTCGCATGTCCTCTCCAATGGAACATATTTGTCTGGAATAACTCTGCTAAACTGAAAAACAGATAGCAGGGCGCATATTTCCCAAGGTCCTCTGTGCAAACAGGCTAATATGGAAGAGGAGAGAGGAGCGAGGGGAGCGAGGAGGGCAGAGAAAAGGCCGAAAGACAGAAATACAGTCAGTGTAGATAGATGTTCTTCATCGTCCACAATCTGGAGAACATGTGGAGGAGATGAATGAAAAGAGGAGAGAGGAAATAAAACAGAGTTCAGGTGAAGGGAAGGAAGACGAAAACAGCCACAAACAAACAGGATGCCAGATGCTCATTGTCTGTTTTCTGTGACTGAGATTAAAACAGGAACTAAGCCATTTCCACCAGCCTCGCACGAAGCGGGGCCGGGGGTAAACAGCTGGCAGCGGCCTCACGATGAGCTGCGGCGTTGGCTTTGAATGCTGGGTCGGAGCCAGCGGAGGCTCTCTGCACCCTGACCGGCTTTCAGCAGGAGGCGCTCGGCTTGTCGGCCGTAGCCAGATACCTCCTCTCCTCCTTCAGCCCGACCCCTCCGCTCAGAGTGGTCAGGGGTCATTCACTCCCTTTGTGAAACGCTGAAACAAGTCAGTGAGCGAGAAAAATGGAGCTGTGGGGTAATTTAGTCCTCTGAGGGAGGAAAGAGTAGCTGCCGTGACCTCAAAGCCGGCGGCAGCGTTTAACGTCCTCGACCTCGTTAACGCAGAAAGATCAGTTTCTTTCAGAGCAAAGACACTTTCTGTGTTCATGTCTCATGAACTTCCCGACATTATTCCAGGTTCACAGTTAGCTTAGATTTGTGTTTCAGGGTGTTTTAGTTATTATTGCAGTAGAAAAACAACTTTCACACAAACTCACACATGATTCATGAGAGAATTATTGAACAGTTCATGAACATGAAAGAGGCGTGTCAGTGTGCCATTTGAAACATGTTCATTCATGTCGTTTTTATTTATTACCAGAAAGAGAAACTTAATGTCCACATCTGTCTCCCACACTCACTCACCCAAAAGCATTTCTCTGAATTCTGCAGTTTCAGGTTCTTCATCACATCTATGATCCTGGTCATCGTGAACATCTATGTGCTCTGTACCTAAATGTCTTTATCTTTTTTATTCTGAATGTGTGTTTTTGAGTAATGCAGCAGATTTCTACACTCATCCATTTTCCTTTTGATCCTGCAGAGTCCGTCTCCCATCCTGAGCATGGAGCTGTCAACCAAGAGAGTAGGTCCACCTGTCAGCCCGCTGTCTTCTGACTTTCACCTGTCTGTCTGCGTATTTGTGATGAAGAACGTGACAGTAACTTTCTGTTGAGCTGCTCGTGGATGAATGAACTGAAACACTCTTTTGACTCTCCGTCGTCCTTTTTCGTCCTCCTCTCCCTTTCTGGATCAGTGTTAGGAGGTCTGATGAACCTATAAACTGTAACGAGACCTTTCTCTCCCGCTCTCCTCTTCCTCGCCTCCTCCACAGCAACAGCTGTATGTGTCCAGTGAGCTGGGTGTGGCCCAGCTGGGCCTCCAGAGGTGTGAGTTATACGGGAGCGACTGCGCCGAGTGCTGCCTGGCCAGAGACCCCTACTGCTCCTGGGACGGACAGACCTGCTCCAGATTCTTCGCCACCAGCAAGAGGTAAAGACCAGGATTCTCACCATCACATGCACTTTCAATGTGTCTGCTGGGTCATCAGGCTGAAATCTTCCCCCAAAACCTGCAGGACTAATGACACTCCCATGAGCCTCAGCGCTGCTTTGTGCTCATTAGCAAATGTTAGCATGCTAAACTGAGATGTTGATGAAGGTACAGCTTCACAGCGCAGTTAGCATGGCTGTAGCTGCAGTTAGCACCGTCACCTCACAGCTGGAGGGTCCTGGGTTTGATTCCGGGCTCCTGCGGGGCCGTCCTGTGGGGGCTCCGCTTCCCCCACCATCAAAAACATGTATGTTAGTTTAATTCTCCTGTCAGCGCTGCTGCACAGTGGCTGCCCACTGCTCGTCAGGGATGGATCAAATGCAGAGGTCACGTTTCACCACGCTGTGTGTGACTGAATGTGATGATAAAACCTGATTTACATTTCATTTGTTTTACTGAAGAAGCTGCATAATTAGCTTCATGTCACACGAAGCCACAAGGCAGCAGCTGCACACTGACTCCAAACCATACTTCTGTTCAAACAGGGAACGATCCAGTGCTAACCTGATCTGAACACTCATATGTCTCACATCTCACAGATGCAGGTTGCATGAAAGAATTATATTAAAATAAAATAAACACACAGTTGTTTCGTGTTTATGACCATAAAATATTTACTTTATGAGTAATTTGGCAGGTTTTTAAATGTTTGACCGGATGTCAGCGTTGCTTTTTAAGCTGCTGTTGACTGATCTTATGTGAACACGCTCTGCTGGAGCTTCTCTTGACTCTGCAGAACATGGCCTCGTCATTAATGAGAAAGAGTTTACAATGAATGGAGGCAACTTAAAATGACTTCCTTAAAGATATTAACCAGCTGCTGTGACATTTTTCTCAATTATCCTAAACAATCCCAGAGTGTCAGTGCGAAGCTGCAGCTCCAGCAGGTTTCAGGAGTCAGCAGGATCGTCTTCTTCGCTGCATTAAGGGTCCTGTGAATGAGTAGGATTTGAGTATTTCCCCAAACATTTGGAGAGAGAGGAGAGCAAAAGGAAGAAGCGGGAGAGAGAGACGTGAACTTGACATGTTCTGAAGGGTGAGAGAGAGGAATGAAGAGGAAAAATGAGTTAACGTCCTTTCAGTGACACAGTCAGAGAGAAATGTGAAGACTAATGGAGACAAAATGAGAGATCTGACGAGGGAAGGAAAGAGTGAGAGTTGATGAAGGAGAGGATGATGAATGTGCAGAGACATCTTCACGTGTTACAGTCTGAAGGAGGTGAAGAAAGGAGGGAAACAGGGTCAGAGAACGACAGAACGAGGTCGAGCTCGACGGAGAACGAGACATGACAGCACTCTTTACAATGGCTGAAACAACACTGTGTATTTTCATAGCCTGCTCCCGCTCCATGTTTCCTCATCCATAGTAACTCAGCAGCTTCATATTTTCAGCCCTGAGGAGGCGCAGAAGCCCAGAACAACAGCGAGGAAGAGGAGGATTTCACGCCGTTATACAACTTTATGTAAAGGAAACTGCATTTTCTGCTGCTGTCAGCTGCCGTTCAACTGATGACTGTAATAAGGTGTTAAAGCTTCAAATTAGAGCAAAGGTTATCTGAAAAAGTAGATAAATGTGTGTGTGTGTGTGTGTGTGTGTGTGTGTGTGTGTGTCAGGCGGGCGCGGAGACAGGATGTAAAGTATGGAGACCCCTGGAGTCAGTGCCCAATCACAGAGGACGGTAAGGATGTCCGCCGTCTGATATGAATAAACCGTCTCTGTTTTTATATTTTCCTGCCATCAGTTGCATAATGGACCACCAGCCTGGTCAGCATGTCCTCAGAAACAGAGGGCTTCCACTCACATACACACAGTGTGATCGATTGTGCACTCTGAAGCACCACCGCAGGGAGGGAATGTGAAACGTCACAGTCTGACGGCTGTTTGGCTCCAGACGACACCGAACGCTTCGAGACACAAACTGATCTCATGAACTCACTCATACGTGATTAAACAGTTTAATGTCCGTAGGAGAGGACGGTGCAAGGATGCGTCTTTGAGGAGACTCAGTTTCAAGTCAGAATCATCTTTGGAAAGAAAAATGTTTGAATCTGAAGTGTTGAGTCTGCTAGCGTGTGTTGAGTATGTCATGTGACTGGAAATGTCACACTTTCAGACACTGAAAACAGTCAATATTCAGATTTGTTTTCTTAATTATGCTAATTTCCCACAATGCAATGCAGGAAGGAAATGGAAGAGCTGCTCACAACTGGAAAAAATTAATCAATTTGTGGATGGATGGTAGTTAAACATTCAACATTCTGATGTGTATTTTTTGACATTTTTAAACATTTAAATGTTGATTTTAATGGCAGAAACAGTGAAGTAAGACAGTTTGTCCGGTGTGTGTCGTACACTGTATTCAGGGTGTGTGCAGTGGACAGACCTGGGACACAGTGAGCGTCTTCTCTGCTCTCATTTTAACTGAATCATACTTTAAATTTGTGGTGCTATCAGTCCGTTTGCAGGGGTGGACGTCACTTTTTCCAGTTGTTCATACTTTACTCTTGCAGAAATATTCATGTCCTGTTGCTGAGCTACAATAATACAAAAATATACACAACTGACCAAGAATACACAGTAAAATACCTTCTGTCACCGTTCTGTACTGCAGGCAGGAGCAGGGTGCGCTCTAGTGGCCATACTGTGTAACTGCAGTTTTCTCTGCTTCACAAGCAGAAACGATTATTAGAATTAAAGAAAAGATAAATGTTTGTATCAGGATACATGCGGCTGTGTTTTCCTGTTCTGGATCTGCTCTGTGTCCTTTCTTTTGTTTCTCTGCCTGAATGTTTCTTCACTCTCTGTCACTGTGTCAGATTCGGCCTCTGTGGAGGTGAAGATGGTCTACGGTGTGGAGGGAAACTCCACCTTCCTGGAGTGCGCCCCTCGGTCGCCGCAGGCGGAGCTCAGGTGGACGGTGCAGCGCACAGAGAGCCAGCAGCAAACTCTCAGCCAGACGCATGACAGCAGGGAGGTGAGCTGCAGCTTGAGTCTCTCGTCAGCTGGTCATAAAACCTCTCACAGGAATGATTCAGCTGGTGGCAAACAGCTGGTTCTCCTGTGAAGTTTGGCTTCTAGCTCAGATTTGGGGTGTCCTTTAAAGATGTCTCTCACAAACTGGAAGACGGTGAGCTGCTTCATATCAAAGAGAGGACGATGCTGCTGTCACTTAAAGACATGTTCTGAGGCTGTGAAAGGCTCATTTTAAGCCTGACAGAGAGTTTTGACTGTATTTCAGTAAATTGTTGCTGTAGCCTCAGTTTACTGTGCAGCTGTAATATGAAGGAAAATACAAAACACTGGATACTGTATAAATGATCAATGTTATCAGACTCTGATCAGGAGCAAAAAGGTTATCCTGTCGGCTTGAACATCTTCCTCTCGCCTGTCTGTCGTCTTCCTCTCTTAGCTCTCTCAGGATGATGACAAGCGCTCCCTCCACATGAAGCGGGGGTTGTTGGTTCAACGCCTGGAGCTGGCTGACGCAGGCCTCTACACCTGCGCCAGCCGCGAGCACTCCTACAGCCAGGTCCTGGCCCGATACAGCGTCCACGTTATTCCCAACGACAGCCTCCACCCGACCCGCCACCAGCAGAACCACAGCCCGAACCACCCCGTGGTCCTCGGGAAGATCAGCCCGGCCGGGGTCGCCGGGTTCCTCGGCCACTCGGCGCCCCATCATCCGCCTCCTCCGCTGCCGGGACACAGGAACTCGTGGCTGTCCCAGCATCCTCAGCAGCTTCCTCTGAGGAGCTACAAAGACCTGCACATGGTGGGTTCCAACAGTCTGAGCGTGGACGATTACTGCGAGCAGCTGTGGTACCGCGAGAAACGCCGGCAGCAGAAGCTTCGCACTCTGAAGCTGAAACAGGAGAGCAGGAAAGCCCGGGTGAGGAGGAACAACCCTCCTCAGATTCCCCTCTAGTCCCCTGGAGGACACAGAGACTGCCAATGGACAACAGATCCTGGACATGCAGAGGACAAGCAAAGGTTTCATCAAGAATGTTTGCTTTTGGAGCAAATAGTGCCAGCTGGTAGTGACACCAACTGCGTTTGCCATTAAAAGACTGACAGAAAAATAAGAAAAGAAGATATTTGTGTATCCTCATGCTGAATATTTTGACATTTAGACACCACAAAAGTTAATATGTAAAAAAATCTATATTATTAGCAGTATATTCATTATTGTTTGGGACATAGCTTCAGCTAAATTTGCAGAGTGTGTAACACAAGACAATAAACTGTTTATCTGCCGTCTGAGCAGAAACCAGTTCAGTCTGATCTAATCTGGTTTTTTATGAACCATCAAATAAAAGCTACCATTTGTTATGTTTGTTAAAGTATCTGAATTAGCTACCTGAGCTAATTAGCTACCTGAGCTAATGAGCTCATCAATGCCAAAAACTGTTAAACTGAACTGGTCTGAGTTTAAAGTTTCTACGTGTAGAGTTAGAGAGTCTGGTGACTTAAAGTAGAGTCTTATCAGATTATTTGCTTTTATTTAGATGTTATGAATTTACACATATCCACATTTCAACCATCTTTTTTTGAGTACATCCCTTTTTCTATCCAAAATTTGTATTTTGACCTTCCATACAAGCCGTGCATCTGTAAACTGGCACCGACAGCTGACATGAAATTTGCTGCTAAGCTGCAAATTCTTCATTGTGGATGAACAAACTGGGCGAAACGTATCAGGATCTCTCACACAGACAGAAATATATATACTATATACGCTGCATAAATGAATGACAGAAGACTCATCTGAAAAGTGTTTGCCGGATTTACAGCTTCACATTTAACTGCTTAACAAAGACGTCTGATGTTTTCTACATGTATTTATGTTTGTCCTGAGATGTAAAGCTGATCACCTGATGATTGAATACAGGCCTCAGTGGAAGCGCACACGTGACGTGACAATACATTATGTATAGCTTATTAATTCTGCCATGTAACTAATAATTATTATTCCCATTGATGTATATTAAAGAACTCTATTTTTGATAGTTTTCTTTCTTTCCAAGCTAGAATTTAGTACGTTTTATGTTTTTATATGAGCTTCTGTATTTGTCATAAGCAAAATGAATTTTTTTTTAAACTTCACAACTCAAAGATACTTTGAGATCAAGAACTGAGTGAAATTGTGATTTACTGTATGTGAATAAGCCACAAAATGATAAACAATAAAAGTCATGTAAGGTTTTAAATGTGTTTGTTCAATAGAAGTCATTCACACAGGACCTCACAGTTTGTAAGATCATAAGAGGCTGCTACTATTAATATGGCGATCTTGTGTCCCTGAATTTGACGAGTGAAAGAGAAGTATTAGTACAGTGGAGTAATTACCTATTACAGACTTGAAGGGAAAGGAACTCACAAAAGAAAAGCTTTGCATGGATGGGAGATGTGAGTGTACTGCAGATAGATAAAAAAAAAAAAAGAAAATGTTGATTGTGTTGAGTGCTTCTGCCAAGAAAAACCAACCAGTACCTCTGAATCAGGCCAGTATCAGCAGGTTTTCTGTTCGTGTTTATTTAGATGCAACATGTCAGGATGATATAAGCTGAAATGATAAAGGTATTAAAACTACATTTTGACACAAAGCCCCTCTACAAGACAAGGTCTTAAGATTAGGTCAAAATGCAGAAACTGCTCTCTGCTCTTCAGGTTATATTGTGATGTAATGCTGAAAAATCTCAAACAAATCAGTAAATTAAATGACCACAAAGTGAACCCAGGGAACTTGGAGACCCTGTGAAGATACCCACTGTGCCCTCTTGGTACTTCTGACTTGAGTCAGACAGCAAAGAAATAGCAGCAAAATAGCAAAAACATGGCAGAGAGACAAGACACATTCACTGAGCAACTGCATGGAGATTATCAGACATAATAAAGCTAATTATAGTGGCGATGGGCAGTGCAGAAAAGATGTTTATTTATCAGCATAAATGTATTATTATTATTATTATTATTATTGTTGTTGTTGTTGTTGTTGTTGTTGTTGTTGTTGTTGTTGTTGTTGTTGTTGAAGAACGGGAGCCCACTGAATGAAGGTACAGTGGAACTGCACATTGGAGGAGGTGAGGGCCGCCAGTAGGTGGCAGTAACGTGCGTTACAATGACTACCACCAGAACACCAAAGAAGAAGACGTCAGCAACCGCCGCAAGCTCGGTCGCGTTTGAATCACACTGATGGAAACGCGGTCGGTGGGAAAGTAGTCTACATTTTTGATTCCAGTCAGCGGCGAAGGTAAAGAGGTGCTCAGCTGAAGTGTAAAGATTTATTCAGAGTTTGTAGTTCTTGATTTTAAAGGCCTTTTTTCGACTTTACGGCTGCTGCTGTCAGTTTAACGTCAAGCTAACGTTGCTTTGCTAGCTGCCGTAAGTTAGTGAGGTACCGCTAGCTAGCCCGCTCGTGCTGATTTGCATGCTTCACTGACTGAGTCTCTGTCTACAGAGTTTTCCAGTCGATGGGAGACATTGTTGTCGGATTAAGGCTACATGCGGTTATCATCCTGTTTCCACAGCATTCATTTGGTTCAGTGATCAAGTTTGTTTTCTGCTGAGGGGGCTCACAAAGTAATGCTAGGTTAAGTTATGTCGGCTGTTAACTGCAGCTGTGGAACATGAAAAGTTTTGTGCGTGTTTACCATCTCCAGGTAGGATCCAGGTCGACTTTACATGAGAGGAAATACACGTAAGGGTCCTACATGGCTGCTCCAACATTGCAACAGCCCAGTTTCCTACTGGTGAGTCTCTGTTTTCATCAATGTTAACACTCGTCGTGATTCTTAGACTGTCATACAGCTAATGCTCTGAGCTTAGTATTTAACTGTAGTGTTTGTCCTCAGTCTCAGTAGTGCGCTTACAGCTGAACTCTTTAGTCTGTGAGTCATTAAATGCTCATTAATATGCTGTGATGTTGCTCCAGGCCAATCTTAAGGCTGATTCCACCACCAAAACTCTCCTCCAGCGATGCCAAGATCTGGTGAAGATCATCGATGAATATCCAGCAAAGGTACCGCTGACTGTCCCCCTGCTGTCCTGTCTCTGAACCCTGATGTATGTGTTGTGAATGACAATGGACGATGGACAATGGACTAAATGACTGATCTGTGAGGCTGTAAGATGACTGAGATAATTAACACAGCGTTAAAGACTACAACTCTTATTACGTGAATAAGTTTGTGTTATTGTTCCATTTATTATTCATGTTGTTAAATGCATGTCGGTGCATTAGATAAAATAAAAATGGCTGCAGGTGTTGATATGAAACAGCACATGCAGCCCCAGTTTTCCTTTATCCTGTAAAGCAGCTGTGGACTCTGTGACACTCTTGTTAGTCTCCACCAATGTTTCAACAAGCTTGTTGGCCAGAAATATTTGGAAATAATGCTGCTGGATTTGTACATGACACAACATTGCAGACTCGGTCAGCTGTTTGTTACTTGACTGGACTGCTTGACCCGACTCCTGCAGGGCAGGGCTGACCTGACCTTTTATGGTTAATGCTGGTCATATGAGGAGACAGCTGGTGGCACCGGGGCTTCTGAGTTTCCCTTTGAGTGTCTTCACTTTCTCTTAAAAAGAAAACTGTGCTGTACTTTGAACTTTGCACACAGAAAGAGATGCTCAGAATCAGATCAAGGGTTGACTGCAAACTGTATTAAAGATATTAATGGTGATATTGGAGTTACAGATGAGTCTTTGTGGACTTTCCTGTGTCCAGAATGTCAGCGAGTGCAGTCCGTGATGAATGTCCTCATGTGTTAGAGACATTAGTGCTTCAAAAATGTTCTTATAGTTCCTCTGGGCGTGTGAGGCGTCGCTGTGGACAGATGACGTTCAGTTTGAGAGCAGCTGTCGTAGAGACACAAAGGACGAGTGAGAGGCAGCAGTATTTACAGTCTGTGTGTGAGTCGCATTGTAGTCTGTGGCTTCAGGACCTACAGTGCTGCAGTATTTCATGTCACTGGTTTTCACTCTTCTCTCTTTTTGAGTCTAGATTTGGTGTATCTGAGTCAGGCTGGAGCTTTGACTGTCTGCTATGTTCCATATTTTAGCCCCCAGCAGTCAGAACTTTGGTCGTTTTCATACATTAAAAACAGCTGAGAGACGCTCTGCTGCTTTGACTGACTCGTTCCATAGTTAGAATGATATTTGCATTCTTCTTCCTCCAACGCTTGCTGAATATAAATATTGTTTCAGTGCAGCTCTGTCGTGTTGTCTGTAGTACGTCCACAGTTAAGGCTTTCACTGCTCAGCTGTCTGTCACAGCAGTCAAAATGTTGTGTTAAATGTGTGAACAGTTTATGATTACAGTGTGTGTGTGTGTGTGTGTGTGTGTGTGTGTGTGTGTGTGTGTGTGTGTGTGTGTGTGTGTGTTTCCCTTTAGGAGCTGCACTTGATCTTCCCCTGGCTGGTGGAGAGTGTGTTTGGCAGCCTGGACGGCATCATCGCCGGCTGGAACCTGCGGCTCCTGCACTCACGGAGCAATGAGTACCACATCGTTATGGAGTTCCTGAACCCCAGGTAGCTCCAGTTCCTGTTCTTTATGCTCACAGCAACATGCATTCACATCAGCCACCTGTGCTTGTGTAAAGAATCCAACCGAACGTTGTTCTTTTCCTCATCTGGTTTTCTTTTCAGTGGGCCGATGATGAAGCTCGTCTATAAGCTTCAAGCTGAAGAGTACAAATATGAAATACCCGTCAATTATCTCCCGGTAGGAACATCTGCATCGTTTGATGATAAGTGGAAAAACAGGCCTCCCTGTAAACACTGAATTACATGTTTGACAGACACCCTGTCTTCTCTAACTTGTCTAATTCATGTATGAAGCAGAAGTTCATGTGTGGTTTGTCTTGCAGGGTCCAGTGAAGGCCTGCATCCAGGAGGGGGTTCTCCCAGACTGCCCCCTGTTCCACAACAAGCTGCACTTCCCCCTGTCTGGTCTGCTGACTCTGAACCTCGCTCTCAGTATCCTTCCAACACAGACTCTGGTCTGTCTGTCCGTCTGCCAAACCAAATGTCTTGTTTTGTCCGACCAAATGATTGACTGATCAGATAGTCATTTCAGCTCTGGTCACTTGTTTGTTGGACTTTGGTGGACAATAGACTTGACTTTGACAGCAGGAGGGTTCATACGAGACAGACTTCACCTCACTGAGCGCTTCAGTTTTTCCTTAATGTTCTGCAGATCCGTTTGAGTTCTTCATGTTCAATTTTGCCTTCTGTCTCATCGCACCAAAGGTGAGTTTGTCAAAGTTCCATCAGGTCTATTCTTAGTTCAGTGCTAAGTTTTGAGCTGTTGAAGACAAAATTGTGGACTCAAAGTTTTGATTTGTTTGCTTTAAATGTGACATGTTAGTTGTTATTCCTCAATCCATTCAAAGCTAACTGAGCTCTTACGCTCTGTACAGAAATAAGTGGTGTTGTTTTAGGAACGAGCACAGTCAGCTGGCACGTTTCTCACAGGGAGAGCTGATCTGAACTCTTCATGCTTTCAGAGTTACCCTCAAGGCCACCATGGAAGCTCCACAGACAGCGCCTACTTTGTGCTCGTGGACACTTACCTGAAATACTTCCTGCCCAGTGAAGGAAGTGTACCACCGTCGCCTTTCTCTGACTCCAGAGGCTCCGTCACTGCACCTTCACCGAGGTATTTGCACCAAGGAAGGTGTGATAGATCTGTCAGACGTGTCCGTCTGAAGATTGGAACGCTGTTTTCATATTTGAACAAACCTTTTGATGAAGAATGATGACAGGATATTGTATTTTCGTCAGAGCATTTCGGGATTGCGCTCTCTTCCTGCCTTTAACTCAACAGGTCGTCCAGTGTTTCTTTTGCTGGTTATGGTGTTCACAGCCCCAGTCTCCTGAAACATCACATATTCCATCAACCGTCAGTGAATGCAGACCCCGCAGCCCAGGAAATCTGGAGGTCTGAAACACTTTTACAAGTAAGACACACATCCAGCTGTGGGTTGCTTCCCACAGACAGAAGATTAACGTCTTTCAGTCCGTTAAAACGACTTGTGAATGCAGATGCTGGAATTCTGTGTGTGTTTGTCCGAAGATGTTTGTGGAGATCTGGCTCCATCACTACTCTCTGGAGATGTACCAGAAGCTGCAGTCTCCTCAGGTGAAGGTAAGAGAAACACTCCCTCCCCTGCCCCCTCCCCTCCCCTGCACTGCAGCATCGCACGGCTGGCTGTTGACTGGCTGACCACGACCCCGCCCCCACACCTCCACCACCTCCATCCCATCTCGGAGCGAGCCCAGGGTGGGAAAGTGTGCCTCTGTTACCGTGGTCTGTAGGAGTGTGTATGGGCTGATTTTTAGGACGTACCAGCTGCAGAAAGCACCCTGAGCAGTTCAGAGTGAAGTTGTCCACAAACCCGTGATTGATTATGGAGTTTTGATGGTTTGGGTTCACCATGATTGAAAAGAATTATTGTTTATCACTGTTGGACAACTTCACCCGTAACTCTGTGTTCACACTGCAAGCAGCCACATTTCTACGTAACATCAGCAGCGTTGAAGTGTTAAAATGACTTCCTGTTGATTGGTCCAACTGTTGAAAACATTGTCTGCAGCCAGTTTTTTATACTGACCGACAAATGTGAACATATGACTGAAGGTGAAAGTGTTTTTCAGTTGTTTACAGTGTGAATGCTCAGCGGGCGTCCCTGTCCCCCTCTGTAGAAGCGTCAGACTGTCTGGGTTGTATTTGGAACATGCTTCACGAGTAGCTGCAGAGTAAAGCTGCTGCATTCAGGAGTCTGGCATGTGTTCCCAGTAGTAGTGCTTTTGCCTCCTTTCACGACCTTCGCATGCTGCACGTCCATGTCACCATGTGTTTGCTCTGCTTGTGCGTTCTGTGTGTAGTCGTGCATGAAACACCAACGTGAAGCCACGACACGGTGATTCTGGAGAGGGTGCACAACAAATCACATCCCCTTTAATGCAGGGGCCTTCAAACGTTTTCATGTGAAGGATCTCCAGGCTGAAGATTCGAGCTGGTGATTATAGGATAAATATGTCGTCTTACACAAAAAACATGGAAATGAAATATAGATGTGTGATTTGTGCCAGAAGCTTGAAGCTGCTTTGATCCTTGAGCTGCTGAAAGATGACCAGTCACCTGTTCGAGTGGCAGCACGTCAAATAAAGGCAGAAATTCAGTTTGTGGGTTTGTTGTGATCACCGTGTGTTCATGTAATACTTAATGTACTAGCTCAGGTTTCCCACCCGTCGAAGGCAATCACAGTGAGACTTCACGTTGGTGCTGTTTGTTCCTTTCACTGCGACACAGTTTGCAGGATGAGCTCCTGTAGTTTTAGATGCTGACATGAAACACACTTCCTCATCCACCAAACAACACTGTTTCCTCAGGGTTTATGGAGCAGCATCGCTGTCTGCAGTTACTTTAACATCTAAAGTAATGGAGTACTTGTTTAACAGGTCATATTATGCTCATCTGCTTTTGCTTTAGGTGCCTACTAGAAAAGCACACGTTTCTCATGCTCTCCATCGCTGCAGCACCAGTATTCTCTCTGTGATTGGTCAGCTCACACAGGCCAGCACCGCTCACCACTATAAACACCGACATCAAACCTGCTGCTGACCTCAAACGAGGCTTTAACGTGTTCTCCTGACTGACCCTCAATGGGTCGTCGAGCCCAGTGTGTGGGAGCAGCCACGTTAGCCGAGCAACGTGCTAGCACCAAGTTAAAACAGGCTAACCAACAAAATAAACACTAAAACATCATAAAACGTGGTGAAATTTACAGCTTCCAAGTCCTTAAGTCAGATCACAGACAGCTAACGGTTACTGTCATCAGTGATCAGCTGCTGATTTTAACCGTTTGGTCTGTTAAACATGAGAAAAGATGAAACATGCTCAGTTTTCTGCAGCTCAAGCTGACATTTTGAAATGTTTAAATTCAGCAAATCCTCAAATGTGAAGACGCTGCAGCTGTCAGATATTTGGCATTTTTGCTTGAGAGATGATTCATCGGTTATCAAAATGCTGATTGTCAAGCGTTGAGCTGCGTTTCTGCTCCATAAGGCTGCAGAGGAAACAGTGAAACAGTCCTTCAGCTCCTGTGTTCCATGTTTTTAACTGGTAAACAACAGTCTACCTGCCCTGCACCAACATACAAACACATTAACCTCTGTGTTGTGTTCTGTGTCCATCTGTTCAGAGTTAAACTGCAAGATTTTGGCCGTGTTGGTCTGTTCCAAACTAAAGATTTACGCTTTAGATTTAACTGAACTATCAAGCTGATAACATTTCTCAGAGAATACGTATGCGACCGTTTTATTGGCACAACGAAATCTTCCAGTTTAACAGATCACTGTTAAAGATGTTAAACGTTAGGGATGGGAATGATCTCAGCTGGTGTTCATGGCACGTTTTCTGCCGTCTCACTCTGTTTTTATTTTGAAGCATGGATGTGCTTTTCCAGTCTCTCTTTATCCTCCTGATGTGTTCAGTCAGAGGACAGGAAGTGATGCATTGACCCTCTTCGGCCTGCTGTCATCACTGCAGACCCCTCGTTGTTTCAGAGGGTCGCGTGTGCACATTACAACTCGGTCAGATGATTATTAGGAATTTATAAATGGACAAACCGTATTTCCAGTGATTTTTCTCCCTGGACAAACACACCAGTTCGATGTTGATTCCCATCCCTGCGGCCGTGTCGTCCTCTTCGTCTGGAGTGTAGGACATGTCTGTGCGTCGTTCCCCGGCAGGTCAAAGTGTTCCCACAGTCAATATTTTGTTTCTGTTTGTCTCCTCTCCTGTTTCTGCTTCTTTCTTCCTCAATGTTTTGGCCAACTGTTTCTGTCTGGTTCCACTCTCCTGTACTCATGTGTACCTTCCTCCTGCCACCCTGTCTTTCCTTCCTCCTCTTCCTCGCCCTCCCTTATTGTCACTTTACCCCCTCCTCTGTCTTCGCTGTTGTTCCTCCTCCACCTTTCGCCCTTGTCTTTCCTCTTCCCCACCTTCCTCCCCCTCCTGGTGGTTACGGGTGAACAGCTGGCGCTGCTGCAGTATCGCCTCAGTATGTCCAGCATGCCGTGCCAACCCCACGCCCCACCAGGCTCTGGGAACCTCCACACCTACCAAGTACTTTTACCTTTTCATTCACCCCCGCCCCTCTGGGGCCTCCTGGAGGTAAACCTCAGTGAGTTAAGGTTACAGTCAAGGCTACTTCTCTCGTATTGACAGACACGGTGAGACGTTGTCCCTCCAGTCACCAGCCTAACGCTGATGGATGTTAGCTTGGGCTCAGTCGTTGCATGCCTCTTGCTTTTGCACGCGAGTGGCCATCATGTGAATGATTCCTAGAAATGAAAAAGGTGGACGTGGAGGTGAATCTTGATGCACAATGTGTTTTCATCCAAAACCCAAATGATAAAAGACAGTCAGGCTTTATTAAACGACAGTAGTTCCTGTTTAAGTTGGCCTGTTTTTACTCTGAGGACAGGGCTTAGTTCTCCTCTTTTTAATGACCTCAGCTTAAACTTAGGCCAGGTTTAATGACCTTTGGCTGATCCACCAGCAGCAGCGTCTGGTCGTTACTCTCAGTGTGAGGAACCAGAAATGTCTTCGGCCCGTCCTCTGGTCTGACTGTAAAGTGTAAATTTCTGCAGAGAAGTATCCTTGACAGAAAAGTAATCCTGGAATGAAGCTTTGGAAAGTGAATCTTGAGCAGTTTTTTACTGGTTTGTGTGGTTCTGGTGTGCTGTGTGTGTTTTTAAAGCATGGTTTCACACTCAGTCTGGTGCGCTTTGCTTCACACGTTGATGGTTGATGAATGTCTCTTTCTATTGACACTGTTGCTCTCCGTAAAGCAAAAGATACTACTACATTTAAACAATCTGTATTCTGCATGCCGTTCACCAATCAGTTAATTATTCTTTCATTTTTAAATTCTTCTAAAGAAGTGGCTTCACAGATAATGTCTGCGTTTGCTGACATCATCCAAAGAGGAAACACTGCATCATTCTGAGGAAGCAGCTTTGCAGTCAGCAGTTCATGGAGCACTGAGGTCCCACCTTTCTTTGTTTCCACAGTGTCCTTTATTAAAATGGATTTTTGATCCTACATTTTGATAAATCCCAGTTGTGATGAAGTGAAATCTTTTCAAAATGTTGATCAAATCAAATAGACTTAAATTATATATCAGAGGTACTTTGTAACAGCTTAATGAGGAAAAAAAATAATGATTATGATTATTGGGACAAATTCAGAGGAAGTAACAGAGACGAGTGTCTTTTCCTGCCAAGTTGTCTCGATGTGGAAAGGCTTTAATTAAAAAGAAGAAACAAAACGGATGCTCTATTAGCACAGTAAGAGTTCTCATGTTGTTAAAATCATGGAAACCGACACTGAACTGTTTAGAACAGCAGACTGAACTCCTGAGGCTCACTGACTGGTCCAGGGTCAGTCTCTCTCAGTAACACTGGAAGAAAAGGATGCTTCTTAGGCGTGAGACCTCTGTCCTCTATCGAATAGAAAATGCTCTGAGCCTTCAGGATCGTTTGGCTGCTTTTGGACTGGGACGCATTATGATTGGCTGCTTTTTGAAAGCGGGAGCTGATTGGCTATGCTGTGTTTGTGTAGCACTTGTTGACCGGTTGCCTTTTCAGGAGCCCTTCAGCCCGACAGAGGAGCACGTGCTGGTGGTGCGTCTCCTGGTGAAGCACCTGCATGCCTTCTCCAGCAGCCTGAAGCCGGAGCAGCTGTCCTCCTCGCCGTCGGCCCACTCGCACACTCACACCAGCCCGCTGGAGGAGTTCAAGAGGTCGGCCTCACACCGTCTGCCACCGTGGATGTTGACTTTTCCTGCTGATGTGAATACTAATGTTTGACGCTCCCTCGCTCACAGGGTGGTGGTGCAGCGCTTCGTTCAGCAGAAGCTCTACCTGTTTCTGCAGCACTGCTTCGGTCACTGGCCTCTAGACGCCTCTTTCAGAGCGGTAAGTCTCACCTGAAAACTAAATGTCTTTATTTTTGCAATATGTTTGCATTTTTAAGCCGGAGGCGGCCGGGTGCAGCAGTCCTCTGCTGTCAGCTGTCAGCTGTCCAAGCTTGTGGTTTAGTTCCCTGTGTGACGGCGCTTTCCAGGGGTTAAAGCTGCAGAGACACACACTGTTTCAGCCTGTAGTCGTCTGTTAGCAGAGCGTGTCATCTGTGTTCAGGTGTTGGAAACGTGGCTGAGCTACATCCAGCCGTGGAGATACACAGGCGAGAAGACCAACCCCCAGCCAGACCAAAACAGGACGGTGCCTGACAAATGGTGAGTCTGACGTCTTGGTCTTCAGTTCAGATGCTGTCTGTGGAATAGTCCAGTCAGCAGGAAGTCTTTATCTGGAGACGGTGAAGGTGTCGTTGCCTGTTCGTTTCTGACGTTAACTTGCTCTGTTTCAGGGAGTCGTTCGTTCAGGAGAACCTGCTCATGTACACGAAGCTCTTCCAGGTCTTTCTGAACAGAACCGTGAGGACAGATCTGGTCAATGCCAAAAATGCACTGATGGTCTTCAGGGTGGCCAAAGTCTTCTCTCAGCCAAACCTCGCTGATATGATCCAGAAAGGTGAGAAGAGACAGACGAACAGCACAGAGGCGAGGAGACGGCGTGCTGCCACAGCACCAATCCGAAGACGGTTTTACACACCAACAATTGATGAAGAACGTAATCAAGCTGAAACTAAAGCGAACGTCTCTCACCAGGAGAGCAGCTGTTTCTGGAGCCAGAACACGTCCTCCACCACCGGCAGCCCCGCGGCTACCTGACGCCGAGCCAAGGAGGCAGCTACCTGTCGTCACGGCAACGGGTGATGACAGATATGGTGTTCAGGGTGAAGAGTCACGTCTACGCTCTGGAAGGCCAGGACTGCCAGTACAAGCAGATGTTTGGCTCCGAGCTCAGAGGAGCAGTGAGTTCAGTCATCGCAGGGATTTTTCTCTGAGATTTCAACTGCAGTTTTCTGTTTCTGCCCGCGTTGTTCTGTTCCATCAGCAGGGGGCAGAGCGGGTCATTATCGTACCCAAACGACCTGCTGCCGAGGCTCAGAGTCCAAATGTTTTGTCCGTTTCACAGGTCATGAAGTTAATCCAGATCATTGCACAGGCCAGACACACGGCCAAGAGGATATCCGATCACTCCAACGAGGTGGCGGCCAATAACTCCTTCCTGTCCTGGTTTGGGATGGGCTCCTCGGACCTCAACAACACCTTCGCCGGGGCCGAGCCCGAGGAGAGCGGGGAGTGTCTGAAAAAGACTCACGAATTCCTGGACAGAGCTTTGGAGAACCTGTGTCAGATCTTCAAGGTCAGATCAGTTTGACCGACGTTTGGTTTTCCTTTCCTGTCTTTTATACCGTCGCAGTGAAGTTTATTTTCCTGACAAATAGATCTGTTTTATTTCTGTGTATTATTCTGGAACACCATGAGCATGACTTGGCCTGAGGATGGCGCTAAAGGAAAAGTTAAGGGGTCACCAAAGTTATAACAGTTCATCCGAAGGGGACATAATCTAATAGTTGTCAACACATTTCGCTCAAAACTACAAATCTCCGAAGTGTGAGGATCGCTGAGGTTACGTCCTCTGAGGGAGGCTTCAGGCAGCGTGATGGACCGCTCGACCGACAGTCAGACGCGTGCTGCTAGAGTTCAGCTCAATGGAGTGACTTCTTCATACTCTGTTCTTCAGAGTTATGACTGCAGGTTTGATCTCTCAGGCTGTGCATGTATTACGTCATTTGTTCATGTGATTTTCAGGGACAGGGACATTCAGGGAACCTTTCTGCCTGTCTTCGTGTAAACACTTCCTGACTGCTGGCGTCCACCTGATTAATCCTCCCTCTTTGTTTTGCAGCTGAACCAGGGGCAGCTGACTCAGCTCATATCCAACCTGGGTTCTTCCCAGGACGACGGCAACTGCAAGCAGCTGCCAGACTGCATTCAGGGAGAGAACGGGCTGATTCTGACGGACCTGGGCCGGAGGCAGGTCGGTGTGTTACCTGATTGGACCAGAGGAGGGCAGGCATTTCAACTGAGGGCCAAGCAGCAAAGACCAAAACCCTCACCCTGCGTTTGTGTGTGTTTGTGTGTGTTTGCAGATCATAAATGGACTGCGCAGGTTTGAGATTCACTATCAAGGAGACCCGGAGCTCCAGCCCATCAGGAGCTATGAGAGCGCCCTGCTGGTCAGGCTCTTCTACAGGATCTCCTGCCTGGTCAATGAGAGGGTGAGTCCTCCTGAACGTGCAGATCTGCTCAGCTCAGCAGAGCGTTTCAGTGTCTTTCAGCTCATTGATTTGATGTTACAGATGTAGCTCTGCTGTTCTGGTTCAGTCTTCTTGTTTTCTTGTGTTGAAGTCTAATAAAATGATGTGATCCTGATGTAAATAATGGACAGTTAATATTTAAAAAGGTCAGTGAGCTCCATCATCTCTTTTCCTTTTAAACTGAAGCTTCTTGGCATCTTGTGTTGATAAACGTGTCGTCACGAGTTAAACGGCCTCTCGACGTCATTTAACCACAGACACGTTCGGGTCTTTCTGCTGTTGTCCTCCACAGTTTGGAGGACACATGGACGCACTGTGCTCTCGTCCAGACTTCCTGGGTCGTCTGGGTCGTCACTTCCTGACGGACATGGACTCCAGCACGAAGCTGAAGCAGAGCCCGATGTCGCGGCGGACGCTGGAGAGGAACCGGCAGGCGAGGCTGAGCCTGCGCCCGCTGGCCAGCTACAGGACGATGCTGCTGCTGCTGCTCCTCTACACGTGCGGAGCCCTGCTGGCGTTCGGCCCCGTATCGAGCACCCTGCTCATCCTCGTGGGGGGGTTCCTGTATGGACTCTTCATGACGCTGTTTGGAGACAAGCTGAAAACGCACTAGCTGAGCCGCAGGGTTCCTGCACACGTGGAAACATCCGCAACACGAATTTGATCCGATCCAGCTTTTTCCAAAAATGTGTTAAAGCTAGTGTTGATGCAATTGATCAATAATGTTGATTTAAGGGCTGCAGCTGATGATATATTTCATGATCTGTTGTTTCTGAGCATGGAGGACTTGAGGGGACAGCGTTCAGGTGGGACGTGTCGGAGCCCTGCCGGCAGGAGGCCAGCAGCTCGCGTGTTCTTGCTTTTGATATGACGGCTAACTGTTTTAATGTGGTTTATACAACCTTGTAAATAAAGAGTGTGGCTGCTCTGTTGGTAGGGCAGGTTTTTTTTTCAACAAGCATCTGAAAGCAGGTGCAGGCCAAACATTCAGGTTGTGCTGATGGAATAAACTGATGAGTTTTTTCAGTGAAAACAGACTTTTTTTGTCCTGAAGACTCAAACTGTTTGCACTCGTTCGTTCTCTCTGTCAGTCAGTGATGGGAGGTGTGTCAGTCTCATTCACGATGAAGGTTTATCATTAATTATTCCAGGTATTGATATTTAATCTGTATTTTAATGTCTCATACATAGACTGAAAACTTCAATAATGAACAGAAGTAGGATACACAGCGTCTGCTCAAATCCAAAGCAGGTTCAAGTTAACGAGGCACTGATCAGATCACATGAACCAAATCTGATTTAACCAGGAAAAGTATAAAAACCACTGCTGTGGTCATCACTGTCCCAGGATCAGCTGGGTGGCAGAAACAGTGCTCGTACCTCAAAGGTAACTGAAATCAAAGAATATCTTTGAGTCTTAAAGGAGAAAAATATGGATGAAATTCTGTCTTTACTGGCAGACGGATGCAGGGTTCATAAGAACAAGATCAACTCATCCAGCTGTCACTCAACAACTGCTGAGTGACATCAAGTGATCGCTGAAAGACTCGCCAACGAGGGCTGAGCTGAAGTTCAAGACGAGGACGGCCTGAATGAAACTAGAAGAAAAGCACTGAATGAGGTTTATGACACCACCAGGACTGGACCAAAGAGGACTGCGGTCAGGTCATCTGCTGTGAGCTTCAGCTGCAGGATGATGTGGATGTGGATGGAGGACCACCAGATGAAGACCCGGTCAAGGCCGCCCAATCTCCAGACCTGAACCAAAAACATCTGGAATGTCTGAAAGAGGAAGATGGATGGTCCCAAACCACCAACGTGAGCTGCTGAATTTTTGTGATAGCAGTTGCAGAAAGCCACCAAACAGTGATGTGAAAGGCTGGAGAGCATGAAAATCAGAGTAAACAAATGTTAATTTCTGAACTCTTCTGAGGTTAAAACATTTGTTTTGATTGAAAATGAATATGAACTTTTCTTTGCATTATTTTACATTTGAAAGTCGCATCTTATTTATTACTAATAAATCTCTGTAATACATAAGCTAAACTGAAAACGTGTTTACTGCAATTTTCAACTACAAGACCCATCGGGCGTTTCGACGTCTTACGTCATCTAACGTCGCCTGTCGTCCGTTGACGTCGCGTGCAGCCACCGGGAGAAGTTTGAAAATAAACGTGAAACTTTTTATTTCCGTAAAGGTTTAATGTCAGCGTTGTTTCATTTGCTCCTTTCCAGTAAATTCAGCGGAACTTCTACCAGCGGCCAGCTGAAGTGAGAGAAGCGGCGCAGAGAGGCTCATGTTCGGGTGAGTGTGTCATTTAAAACACGGTGGTCTTGCTAGCTGGAGCTGTTTGTGTCTGACATGAGGCGACTGACTGTCAACCTGCCGCTCCCGCTCCTCCCTCCGCTCCGCGGGCCTCTGCCCACCTTAGCTCGCCTTAACATGAACCAGAGGGAGGAGGACTGTGTGTCCTTTAGCTCTAAGAGACGCTGAAGCGCCGTGAATTTAGCTCTTAGCTAACGTCCAGTTCGCTAACCGTCTTGCCGCGTTAGCTGAGCTCACGCGCGGAGCACAAAGTGTCCGTTTCGCGGCGGCTGATGAGCCAGCTGTCCTGGGCAGAGGCCACCTGTTGGAGTGGATTCACGGCACCGCGGAGGCGTCGTCAGCCCTGATAATCTCTCACAATATCCGAGACAAGCTGCTCTGTAATGTCTCAGCGTCGAGCCTCAGCCAGACAACTGCTGGTGAGTATTAGGAGTCACAGGTTATCACACAGGGATCAGGTCAAGGTGAAGGTCTGTGCCTGAGCCTCTTCTTCAGGTGTGTTCCTGTCTTCACAAAACTCCCATTCATATTAAATTATTGCTGCACCTCTAACTGTCCCAGCAGTTTGGAATAAGCCGTGAGTGTTGTTAATCAGAGGAGACACACTGTGCTCATCATAGAGGACACAGCATGGTCATACTGGTGTTATGATACAGGTGAGTCTCCAGGTACAGCGTGGGGATGTGGCTGAAAGAAAAGCTGCAAAATCAACAAAGATGTGTGCTGATATCAGGATACATCAGCTGTTAAATAACAGACCAAATGATGGGATCATTCATTTCACAGCAGAGCACATGATTGCATTATTTTATTTTGAAAGTAAATAAATCCTCTTCCTGTTTTTTTTCTAACGTCGCAGGGTTTTTATTATCTTCTTTCATCTTATGCTTCATTTTTTCTGACTGGACTGTAATCACCCAAAGAGTGAAGGCGTCAGTACACTTCATCAGAAAGCTTTGCACGGCCTCACACACACCTATCCAACACCTGACACTCAGGTCATGCTGTGATTGGCCGGCTGTGTGCAGGTGTGAATTTCCCAATCTGGCTCTTTTTTTTTTGTCATTTTTTTCCACTCCTCCTGTCTTCCAGGCAGCCATGTCTTCCTCGCAAGAAGAACCGTCCGCCGCCGTGTCGGCCGTCCTGTCGTCTGCCTTGTCGGCCGCCGTGTCGGCCGCCATGGCAGTAGCCATGGCCGTGGACGTTAAGGCGGATCTGGCTGCGCTGTTAGATGAATGGGAAGAAGCGCAGCAGGGCACCACAGAGCAGCTGTTGGCCATCCTCACAAAGTTAGCAGTGGTTTGTTTAATTGGACGTAACGGCTTCATGTCTCTGGATGTTTTTCCTGGAGGTGACTGCGTCTCTTTGATTTCTGCAGAATATCTGAGCTGCTTGAACGGGAGACGGGGGAGTATCACAAAGCAGACCCCGATCCGTTCGATGACCGTCATCCAGGTTGGCATCAGAAACACAGTTTTCTGTTCATTCTGCCTTTTTCTAACGATCCAAACGTTTCAGAAACATGTGATTTGATGTGATTATCATTGATCACCTTTTATTCTTCTGTTCTGTGATTGAGCTGAGCTGAAGCTCCTGCTCTCATTGGTTGTTGAGTTCCTGACTCCTGTGTGACTTTGCAGGCCGGGCAGACCCAGACTGCATGCTGGGACAGCTGCTGAAGATGCTCTTTATGAACGATGACTTCACTAATGCGGTGAGGACTGCTGCTTCCTTTGTTCAGCATGTGGTTTGTGAAGGCAGCGTGCACGTTTAATGGATGTGTGATGGACGAGTTTAGAGAGTGAATATCCCAAAATATTCATTTTATACTGATATAAAACAGAGAATATCAGCAAATCCTCACATTAAAGAACCTGGAACCAGAGAATGGTGTACACCTGTGCTTGAATTACTTTAAAAACTGGTAAATTATCAAAACAGGGACTTGATTTTTCTGCCGCTGGTTCGTTTCAGCCCTAATACTCACTGTGAGTACCTTAAACAGCAGGAAAGAAAAGGTCTCATAAGCAGTTAATAATCAGACTGAACTGTCATTTTGTTTCACTTCAAACTATTTAAACGGATTAGAAATAAAAGCACCAGCATGAATGAATGATGAGTTTCTCCAAAGGGGGGGCTCTGATTTGTTCTCCGTGGATGTTTTCCAGCTCTTGGACACATACATAATGACCAGCAGAGAGCTGGACCTCAACACGGCCGCCTGCCGTCTGCTTCAGAACATCATGCCGGGCCTGGAGACCGCCGTCGTCTTCCAAGAGAAGGTACAGCTTCAGAGGACGAACCGTGGACTTCTCATCAGCTTTGTCAGATGACGCTGAATGAAGGAGAATTTTAAACAAGCAGACAGAGTGAGCACCTGTGCAGCAGGTGTTCGATCGTGATGAGCATTAGTGCTACGAGGAAGAGGAAACGTTCATCATAATAACTGACTTAAAAGAGGGAATTTCCACATAAATGCTGCAGTTATATTTGATTTATCATGTTAAGCCACAAGAACGATCAGAAGGTCTGATGAGAACAAAACAATGATCTATTTTCAGCTCATTTTCATTCAGAGGTGGTTCAGAAGTTAAGATGCTTCAAGTATGAAAACTGCATTATTAACCATTTATTCACCAAAGCTTCTTTACTGCACTCTGATTGGCTGAGAGTGAATCATCTCTGTATGTCCGCGTGAGACAGGAAGGCCTGGTCGAGAAGATGTTCACCTGGGCTCGCGAAGCGGAGCGACCGCTGTGCGTCTACGCCACGGGCCTGCTGGCCAGAGCCATGAGCAACCAGGAAGTGGCGGCGAGCTACCGAGAGGAGAACTCTCAGCTGGTGGGTCTCTCACACACGTGGACACACAAACGAGTTAAATACAGTTAGCATGTTAGCTGCTGCTGTAGCATAAAATACGATTACCCATAAGGCTTCTTTCCTCTGGACATCCAGGTCCCGATCATGATTCAGCGCCTGCATGAGCTGCAAACTGAAGAGGCCAAGAGGCCCCAGAATCTACCTCAGGACCCTCAGGTTGAAACAAGCCAAACCTCAAGCATCTCAACAGCCCAGCAAGACAAGATGGAGGGGGAGGAGGAGGAGGAGGGAGAGAGGAGCAGGCCAGTGTCAAAGGCCAGCTCCAAACCTTTGTCACAGCTCGGTTCGGCCCTGAAAGCCGGCGGCTGTAGCGGCGGCGGCGGATCCGGCTCCACCCGACTGCTTCCAGACTTCATTTACCAAGCGAGCCCAGACCCTGCGTCCAGGGAGACGGAGGACAGGCAGGGAGGAAGAGGAGGGAGGAGACGGGCAGTGAAGGAGAACGGGAGGAAGGCTAAGCAGAAACTCAACTTCACCTCCTCGTCCCACAGGACCGAGGAGGAGGCGGAGAGAAACGACTCCAGCGACCAGCCGACCAACAGCACCTCCTGGTCTGAGGTGAGCTCGGTGGTGATTGGCTCAGACTACCGCCTTTCCCCGCTGAGCCCGGCCATGGAGCAGAGGCTCATCCTGCAGTATCTGACTCCGCTCGGAGATTACCAGGAGGTGAGGCTCCAACAAACTCAGCTTGCTCCTCGTGAATCCTGAAGACTGCAAACTACTTCAAAGATCGACAGCAGTATTTCAAATGACGTGTGAATCGAGACATCAGCGCAGACTCTTTCCTCCCAGACTGCAGAGGAGGCTTCGCCTCCGTCTTTAATCTCTCATTTACTCTCACTGTTAGTCCAATAATCTCTCTCTCTGCTGCAGCTGCTGGCCGTCTTCATGCAGCTGGACACCCGCTCGTTGCTGATGAACTACATCGACCTCAGGCAGACCAAAAATGTCCAGCTGACCTTCGATGCCCTCCTGGTAAGACTGTCGTCCACAAAGCTTCACGAAGGAAACTGAGATCACTGCTGTCACGTCTCTGATGGCTGACCTGTGAGAATATGTGGATATCTGTTCAGTCTGCTTCCTGTTTAATCCAGTTGATTGGTTGATTATTCAGGCTTATTCAAGTATTCAACACATTACTTTAATACAAGTAAACTCTGGATGCTTTATAGTAAAAGACTAAAACATTTTAAATGTTTACACAAGTTACATTTCTAAAAACAGCCGCAAACACGTCTGTTTTTTGTCTGTTTTGCTGGATTTGTCTTTTCAAATCGAACCCTTCAGTCAGATTGAGGCTTAAAGCGGTCAAACAGTGGTTCATGGAGGGTCTCGTGGACCCCTCCCCGCAGAGGAGCACGTCTGTGCGTGAAGGATAAGCTGAACCTCTGTGGGTGGGGCAGACGCTGGCACGAGAGTTGAAGCAGATATTAAAAAGTCTTTCATTTAAAAAGGTCTTGAGTATCTTTCTCGTCCTCCACACGCTTTAACATTCGCCGTGCGCGTGTTTGCGTGTGATTTCGGACTCAGCGGCTAAAATTGATCAGTGACATCGATCCCATAACGGCCGAGCTGCTCACTTGTTTTGTGTTATTTTGCAGACAGATTAAAAAACATGTCAGTGTCAGCATCCTCCTTTGATGTGATGTCACGTCGTCTCTGGAGATTCAGAGTTCCTGGTTTAACGTCACATTTCTCTTCCTGGATTTTTGATAATAAACACATTTCTGTCATGGCTTTGTTTTCCTGGAGAGCTGCAACGATCAATCGATCAGTTTTCAATTATTAAATGAATCAGCAACTATTTTGATAATCAGCTTTGAGTCATTTTAAGAAAAGAAAGTGTAAATTCTCTGATTGCAGCTTCTCAGATGTGAATATTTTCTGGTTTCTTGACTCCTCTGTGAGAGTAAACTCAATATCTCTGAGCTCTGGGAAACATTGATCAACATTTCTCTCCGTTTTCTATCATTTTATAGACCAAACAACAAATCGATTGATGGAGAAAAATGAAAATAATGGTTTGTTCCAGCCCCGGTGTGCTGTGAACAGCTGTGACACTTTCATTCATTAATGAGCCCATCTGTTTGTTCTTCAGTCGTCCTCTTCACAGTTGTGTCTTTGTCTCTTGTGTCTCTCGTCAGTATCTCGCCTCGCTGCTCCTCCACAAGAAGTTTGCGGCAGAGTTCATCGCTCACGGAGGAGTCCAAAAACTCCTGCAGATCCCGAGGCCGTCCATGGCAGCAACCGGGGTTTCACTCTGCCTCTACTACCTGGCGTACAATCAGGATGCTATGGAGAGGGTACGGTAAACACACACACACACACACACATGCACACACACACACGCGCGCTCAGCCTCTGTATCTTCACCTCTGCCATGTGTGTTTGCAGGTGTGCACGCTCGCAGACGGCGTGCTGTCCGACGTGGTGTCCTACGCCCTGTGGCTGCTGGAGTCCTCCCACGCTTCAGGCGTCTGCCACGCCACCATGTTCTTCTCCATTTCCTTCTCCTTCAGGGCGGTGCTGCAGCTCTTCGACCACCAGGACGGCCTGCGCAGGCTGGTCAACCTGGTCAGAGCCGGACCCTTCATCGCAGGCTGCGTTTTGAATAGCGAGCATGTTACCGTTAAATGAATGATGGCACCGCCGTGACGAGGCTCCTTCTCTCCCTGCAGATCAGCACTTTGGAGATCCTTAACACAGAGAATGAGGTGTCTGTAATGAGTGATGACCAGGTCTTCTCCAGCCGACAGACCGCCAAACACACCTGCATGGCCCTGCGCAGGTAACACAAAGGATGGATGGATGGGTACAGGTGTGCAGTGGATATAAAGCTGGGGTGTTAACACAATCCAGTCATGCTCTTAAAAACGTGCGTGTGGTTAAATGCTCTTAAATGTCCGTCAGGGTTTGAAGTCACAGTCAGACTTTAACGTCTGTCTTTGTTTTGGTCAAACTGATCTTCGTTGCTTCATGCTGACGTTACAAAAAGGTGTGAACGTCTTAAGTTTCCTTTGACGCCTGCAGCTGTGCACAGGCTGCCTCGTGCACATCTGCCCCTGCAGCTGTGCACAGTTTGGACTGAGCGCTGAGTTTCCTTATTGGTGGCTTTGTTCAGGTACTTTGAGGCTCACCTGGCCGTCAAGGCTGAACAGGTCAAGCAGTCCCTGCACCCATCAGACGGAGGCGGCGTCGTTCCCCAGCAGCCATTTTACAAGGTATTTGGTCTATTTACCATCGTCATCATCATCATCATCATCATCATCATCATCATCATCATCATCATCGTGATGTTTGCACAGACATGTTTGTGTGTGTGTTTTCATCTTCTCAAATACATACCCACTGTGTGTGTGTGTGTGTGTGTGTGTGTGTGTGTGTGTGTGTGTGTGTGTGTGTGTGTGTGTGTGTGTGTGTGTGTGTGTTTCCAGGCTTACACATACACCAGAGAGCAGGTCATTGAGATGATGGAGTTTCTCATCAATTGCGGGCCTCCTCAGCTCCACTGGGAACCAGTAGAGATCTTCTACAAACTGTCCTGTGTCCCTTTAATGCTGCAGCTCATTTCAGCCGCCTGTGATTGGAGGACTTACTATGGAAGGTAAAGTCACACCCACAGGAAATACGCTGTCAGGAGGTGGTGACTTGGTCATTCGTTAAGGTCAAACTAATGCAGGAGTGACCTGCGAAGGAAAACCTCTGTTCACTGTGTGACTGTGCTGTCTCCCTCTGTGTGTGTCCACCCGTCTGTCCAGGAGTGACACCGTGCGCTATGCATTGGACATCCTGGCAATCCTGATGGTGGTCCCTAAAGTCCAGCTGGTGCTTGCGGACACTGTGGACGTTCTGGATGAAACCAGGTCGTCTGTTTCCACTGTGGGTGAGTAAAACTCTGTTTTCACTTTCAGCCTTCGCGTCTTTTGTCCCGGATGTCCCTCAGTGTGTGTCCTCTGTCTGCCGCAGGTATGAGCATCATTCTGGGTGTCGCAGAGGGAGAAGTGTTTGCCAATGATGCTGAGATCCAGAAGTCTGCGCTGCAGGTGAGCAGCTTCAATCAGCCACACTGGTGACATGGCAGTGTGTCCATCTGTCAGTCTGTCCTTCACTGTGGTCCAGGCTGAAATACCTCAACAACTATTTCATAGACCGTTGCCTGAGGACCAGCAGGTGGACATTTGACTGTTAGCATGTCTGCAGACTCTTCACATTGTTGCTGTGACACAGTCAAACAAGTGGAAAGATTGTTTCTCTCCACATTGTCACCAGTTTAATAATAATATAACCGTCCATTTGTTTATCAAGTAAAAGTAGAAGAGAAACAACATGACCGTTTGTCCTCAGTTCTGCTTTTGTCTCAAATCTTCCACCAACTTCTCCCCCCGTCCCACCGCAGGTGATCATAAACTGTGTGTGCGCTCCAGACCAGACCCTGAACACCACGGCTGCTTTTGCGGTCTCCCCCCTCAGGCTGTCCCTCCACCCCCAGCACCCCCCCACTCCCCACAACAGAGTGCTGGCCCACATGTGGCAAGTAGTGCAGAACAACAACGGTATAAAGGTGAGAATGGATACAAGAAAATGTACATAAAGAGACAAACGTTTCTATACAAGCGTGTGTGGATGCTGCTGCTGAGGTCAAACACTGGCTGTTTTCTGCATCCATATAAACTTGGTGTGAAAAGCTCAGTAGTGAAGTATTTACTCCTCACTAACACTCTGAATCTACGTTTTGTCTCCATTAAGAAAAATATAAAAACGTGGGAGAATGTTCCTCCGTCCTCTGTGTCACGGACCGTCCCACATATCATGTCTGTCCCCCCAGGTGCTGCTGTCCCTGCTGTCGGTGAAGATGCCCATCACTGACGCAGACCTGATCCGCGGTCTGGCCTGCAAGGCTCTGGTTGGGCTCTCTCGCAGCTCAGCGATCAGACAAATCATCAGCAAACTGCCGCTCTTCACCAGCAGCCACATTCAACAGGTGAGCGCAAGATCTCAAAGTTAAAACAGTTGTCTGTTGAGAGTTTCAGCAAAGGAAAAGAACAAGTGAAGACTTTTTAGAGACTCCTGGAGGGACAGTGTCAGTCTGCTGTGGGCCACACTGAAACATCTCAACAATAACCAGATGGTTTTACTTTGTCTTTAGATTAGTTAGCATGTTAGCATGCTAACTAAAGAGTCTGAAGCTGCAGTAGACCAGAATCTAAATAGATTAGTAGAAATAGATAAAGAATTTAATCACTTGGTGTGGCCAAAAGCAGACGGGACAGAAAGAGAGCGGTTAGGACATAAGCAGTGGGAGCTAGCATGGCTAACATGCTAACAACCGTCGTCCACAAGTTAATTTTAACAGTTTTTTAGCAAACATGTCTTTCTGCAGGAAGAAAGAAATGTGGGATTTTCTGCACACCACATCAGGAAATATGACCCATCATCTCCCACACGTGTTGTTCTGTCCTTTACCTCTGCAGCTAATGAAAGAGCCGGTGCTGCAGGACAAGCGAAGCGAGCACGTCCGTTTCTGCCGGTATGCCGCCGAGCTGACGGAGCGAGTGTCGGGGAAGCCTCTCCTCATGGGCACCGACGTTTCCCTGGCTCGCCTGCAGAGGGCCAACGTGGTCGCCCACTCGCGGATCACCTTTTCTGAGAAGGAACTCCTCATACTGATCAGAAACCACCTCATGGTGAAAGGGCTCCACGACACGGCGACGACACTCGTTAAGGAGGCGAACTTACCCGTTTACCCGTACTTATCCCTCTGTCCGAGCTCCTCCTCCTGCGCCACGCCTCCCCCCTCCTCCTCCTCAGTGATTCCCAGGACTTGCCGGTTCAGTGGCGGGATCACGCCTCGTAACGTCGGCCACGTCGGATCCTCTCCTGTCTCCTCGGCCGCTGCAGCCTCCTCTTCCACTCCCACTTCCTCTCGTTCCCTGGGGATTCCTCACTCGTCGTGCTCCTCTTCCTCCTCTGCCCTCCCCTCTCTTACCCCTCATCACGGACCTCACGGGCAGGGCTCACACCCGGTTGGCCGGATTTCGTTCACTCGGGAGCGCCCGGTGGCTCATTGCGGCTCAGGGAGGAAACTTCGCGCTCTGAAGCAGAAGTCTGACCACGGCGCTTTCATCCAGGTCAGTCACACACGTCTTTCACTCAAACTGAATCCATCCATCAGTTTCTCGATTGACACAGAGTTAATTGATAATTTTGTCATCACTTAATCATTACAATCATTTTTCACCTTTTGGCTCTGATTTCTTTTGACTGTTTTGTAAATAAAATCACCTTTTTCTCGCTCCATCAGACTCCAGCCATGAAGAAGCAGCTGGAGCCCCACCTTCCATCCCCCCCGAACCTGGACAGCATCATCACCGAGTACCTGAGGGAGCAACACGCCCGCTGCCCCAACCCCGTCGCCACCTGCCCCCCCTTTTCTCTGTTCACCCCCCACCGCTGCCCCGAGCCGAAGCAGAGGCGACAGGCGCCGCTCAACTTCACCGCCCGCCTGGGGAGCCGGATGCTGTACCCCAAATATGGAGGCGTGGACAGGGGGTGCCTGGATAGACATCTGATATTCAGCAGGTAACTCCTCACCTGAGCCAGGCTGCGTCTGTGGCTCGTATTCGTTCATCTTTGAGCGAACTACATGACATCCAGTTGATCATTTTTCCGCTGCTCCCTCAGGTTTCGTCCGATATCGGTCTTCCACGAGGGCGACGGGGACGAGAGCGGTTTCACCTGTTGTGCCTTCTCAGCCCGCGAGCGTTTCCTGATGCTGGGAACCTGCTCGGGTCGCCTCAAACTCTATAACGTGTTCTCTGGGGAGGAGGTGGCCAACTACACCTGCCACACGTCGGCCATCACACACCTGGAACCCTCCCGCGTATGTTTCCACACACGTCACCGTGGTTGATGGTCGGGAGCAAATTATATAACATTTTTTATCATCAAGTAATGATGATGAAGGACGTCTTCTGTGTTCTTAAAGCGGCTTCAATCAATGTTTTCTAAGAACAAATTGATTGACGGTGTGTGATATGAGAGCAGCCTTCTAGTTTCTTGCAGGTTTAATGATTTCCATCCTTGATTCTGCTCATTAAGCTGCTTTCGTAGCAGTTCTTTTATGTTTAGATAATCCGCTCGGAAAGGACAAATCATTCTTTTTAACCGACTTTTTAAGGCAGTTTGTGCTAAAACCAGATGAGCGTCACTCATTAAGAGAGTGACGAAGTTGGTGTTGTGTGTTTCAGCTGCACCCGAGAACTGATTTCTCTGTTTTTAGGTCATATTTTATGGCTTTAAGTGAAAAAGCTTTTATTAAATCTTGTTTCTCAGGATGGGAAATTGCTGCTCACCTGTGCTTCTTGGAGCTTCCCCCTGTCTTCTCTGTGGAGCATGGACGGAGTCTTCAGCAAGAAGTACAACTCTCACACACACACACACACACACACACACACACACACACACACTCACACACACACACACCGCCTCAGAGTCCATGTTCCTCACAGCGTGTGGAGGCGGTGTTTGAAGTGTTTGCTTCTCCTGCAGGAACTCGTTCGCAGACGATCACTACGTGGAGTTCAGTAAACTCTCTCAGGACAGAGTCATCGGCACCGAGGACCAAGTCGCTCACGTACGTGTTTTTATTTACTGATTTCCTCCTTCTTTCAACTTTCATATTCTTCTCTGGTTTAAGGATTTTCTCATGACCGTGTCACGTGTTCCTGTGCGCTGCAGATCTACGACATCCAGACGGGTCAGAAGACTCTGACCCTGAACGACCCCGCCCTGGCCAACAACTACAAGAGGAACTGCGCCACCTTCAACCCCACCGACGACCTGGTGCTGAACGACGGCGTGCTGTGGGACGTGCGGGCGTCGCGAGCCATCCATAAGTTTGACAAGTTCAACATGAACATCAGCGGCGTTTTCCATCCCAACGGCCTGGAGGTCATCATCAACACTGAGATTGTATCCTCTGATGGTGGCGCTCTTTGAGATCTGAACTGTAAACGTCAGCTTTACACCTGTTTGTCTCTGCAGCCACGCTCACCTTTTTAAGGGTAAAACTTAAGAGGGAAACTCCCTTCATTCACTTCCTCTTCCTGCTCTGACTCGATGGAAACACTTCCTCAGATGTTAGTGGAGACTCTGCTTTGTCCTGTGGTGCCTTGTTGAAAGCAGAGCTACATTTAAAGGGACAGTTTTTGGGAGGAGGAAGTTGATGAGGTTGATAGCGCTTGGTCAGTATGAAGCTCCCGCCAGCAGCTGGTTAGCTTAGCTTAGCATAAAGGAGGGAAACAGCTAGCCAAAATCCAAAACGAGTCCGCTGAAACTCATCAACATGTTTTATCCTGTTTGATTCACGGAGGTTTGTCAGTTTCCTCTTGTTTGAACTTGAACGGTTGTTAGCCAGCGATACGTGCTCGATCGGATGATTGATCACAGTTTTCTGCACGCGGTGCGTTTGATAAGAGGTGTCTGAGCAGTGGGTTAGCGAGCGTCCTTTGTTGTCCTGCGCTCGTCTGACTTAACAGCAGCTCTCAGTGGGACCTGAGGACCTTCCACCTCCTGCACACTGTCCCTGCCCTGGACCAGTGCAGACTGGTCTTCAACAGCAACGCCACCATCATGTATGGAGGTACGTGGAGGTGGAGGTGTGTGTGTTTCGTGGACATTGTACAGTGAGTTACATATTATGGTCTGTCTCCCACACACACTCCTTGATACAGCGATGCTGCAAGCCGACGACGAGGACGACGCCATGGACCAACAGATGAAGAGTCCCTTCGGCTCGTCCTTCAGGACCTTCGACGCTACAGACTACAAGCCCATTGGTAGGCTGCACTTCCTGTTTGCTGCAGAATCAAAGCTCATTGGTCAGCTGCAGTGCATGTCATTGTTCCAGCACACTGAAATCACACGAACTGACCGTTTGGGGTTTTCAGCCTCTAAATGAGGGACGAGTGTTGAATCAGGGAAAACAGTTGGAAAGCTCCTGAGTGTGTTTGCTGACTCCTAGTGGTCCAACTGTTGGTTTGATAAGCGACTTTTTCATTTTAGTTTCTAACTCTGACTTTGATTTTCGTCTTTTCAGCCACGGTGGATGTGAAGAGGAACATCTTTGACCTCTGCACCGACACCAAAGACTGCTACCTGGCTGTCATCGAGGTACTCGTCAGCGCTCATCAGCACGTGGAAAAGATCATTCTGCTCTTAACCGAAGCAACATGTTGTTCCTCATATCCCACAACTGAGTTTCTGTTTTTCTCGTTCTTCCTAAAAGGACTAAAACTAATAATTAGTTTCATTATTGATTGATCTTCCACTGTTTTCTTGAAGAACAAGTTATTCTCTTGGTGTTTAAAAAGTGTTATAAAAAGAGTTAAAAACAATCTTCAAGATGTTTAGTTTAGGATCAGCTGAGGGGGCGGAGTTATGGACTGTTTGCTGTTTGTGCCTGATGATCGATGCTTGCTGTTGATAAACTCACGGATGAATCGACTCGCTGCTGCTTGTTTTCATGAAAATAGGCAGTTTAGTCAGATTTTTTGCTTTTTAGCCCAGTTTAAGATTTCAAAGAAAGCCTGAATCTTACTGGAAACACATTTGAAAACTGGTTTGTGTCTCTCTGCGTAGAACCAGGACACGGTGAGCTTGGACACGGTGTGTCGTCTGTACGAGGTGGGACGGCAGAAGCTGCCAGAAGAAGGAGACGATGACGATCAGGTGAGACGCGCGGAACTGAGCACGGTTTGGTCTCTAAGGTCATTTTAACGGCCGCCCCTGAGGCGTCGCGGTGAGAGTGGGTCAAACCGTCCATTTACACAAAGGCTGCGTTTAAGTCTGTACGTCGTTGGAAAGCTGAGACTCAAATATGATCAGGGAATTCAGCACAAACAGGGACATTACACAGAGTTTGACTTGATTAGGACAGTAAGTGACACCAAAAGATGAGTATAGATGTCCAAATATGAATACAGATGAGCTGAATATGAACAGAGATTCTATCCAGATCAACATAGTAAATGGGCTTTTTTTTTTTTTTTTTGCATCGACATGATGTTAGAAAGACATGAAAGTATTCAGTTTCTGTGGTTTTTAATGAACGTTATGTTATGAATGTCCTCCAGGATGACGAAGACCAGGACGATGATGATTCCTCAGACACAGATGATGACGACGAAGACGACGACGACGACCTGGACACAGACCCGCTCATAGAGGAGCTGGCCAATAACGAGGACCCGGAGGACGGAGACCAGCCCAACTCTCCCACAGATGAGGAGGTACCTAAGTCTCATTGATCGATCTGATTTGTGGGTTTCACCATGAAGGTGAAGTCTCCAGTAAAGGTTGTTTCACACTCCTCTCCTCAGATCGCAGATCTGCTCGGCGGCAACAGCGACGACGACGACAACAGCGATGACGACGACTCGGACGACTCGGACCATTCAGACAGAAGCGATGACGGATCGGACTCGTTTGACCCCGACAACCCAAACTGTGAGTCAGAGCGCCGGTTCAGCAGCGCCGCCTGTCTTCAGTCAGCTGATTGGTTCAGGGCGAATGGACTGCGTTTATATCGCACCTTTCTCCTCTGACTGACCACAGTGAGAGCTTTACGACTCGTCAGGAGTGATAGCCATTCACACACACGCGCACACACACACACACACACACACACACACACACACTCACTTTCACACCTGAGGCTCGGCTCATTTGACCTTTGGGTTCTGCTGCGTTTCGTCTTCACGCTGGCTTTTAACTCAGAGGACAAACCACGATGTCGTTTGGGCTCATTCATTGGTCGGTTTTAGTGATGTCATCCTGCGTCCTCAGCACCAAGTGGACCCACATGATCCACTGACCCTGATGAAGTAACTGATTGTGAGCATTATTAATCAAAGTGTATCTCAGCCTCATGTGATCAATGTTAATGACATTCACAGACTTTTTAACAAGGACCTGGTTAAACACGAACACAACACGGCACACACGCCAGGTCACATGCATTTGTTCATGCGACCATGCACACATGGTACATGGTTTAGGACATCACGTCCTCGTCAGTTCACGGCAGCAGATCAACTGTTTAGATTTGGATTTAGGCTGAAATCATCTTTGCAGCGTCATAAAATCGTGAAGTTTGCTTTCACACCACCTGAGATCACATGACTCAGTTTGAGTGGGCGTCGAGACTTTTCTGGAATCAGTTGTAAGCTGTGTTGTTGTTGTTGTGTCGTCGTGTGTCCTCATGCTGCAGACCCAGAACAGTCGGATGATGAGACTCAGATCCTCCAGGCCCTCAGCGACCGATGGTTCTCCTGACCTGAGAGGAGACGTGCACCTCCTCTCTTCAGCCAGGCGAGTCGACTGTGAACGCGCTGACAGAGCTGTCACATGACCCGGCTCTCCGCTTCGAGATGTTTACGTGGCTCTCTGCCTCGGCTGGAAGGAAGATGGAACTTTGCTCTGCTGCAGAGGAAACTTTCTTCATCGTTACCGAACGTTTCCGTCTCCTGACTGAGCTCACGGTGAATTCACCGACCGTCAACCAGCCAAACCACCGAGGGGGCTGGACTGGTCTGACAGTCACGGTGCTTAAAGCCACCAGTTTAAATTAAATTCTGTGTAATCCACTGGACCCACTCTCTGGTAGAACTCACACAATAACTCATCTTATTTCCACAGCGCAGCAGTCTTTCATACGTACTGATATTTTTCTCAAATGATCGCAGCTAAAAGCCAAATATGAACTCCAGGGCAGTGAACAGTGTGGAGCCTCGGATCCTCATTTTACAGCAATAAAAACGTGGACACCAGTGAGACACGTCCGGTCCTCAAACACAGCGAGCGCTCACAGAAACCGAAGGACATGTCAAGACGTGATTCCTTCACGAGATTCCTTCTCTTCTGCTTCCAGATGTGACAAATATCTTCATGTTTCTATGCACAGAATAAAAACAACAGCCCACCTCGTCATGAAGGCACAGACAGGAAACTGTCTGTTCTGCCTTCAATATCTGCATCTGCACAAAGGCTCAGAGTCACCATGAGCCTCTTTCTCCGTTTGTTCAGGATTTCCTCACAAAAAAGTCGATTTCAATGAGGAAAACGTTTCATTTGTTTTCAGTCAAAGTCGCATAATTTCGTTCTCAGTAAGTTATTTTGACTGTTTTTTGATTTAATTTATTTTAGCTGGTCTTTATCGGAGTTGACAGCTTTTATGTGAGTTTTTGTTCAGTTGTTGGTTTCATGCTTTTAGGCCCTGCGTCCTTCCTGAGCAGGTCGAGTCGGTCACATGACCGGAAATCTCACCCGATTATTCATTAAAAAAAGTCAAAGTCTTAGTTTCTGAGGACAGAGGAGCTGCAGAGCTCTCAGTCAGTGGCTGTGTTCGTGATGATGCTGGTGGACAGAAGTGTCCCTCTAAATGGGTTTGAAACACAAAAAACGTTATTTTTTATTTATTTCCGGCAACGATTTGTGCAGGTGAGAGGAGCTCTCACCTCAACACACCCTGGAAGCAAATCTAATAATCCACAAACGTGAGCCAACAGGCAACGTAGAGTCACAAAAGATCAGACGTGACGCGGTGACTGAGACCTCAGAGGTGCCGTGAACATCTCGTGCTGTTAGAAACTTCATTTGCTTTATTATTTCTCAGTCGCTGCTGTCAGATCATTAATCATGAAAGACTGAACAGAGCGCAGGTGATCAGGTGGCCATGTGATCAGGTGGCCATGTGACCAGGTGGTCATGTGTTCAGGGGTTTTGAACATTTAGTTTTGATGTGTGACGCTGTGACATGACGTGTGACCTCAGAGGTAGGAGTTTTTCTGTTTCTCAGCGTGTTTACCTCATCAGTGAACCGTCGACCTTTGACCCTCGGTGGGTGTCATCATTACGGGTCAACAGCACAGCCAGCAGTAACAGTTACTGACTAACTGGCTCTCATGCTGTCAAAAGGACGTTTGCTGCACCAAAGCGAGACGTGTTGGAAACTTTCAGGCCAACGTTTCGCTGTTTGAACTTTTTTGAAAGTGCGTCAAACAATCAGCAACAGATTCCAGGAAGCTGTGAAGAAGCTGCGTTCGCTGTTTGGAGTGTGTGTGTGTTTGGGTTTGTTTGTTGATGATCGTTCAGGTGGGAAACTGTCAACCTGCTGCTGTTGGATGAAAACTGAAAACGAAAAGCCAGTTTAAGAAAGACGAACGTGCTCTTTGGGTTGAACGGAGGTTCAGGGGCCTGAGCGCAGTTCTGCGTGTGATGTTTGTGTCGGCCGTTTCCAGCCTGAAGTCATGCTCAGTTAAAAAGTGAAAAGTCTGTCTTTCATGCCACAGCAGCCTTTCAGAGCCATAGAATCCACAATTTTACAAGAGATTGTACTGTTTGTAAATCTGTTTAAACCGTTGTAAACGCTGAATGCGACTGTGTGTCCGTCACACTTCAGTGAAGAAGCTCTACTTTCATAATAAAACACCTTCCACCTTCTTGTGACTCTCTTCAGAATCACTTTGTCTTTTACATGAACACAAGCTGCTGCATGTTGAACGCTGCTCTTCACCATCAGTACGTTACAGGAAGGAAAGCAAATTCAAAGATACACTGCTGACTGAAGCGTCTGTGATGTTTGCTGTGTTGTTACTTGAATCAGTCAAAAGAGGGCAGTACAGCATTGATCACACTGACGTGACTCACAGAGGACAGGGACATTAAACACTGCTCTGATTTCATGTCCTCTGCCTACACGTCACAGTTATTTGGCAGAAATGTGTGTGAGAGACGGACAAAGACGTGATTCTCAGCACGGCGTCTCTTTACATTGAGCAGCAACTTTCTCCTGCAGGTTTTCCTCAAATGTTCCCCAAAATCTGACATTTAGTGAAAGATTAAGAACATCTTTCACTTTTACAGACTGAAGAAATACATTTCCTACAACTTGTAAATACTTAATAGGATTAAAAGACGTCACTTTCCACGTCTTCAGTGTCTGGACTGAATTCTTCTCATTACATATGTGCTCTCATGTCCTCTGTCTTTCAGCAGCAGCAGAATTTATTTCCTGCTCCAGTTTAGTTTTATTTACGTTACTGACTGATCAAGATTTTCATACAGATTAACTGCTAAAAGTTGTTGATATTACACCGAATGAAATATAGTGATTTTATTAAAGGAACAGGAAGGCAGATGTCGGGTAGATCCTTGTCTCTGATTGGCTGTTGCAGCTCAGAAAACAGAAACTTAAAACTTAAAGATCACTCTTAATACTTTACAGTAAGTACCTGAAGCTCTTAAATGTGTCGTATTGCTCAGAACTTTTTACTCATAAGCAGTGGTGGAAGAAGTATTCAGATCCTTCACTCGAAGTACTAATACCACACTGTGAAAATACTGCAGTACAAGTCCTGCATTGAAAACCCTGCGTAAGTAAAAGTGTGTATTGTCAGTAGATTATACTCAGAGTATGAATAGTAAAAGTACTCCATGTTGCAGTAAAGTGTTTTTCTTCTCTCTGCTGTTTGTGGATTAATGTTCCTGCTGCGTTCATGTGTTTGCTGCTGTTTGAACTACTTTAATCTACAGTTGGGTCAAGAGCAGCTCCAAAAACACCTGTTTGGAACAGTCCACAGGTAAACAGGCTCATTGGTAACAGGTGAGAGGATGATGATTGGGTATGAAAGGGGCATCCTGGAAAGGCTCAGTCGATCACAGAGGATGAAGGAGATGAACACATGATTGATTCTGGTTTGAGTCCAGACTTTTTTTTCAATCAGGTTGTTTCATCAAGATGTGGACCGACAAACAGCAGAGCTGTAAAAGACAGAAGACATGAGGCTGCAGCTCCTCTCCAGACGAGGACTTTCAGACCACGTGAAGAACGTCCTGGACTGCTGCCTGCTTGTCTTCTTGTTGCTTTGAAGGCCTGAAGCATGTCAGCGTTTTGTATTCATGGAGGGACAGTCTGCTCTCTGACGTTACACCTGGAGCTCAGCGTGCACAGACTTATCATGTGTTTGTGTGCAGGCGATGATGATGATGATGATGATGATGATGATGTCCTGTGGAATTCTTTAAGTCCTCTTTTTTTAAATAGCGACAGTTCAGAGGACTGTTTCTTCACCTGGGTGTGATGAATTGCCTTGAAGTCTACCTGTGTTGTCAAAATGTCTGACTTATTATTCTTTGGAAAGGTCTCTCGCTCTCCAGCTACACTCACTCTCTTCTCCTGCTCCTTCCTCCTCTTTCCTGCTTCATTTGTTCTTCCTGGCTGTCGTTCTCCTTCTCACCGCCTTCATCCTTTCTTCCACCAGCCGCCTGGCCTCCACTCCACCAGAATACTAAGCTGTGTATTCTACGCTAATGCTGTAAATGAATATAAGAAACTTTAAGACAGTTTGAACTATATTATCAGTGGACGTGTTTAGACCTGAAAGGACACGTGTCAACCCAAACAATACTGTCCCAGTCAGCAGCAGTGAGCCAGCATGACAATATGAACCTAAATGGAATGCAGCCATGAGAGATGGCAGTCAAACAGGCAAAAATCGTCCGTTAAGGACAGACAGGTGTTCTATCTTAAACCACTTGAACGCTAGCATTAACGTTAGCATTAGCGTTACCTTTAGCATCATGTTATACACTGACTTTTCATCTCACAGGCTGGGCGTCAGAGGCTCAGACTGGAGGCAGGGACAGAGGAATGGTGTCTCCGGACACCAGACCTGACATGTAAGTCCAATATTCAGCTTTGAAGGCTAGCTTTCATCTAGTATGAGCATTTTGAAATGGAAATTGTGTAGGAATCCTGAACTTCTCCCTGCTTTAGTCCATCAGATCTGAGGCATAACACTTAACTCTATTTGTCTTGTCTGACTGTTTACGTTAAACAAATGTTAACGTTTATTTCAGACCCATGGAGCTAACTTAGCTACTAAGCTAACCAGTTAGCATGGTAAGCTAACCTTGGCCTTCAGACCAATTATTTAAAGTTCGTCACGGCTAACCGATGAAGCCTAGCTGGTTAGCTACTGCGCCTCGGCATTAGCACAGTAATGTTGTGAATTAAGGAAAGACATAGAATTTATTTACCTTTTCACATTTCATTATTTGCTTTTGAACTTTTTAATTTCAGTTGCAGTTGGAGATACTTCTCTGGCTTCGTGTGAGCTAACTGTTATTCAGATTTAATTTACCGCGATGACCTGGCTAACTCACATTAGCATTAGCTATAACGCCGGTTAAAAACAGCCAAAAGTGGTGAAGTTAGCTTTCAGTATGTTCACTCGGATTACACACCGCAAACAACATTTATTTCATGATTTAACCTGCTGATTATTTTCATCATTTGTCGTTTAAATGTCAGAAAACAGTTGTCAGAAAGTCCATTGTGATTTTCCTCAGTTCTTCAAATCGACCAACAGTCAAAAGATTTCAGTGAGTCATTTCTTTTCATGCCACTTTCCTCTTTTACTCCACCTCAGTTCAGTTTTGACTGAAAGAATTTGTCCATTTACCAACTGTTATTACTGAATGATTTGAATGAGTTTGTAATGATGTGCAGCTCTGGACTAAACAGACTGTGTGAAGGCGTCACTTCGGCCCCTTTGTGACCACATTTCTCACTATTTTCAGAATGTTTCCAAACTAATCGATCAGTCGATCGATGGAGAAAATGATCAGCAGATTGATCCAGAGTGAAAAGAGTCATTATAAATGAGCTCCACCTCAACCAACAGGAAAACCCTTTGACACGAACACATGTGTGTTAATGGTCTAATGGAATAAACAGTATAACAGTCACAGGGAACGTTTTACTGCCTTAAGTACATTTTCCTGAGTTTACATCCACACTTTTACCTGAGTGATGTCTTTCAGTGTGGGACCTGGAACAGAGTATTTTTACTGTGTGGTATTAGTACTTTTTTTTTTTTGAACTGAATACTTCCTCCACTTCTTCATGTAAAACTGTGTTTCCCAAGAATATACACGTGGTGGCACAATACACACGTCTTGTGCTTGTCTTCGCTGAATAACGACACACACACACACACACACACACACACACACACACACACACACACAGAGTCATCTGTGGACTCCTGTAAATCACTCACTCACAACATGGACACATTATGTCATTGTGGTGTCAGGTTGTGAGGTGATGATATCTCCATGAGTCACGGGAAGCTGTGTGTCTTACATTGAGCCTTCGGAGCTGCCGTACGTGGTTCTGTACAGTGCAGCAGCCTGTGTGTACTTCTGTTCAGACAGTGTGTTTAACGTGTGTTAATGTGGAGAAAAACTCAAACGTACGCGGCCAAAGTGCGTTTCTCTCCTGTGTGTAGGCCTGTTGACTGTGTGTGTGTGTGTGTGTGTGTGTGTGTGTGTGTGTGTGTGTGTGTGTGTGTGTGTGTTCGTGTGTTCGTCCCGTACATACACTGTAATGTACAATGAAGGATCAAAATGAACTCATGTGCCAATTTTGTCCGCGCGTCACGTCGCCAGTGATAACCTTTAACGACGGGGTGGCGCAGCGGACCAACACTCCGCCACACGCACACATGATCTCTCTCTCTCTCTCTCTCTCTCTCTCTCTCTCTCTCTCTGTCTTTCTCTCTCTCTCTCTCTCTTTTCATCCCTGATCCTCTTAAACTGATGTAGGCTTCCCCGCTGCCGCTGCTGCTGCCTGCGCACGACTCTCCCCGTCGGTTCATACCGACAGTGGACACACAGGCGACCGGACCGGAGAAGTTTGACAGCCGCGTCGGGCAGAGGAGAGCACAGCGGCAGAAATGCGTGGGGACATCTGAAGAAGAAGAGCAGATACCGGAGCCGGAGAGGCTGCGGAGGGGATCCCCGCGAGGCAAGGGACGGCTGGGCTGAACTTGACGGAAATACGATACTGATTTTCCCGCATGGACTTGGAGTGTTGTGCGCTCTGTATACTCTCATGACACCCCCGTAACCTCCTCAGGCTCAGTGTGTCTGCTGCTGTCCTCGCACAGGGACGGGGGTTCATTGTATTTAATCACCCCTCAGCACAGCTGTCGTTTCGGGATCCACTGTGTGTGTGGTACGGTGGCCTCCTGCCTGCGTTTTGCCCTGACCTCACGGAATCACAGATCGCCTCCTGACGGGATTCCTGGTGTTTGGTGCGGGTCTCACCGGCGGGTTGTCCCCGCACAGAGCGCAGCAGACACAGCAGAGATGGACACATTGCGCCATGCGTCACTCCAAAGCTGACATGATATGAAACCACGCATCGGTTCCTCATCGTTTTAAACAACTTCACCCTGTTTGACGTCGACGCCTGCAGAGTTTTTCTCTCCCATCATCCTGAACAATTGAAGTAAACTTTTCCTCTCCGGTCCTCCTCCCCTGTCTCTCTCCCTCTCTGGCGACACCTCCGTTGGATTTCCATGAAGCGACGCAGCGGGTGATTATACTTTCTGGGGGATTTGACTCTTTGTAAGCGGGACATCATGTGGACGCCGACGGAGGACGAGAAGCTGGGAGTGGGTGAGTACATCAGTGATGTTTGCCTGTTAATTTGCTGGCTGTACGTGTGTTTATTCTGAGGACTGGATGTCTGATACACGGGACCAGACCTGGTGTGGTGCTGAGAGTGGGTGTTCAATAGACCATATTTAATGTTTGCTAATTTTTAATCCTATCAAAATATTAAATTCAATAGCTGAGGTTCAGCCTGCTGCTCCTGCACCATGAAGGGTTTACTGTGGTAAATTCTTCCTCTGTAGGGACTTTGTCGCACTTTATGCTGTTTTTTCTTTGCTGTGGCTGCAACATTCCCATAAAATCCTTCAGTATTCCTCTGAGATACGTCTGTGCTCGGCCTGTTTGTGACGCTGTGGTAGTTTATGGTGTGAGGTATCTACATTTCTGTTCAGAGTCTGTGTGTTTAAAGATGTCTGTGGCGTTTGAAGTGTCCTGTGCTGTGTTATCTCATGGTATCACAGTGTTATGGAGTCTTACTGTACTTGTCCTTGTCGCTGTAGGAGGGGCAGATTGAGGGGAAAGGCCATTTCTGAGGCTTGTTGAAAGAAGGGGCTGTGCAGCAGCACCAGATGTGGCTCTAATATAGAAACTGCGTGAGAGGATGCGATGATGGCAAACAGCAGTGTACTGTGTGTATCAGGGCTGTGTTGACAGTGCAGGTGAGTCTACAGCAGGGCTGCAGTGATTTATCAGCCGGTATTATATTGCAGTATAATGAGAGAGAATATTTTCAGATGAGAGTTGGTGGTTTAAGAGCCATTAGCCAATGATCCACTGTTCAATTACTCCCCCTCTGTCTGTCTGTCTGTCTGTCTGTCTGTCTGTCTGTCTGTCTGTCTGTCTGTCTGTCTGTCTGTCACTGTTGCACACAGTCCTTGCAGCACACATGTGGGCCTGTTTTGTAACACTGCTGACTGCTTTCTGGCATCTGTATCCATCCTCATGTGCTGTCCTGTCCTCTTTTGTTTTGTCCTGCAGTTGTCTTTTCTATACTTTGATGCATCTGTAGCATCTTTTCTCCTTGCTTTTTTTTTTGCTCAGCCGTCTAAACTACCCATCTTGTGTACATACATCTGACACCTGATCTGCAGGTATCATAAGTAGACTCCCTGGATGCATTATAAGGTACACCTAATCAATCTAAAGCCAACCAGTCAAACAGCTCTGCCATGTATTTGACCTTTGTGAAGCTTATAGTTGTTATGAAAACTCTGTGAAAGGTCTTAATTCAACTATAAATTCATGATTGAGATGATTGAGGTTGCAGTTAGTCGTGGTGTTGCATTATATTGAAGCATGCTCATCGACATTCTTCCCCGCTCGTGGTTGTAAGTGAGGTGGACAAAACATCAGAACAACTTCTCAATGAAAAGTAGTTCAGTTCAACACTGCTGCAAACTGCAACCGTGGTAATGAACACAGTTAAATGAGTCCCTCTCTGACAGCGTCCATCAAGACTGACTACTGTTGTTAGAAAGGTGAAATTTATGGTACAGCAGTCATATTGGAGTACATTAGATTTTACAGGTGTACCTAATAAAGTGGCCACTGAGTGTGTTGCCCTTACGTTGGAAACATGGTGTGAAAAACAATCCTAACTTGCACAGTCCAACAAAATTAGCATAAGGATTTAAAATGAGGTGCCAGTCCTCCCCAGATAGTCAGCGCTATCGATTGACAGCTGCCCGGGCCTGTCCAAGTGACCGATGAGGCGGAACTGTACGCCGGTGTCTGCCGCGGGAATGGGCCGGGACGCTGCTGACAGGAAGTCAATGTGGGGAATCATGACTCCGGCACTCTGTTAATTGGAAAGAGACATTACCTGAATTTGAATGAGAGGCTGCGTGTTTTTCATGCTGCCTGATACCTTCATTAGACTCCAGCTGTGGCTGCACGCTGAGGCGTCTTGATTCACTCGCTGAGCAGCCTTTGAACAGCAAAATCAGGCCTGCATCGTAGTTTACAAGGTTTCACGGTGCACGCTGGCAGCCATGATACGAGGACAACGCCGACATAATCTGACGGCGCTACAGTGTGGGAAGGCGACCGTAAATCTTACCCCTCGTGGACTGTAACACTGGAAGCATGATGATTTCACTGTCCTTCACTCTGAGGGATGGTGATTTGTCACATGGAAAAGAAAAATGTGCTGTGAAACATTTGGATTGTGATAGGAGCCGGCAGCCACATGGAGCAGCTGCAGTCGTAGAGACGCCCTGGTGTTCGTGGTGTACCTGTGACTTGTTTGTTTTAGTGAAAGCTGTAGAGTCCTGACACACAGCCTGTGGTTCCTGCACACTGTCCAGAGATCATCCAGTGGAAACTCTGAGAGAGCACAACATTTCCTCACAAAATAACTTCAGTTTTTCCTTCAACATGACAAACGTGTGATATTTGATGTTAGAAAATTCTCAAAATGGTTTCACATATGCAGATTGTGTGTACTTTGCCTACACAATGACAGTAAATTATCCCTGGCATATGAAGTCAAGTAACGGCTGAGCATGTGCACACAAAAGATGAAAGAAAACAGGAAGTCCTTAAACCTCTATTAAACAAAGGGATGAGAATTGAGGGTCCAGAAATGCTCAAAAAGCCCGTCCTTTGAAACTGGAGAGTCACGTATATCCGTCAGTGTTTTCATGTAAGTGTGTTTTGTGTCTTTTGTTCATCCAAGCATTTGTGTTTTTGCTGGATAAGGCTTTGCATACCAAGGCAGGGAGAGTGGTAACTCATAGAGGCGCTCCAATGGAGTTGGGATGACTAGTGCCTGGTTGTAGAAAACAGCTATTCAGCTGGATGAATGCAGCTTTGTGGCACCCATAGAGGTTCCTGAATGCAGCTTCACCTCCCCCAGGGCTGCACAGCATAACACTCAGTTCTCACACTCACAGATAACATGAAACACACACACACACACACGGACGCAGAGTGAGACAGATGGACAATTGAACAGACATCACTCTTCATGAAATGCACCTGCTAGAGGGAGGAATATGCAGTAGCCACAGTAATTCTTCTTCTTTTAAATATGTTATGCAAGTTTGTAAATCAAGGCGAAGCTCAGCAGCATTCAAACTCCAAGCGGCCTGAAATGGCCCCTCCTGGCCCCTCCTGGCCCCTGTTTCTTGGCCCAAGCCCACTGAATTTCTACCAAATTTAATTCCAGTCTATGGTCAGCTTTGTGAGATACTTGTTCTCCAGATAATAACATAAAACACACACACACACACACACACACACACACACACACACACACACAGCAAGCTTTGCCACAGATTTGATTCTTGTTAAGATGTCAGTGGAGAAACAGTCAAATTGAACTGACGTACACACACACACACACACACACACACACACCAGTGGACAGGGCAGCTGTAACACTGATATGTGAGACACACATGCCACAGCACGTTTCTCTCTCCCACACCAGCGTCCACAGCCGTAAAACTGGGTCACAGCGAGAGCGACAGATGTGTGAAGGATGTCCTCCTCATGTCAGGCTCTGCACCTTTAGGTTTCCTTGTCTGTTGTTTTTATTCCTCGTCTGTTTCCCCTTTTTTCCCCTGACCTATTTATCCTGAACCGGCTTTTCGTCTTGCTGCCGTTGCGTCGGCTCATCTGTCACTGCCGTGTCCTTGCGTTCGGAGAGATCCAGCAGAGAGAAGCTGTGCGCTGCCTCTTGATCGGGGCTCCTCCGAGATGATGGAGCGACCTGCCACACATCTTTAAACACACTTTAATGACCTTTCTTTCACGCCATTTGTTTCTCCGGTCTTTGGCTCAGGCCTTGTCTATCTGTCAGGTGTCGTGTCTCGGGTGAATCTCAGAAACGGATTACAGTTGTTATCCTAATGGGTGATAAAGCTGGAGGACAAAATCTTAACTTGAAAATAACATGACATGATAATGTGAATTTACGATGCGTCAGGACATGTGGAAGACAACAAGATTAACAATTTCTACCTCCAGAAAACAATGATTCATTACCCCGAAAGACAAAATCTTCATGCTTCTCCATGAACTGCATCTATAAGGGATTTACTTGGTTAGAATTTAGCTGAAAATGTTGGTGAGTTTACTCTCCACTACATTCATGTTGTAATTCAGTGTCTTGTGTTTCCAGCAGCATATTTCTATGCACATTTTGAAGTATCTCATTAGAAAAGGTTGATGGTAACAGGAAAATTTAGCAAACATTTAAGTCACATGACTTCTCCGCTGTTTTCTGCTGAAGAGGAAGCGTTCATTGTATTTTGTTTTGCTGATTTTCTCAAAATTTGTGCTTCATTTGCATGGAAAGCCAGCTGCTGACTGTCTTCCCTCCAGCATAAAACCCATTAAATGACTGTTAGAAAACCCAGCTGACTTGAACTTGTCATGCGGTCCCAGAAAAGCAGAATATGAGAATCTAAGGAAGACATGACATGTGTGATGATGTGTTTTTGTGCCCTCTTCCCCTCAAAGACAGCAGGGACTGGTTGTAGTGTTTATGCCTCAGCCTAATGACACCCCCGCCTTAAGCTTCACGGACTGGAGGAATGTCTCTGAGGAGTTACGCTCTCCTCCTTTTCTCCCATAACTCTCCCACTGGAAAACGATTAAGGCCCGAAGAATTCTCCAGTCCTACGTGCTCAAATATCCACGCCGCCTATGGAAACTGACAGCAAATCAAGCTGATTGCTTTTGCCGGCGCCCCGTCCCTCCCTCGCTCCGTCGCCCCCTCCTCGGGGTGCTGGGTTGGCCTTTTAATCACATCTCAAAGCAACAAGCTAACAAGCACACACACGTTTTAGGGGTTTGTGTGTCGTAGTCCACAGTAATTCTCTGGTGTCCCCCAGTGACGTGGGACACAGGCGGTCCTCTACCCCGTGTAGAGCTTCAACAAGCCTCACAGACACAGCTCACTCTGCGCTGCCTTGTAGCCCTTCAGATGAAACTACGGTCATTAAAATGCATCCACCACTGCACGCTGGACAGGCTGCCTGGGCATCACACGGCCAACCCGCTGAGAGGAACATGTTCATAGTGTCATTCTCTCCAGTGAATGAGTGAATGGACTGACCAGTTTGATTGAATGGATGTTTGTACAGACAGATGAATGGTTTCACAAACAGATCAACTATGTATTGACACATCTTTGTTTAACCTTAATCTAAGGCTTTGACAGTCAGTATGTTCCCAGACAGCTAGGCCTACATCTGTGAGAGTGAGGCAGACTAGCTGGTCGGTCTAGATGATGAAGATACCTGCATCACATGCAGAGTCATTGTTGACATTAGTCTCCTCCATCCCGCCTCCTCACTTTCTTTTCAAATCTATGTTGGCATGAAAGCAGTGGTTCTTTGCTGGATCCATTAAGGTCTGTCTTAACCAATAGGAACGGTTTGATACATCAAACCATAATCTGCATTACAGTCTGCCAGTTTGTGTCTATGCACAAGCAGTAGCTCGGCTGGAGCATCCTTGACCGGGAAGCTGACCCTGTACCTGCCTGTTCGCTGTAAGCTGTCTGGATTCGAGCTTTGAAAGTGTACCACTATCACACCTAGGCATTTAGCAACTTAGCATTCCTGTGAGAGTGTTTACTGACCCAGATTTACAGCTTTAATCATACAGCTTCTGTAAAATAAAAGCTATTCTCAGCGGAGAAAAACATCTAATTGGGAAGAGATCCAGCATGATTCCCCAGACACTTGGATCTAACCAGGTCAGTGTTCTGCAGTGAAACTGCTGACAGTTAGCACGCTACAGTAGACTCTAATGTTAAAGCAAAGTATGAAACCGACCCGTGATCAAAGCGTTTCAGTCAGTGTAACTGCAGCGTTTAGTGTGTCGTCAACAACAACAAACAGAATGCAAATAAAATCAGAATGATAATAAAAGTAATGACTGTAAAAGTGTTGACAGCCTTCTGTTGCATTAGAATCAGCTGAGGCTCTGGCTTCCCATAGACCACCAGTGTCCTCACATTCATACAGAATGACCACATGAGTTATGAAGAGGCAGAGACACAGCAGACAGAGACAGAGACAGAGACAGAGAGGGAGACCGATCGTGATGCAGTGAAATAAACAGACTGAGAGAGGTGCTGAGCTGGTAATGTGATGTTGTTGTGCTGAGGATTACTCTGCTAAACAGAGGGTGAAGTCATCACCACAGTGCTCATACTCAGTGTGGTAGTGTGTGTGTGTGTGTGTGTGTGTGTGTGTGTGTGTGTGTGTGTGTGTGTGTGTGTGTGTGTGTGTGTGTGTGTGTGTGTGTGTGTGTGAGAACGAGTAAGACTCAGAGAGAGTCAGGAAACAATAATACTCCAACAACTGAGGACGCCTCGTTTGAATAAACATTGTTAGCTTGTTGTTCTTAATTGCTAACAGCTAAACTGTAGCCCGCTCTCGTTTATCTGAGTCCAGCCTTGTGCACTAGCTTCACTCTAATTATTAGCTGTGACTCTGTCTATTTAGCGGGTAATGCTTTCGTAAAAGGCGCCTCTGAGTCATTAATTCCTCTTTCATAATTGTGCATGTAAGCAGTTCATTAATTGGTCTTCATGGGGGCATTGAGGCATATTGAGGGGAAACTTCCTCTTATAAATTACCTTGTTTGTGAAAATTTTAAAAAATGGGATAAAGAGCCAAGCAGAGTTCAGGAAGTGCTTGAGTTCATCCTGGCACATTTAGGGGCTGTAATGAGGCGCTCACGTGAGCGCTGAGGTTAGCCACGCCTCACTGAGCTGCTTCATGTTTTATTCTGTGCGTCCGCTGCAGGAGGAGCTGCGTTCAGAGCACACGCATGCAAACATGCCCAGACCACACGCAAACAAACAGATTTTAACCTCAATTATTTATCCAGGAAAATTTGCACTTAAAGGCCACAAATTATGGTTCACCATGAAAATAAACTGTACACACAAACACAGTGTCAGTGAAAGAAAAGGTACAATCACCATCCTGAAGCAACGGATTGATGGTGGACGCAGCGAGACTATCAGAGGACACGTTTCAGCTGGAGGAGACTTTTATTTCCTCAGTTTGAACGTCCTCGATTCCTTTCCTCACCTCCTCTCCTCACGTCTTAGACAAGTCGATTCGAGGCGGCAGACGTTTAACAGGACGAGACCTTTTAGCTTCAGAGGCGTCATTTTAAAGCGAGGTCAGTTAAATGTGACGTGTGGCGTCGTCTGTCCATTGTCGGATTTTTTTTCTGTACAAGTACTTTAAATATATCTGTGTTTCACTCCCTCTCTCTCACCAGTACATAAAGGCCATAGATTGAATCTTCACAATCCAGAAAACGTCTGTCAACATTATGACAAGCAGACACATCTTCAGCTGTCAGAGCACATTGAAGGCACATGCTGAAAGCAGTTGCAGATCGCAGTATCCTGCTCTGTGCGGTACTTCAGTTACTCACTCCCAGGCTCTTCTGGCTGTGTGCCTTCTGCCTGTGAACAGGTGATCATTTTCAGCCCTCAGCCTGATGAGGGCGAGAGTCTGATCATCAGCCCCTGTAAGAAACGACCAAATAAAACTGGTCTGAAATGTAGCCCACAGCCCCAACTGCATCTGTCCTCACAGGGCTGGACTTAAAATACCTTTTCGGAACGGGCATTTTACTCTGTGATACCATGAAATACGGCAGATTAGTGCTGAATGCCAGAGAATATGCTTGTTGATGTTATAGCAGTTGAATCGCGTGTAGCCTACATACCACAATAAGAACATTAGTAATACTAAGGTGAAATGACAGTAAGGAATGCAGTTAGAGCGGTGTTATGAGGTGATACACAAACAAACACACCTGAATACCAGCCATCCATCCCCTCAAGTTATATTTGTAAGCATGTGATGGGAACATGGTCGAAGATGAAACGTGTGATGAGGCCTGAGAGCTGCTGGCTGCTGTCCGTGGTGCTGAAACACACCCAGCCAAACAATGAATTATGAGAGGAGAGCGTCCTCGCCTCCACTCCATTCTCTCCTCCTCTGGTGTAGCTGACCGTAAGTCACGATGGAGAAGCTGCGGGGCTTTCAAATGTAGGCGGGAAGTTCATCACGAGCACGGACGCGCTGATCCACGCTGCACCGTTTGCTCGTCGTGCGTTTCCTGCCTCTCCGCTCCCTCAGTGATGGCGCACCGCCAACAGCGAGTCGTGCATCAGATCTGTAACAGGGACCGAAACTGAGATGAACCCCCGGGCAGAAAATTAAGCTGAATATTGAACAAGCAGGGAGGGAAACTAAAGCCTGAAAGCTTTTCAAAGATTGATTCTGTGGAGCGTTCCAGGAGCTTACTGCCCCTTAGCGATGCGTGACAGTGTCCCTTAATTACTCTTCTCCACGATAAGCTGTGCATTGTTTACACATATCACCCGAAATCACACATTACCTCAGCGGTCAAAGGAATCTCTGTTTGTGTGTGTGTACATGCAGGCTTTTGTGTGTGTGTGCCTACTTTTGTGTCACAACACTGCAAATTTCTAACTTTGATACGATAAAGTGAAAAATATTGATATTCGTGACCATTTTTGACACTGTGGGGGCAAGTTAGCGCAACTTTGAGGGCATAAACTTTCAGACTTAATTAAAAATAAATATAACATAGAATATGATGCATTGCTGTACAAGCTTAATTTTAATTTTACAGCAGAAAAATGCAACATATGCATGACATTAAAAAAAAAAAATCACATAGTAGTAAAACAGTGACAGGGAACATTTTCCTGCACATTTTCCTTCACACTTCATTTTTAATGAAGGTTTTGACTGCAGGACTTTCACTCAGTGTGGTGTCATTACTTAAATGAAGGATCTGTATTTCTTCTATCACTGTGTGAAGCACAACAGCATCTAATTTCCTTCAGAACATACTCAAAGTGTTTTCCTCTCAGCTGAAACTCTGCTGTGTGAGACTCCTCAGGCCTGGTAGCTCTGAGCGGGGTTAGCTTAGCGCTGAGAATTACAAATGGCAGCTGAGCCAACAGCAGGACAGCGCACTTATCAGCAGCAGTTTACTGGGCCATCTTGTTTAATGCTTCAGTGATGCTGAAATGGGAGCTGTCGCCAACCTCTCGAGGTTCTTTATAGAGGTCGGCGCGCCTGTCCCTCAGGTGCTTTGCTAAATGTGTCGTGTTAGCACCTCTTGCTAGCACTGCTCTGTAGCATTGCTTGCATATTGCCGACCAAAACATGTCATCGCAGCTCTGCACTTGCCATTTTTAATGAGCTAGTACCACAACAAAACTCACAATTTAGCACGTCCCATCGTGAACTATTCAACAAGAGCAAACGAGATGAGTGACGAGAGGAAAACGGCGCTGAGAGCGACTAAAGCCAGGCTGCATGGGCTCTGCAGCAGAGCGCCAGAGAGAGGCTGGTACACCGCTGAAACCTCTCAGATATTTAGAATCAATACGCATTCAAAAATCAATACTGGTCTGCAGTATGCAGAGCTGGGGCGATGGTATCAGGGGCCAGTGCAGACGTAGTTCACCCATCAGACATCAGACATATGATCCAGACCCACAGTCTGCTACAGTTCTCCTCTCTCACAGGGTGTTTTGGTAGGTAGTGTGTATTCTCGGCTCAGTACTCTCTCTTGCACTTTTAGTTCAAATATTCACTTTGAAAACATTAAGAAGGAGTTTGCGGTTGCACTCTTTGAAACTCTCATCTGAGTCCTTTTGAACTCGTATAGAAAAGTTCTTGGTTGTAGTTGATCATTTTTTCAGAACATTAAAGGGATCATCAGGACCTCACATAACCTCACATATGATACCAACAGCAACACTGAGGCTGGACTGATTTTGTCCTGCTGACGTGTCTGTAGTCATGCTTCATATGCTTTTGTGTCTGTGTGTCGGCTTCATTTCACTGTGTCAGCTGAACCACACAATGCTGGTGCATGTTGACTCGACCCAGACTGCTCACGCTGCGTCCAAAGCCTCGATATCAGGAACCCCTGTGGACTCCGGGAGGGTCTTTTATTTACTCTCAGATTCTCTTTAGACTCGAGACTTTAATCTTAATCCCTGAATATCTCCGTCACTATCACCCCCCCCCCCCCCCCAATCCCTGGATGCCTGTTTGTAAACTCACAAGCTCCTGATACGTCTGTGTCTCTACTCTTCACCCCCCACTTTTTATGCTTTTTACATCTTATTCCAACGGCCTCCATTTAAAGTGACATCACAGTCGGAGCAGGAAACACCAGCTCTGTCATTGTGTTGTGTATTAACATGTTAAGAATCTTGAAAATGTGTATTTTTGTTAATGGAGTCTTCACAAAAACAGAAAAACATTGTAAACAAAAGGTTTTTTATTGTGCTAGAAATGTACTTTTGGCTTCATTTGGGACTTGGGTGTGGCCTCTGAAGTGAGTGTGTGACATTCATGTCATTTTATCATCACCACATAGTTAAACTGGCTCATATCGTATTAATTTTCCAGTTACTGGCTGTCACTGGGACAGATTAACACGTTTGTGACACACTTTTCCACCCTGAAACTCCTGCAGCTGGGACACGGCTTTGAAAGCTCGTGGATAACGACCTCTCACTTCACTTCTCTCTGGTCTGCGTTCTCTCGTGCCCCCCGTGGATCTGGTTCTGGAGAAGTGAGCCGGGGTTGAGTCTAAGCAGAGTCTTGTCGTCTAGTTTATATGCACAAAGAGGACGGCTCGTCCTTTGAACCGGGAGAGGAAGTAAAAAAAGAAAAGTTTGAAAGAGAATAAAAACCATAAAGTTTTAATTTGTGGTTCATGTGTCGGGAAAACTTTCAGTGTGTTCAGCTCGTTTGGATGTGTGTGTGTGTGTGTGTGTGTGTGTGTGTGTGTGTGTGTGTGTGCGCATCTCCAGCTGGCAGTCAGCCAGTGGGCGTGTGTGTGCATGCATGCGTGTGTGTGTGCATGTGTGTGCATATATGTGTGTGTGTGTGCGTGTGCGTGTGTGTGTGTCTTAAACACAGCAGCGTTCTAGAGGAGAGTTCCGTCGTTGTTATGGTTACGCTCAGTTTCCGCAGACACCCTGGCAAGACTGGTTCCACTATCGCCATAACAACGGGCCGACTTGTCAGCCTCCTTCCAGAGGAGCATCGCAAACATCCCCGATGGACATCTTTAACCCGCTAAACCGAAGACAGAAAACTTTGAAATATCACTGTGAGACACAGCTCTGTCCTCTGTCAGTGGTGTGAGACGCAGCTCTGTCCTCTGTCAGTGGTGTGAGACACAGCTCTGTCCTCTGTCAGTGGTGTGAGACACAGCACTGTCCTCTGTCAGTGGTGTGAGACGCAGCTCTGTCCTCTGTCAGTGGTGTGAGACGCAGCTCTGTCCTCTGTCAGTGGTGTGAGACACAGCTCTGTCCTCTGTCAGTGGTGTGAGACACAGCACTGTCCTCTGTCAGTGGTGTGAGACACAGCTCTGTCCTCTGTCTGTGGTGTGAGACACAGCTCTGTCCTCTGTCAGTGGTGTGAGACACAGCACCGTCCTCTGTCAGTGGTGTGAGACGCAGCTCTGTCCTCTGTCAGTGGTGTGAGACACAGCACTGTCCTCTGTCTGTGGTGTGAGACACAGCACCGTCCTCTGTCAGTGGTTTGACGTCGTCCAGCCTCATGAGTCGGATGTCGTTGAGTTTCCAGCTTTGAGCGGCGTCTGAGTGTGACGTGCAGTCAGTCAGTGTCTCTGTGGAGGTGATGTTTTTTTGACAAATGTTTTTATGTCTTTTTTAGTTACGATACAAAGACACTGAACAGAACACATCAACAGGAACATCAATCAGTGCAAAAAGAGAAATTCAGAATACGCAGATATTAGTGGGGTATTTGCTGTTTCTCATCATGGTTCAAAAAGAGAATAATAAAAACATTTTACCAGCATGCACATGCACAGGTGGACACCAGTTGTATCCCACATACGAGCGATCTTAATGAAAATAACAAAACAAACACAACAAAAAAAAAACAGTAGACTACAAAGCTGTCGAGAACTCGTCCCCCTCCACAAACTCCATAAATGAGCCCCAAATCTTTACAAATGTGTTATATTTCTCTTTAATAAGATGTGTAAGTGTTTCTGAGGTCAGACTCGCTCGCTCGGTCTGTGGTCACAGTTTTACGTTTAGCCTCAAGAAGACAAAATACGACCGTCTTATGCTGCTATTGCTGAGTGTACAGCTTGCTGGGAAACTTTGGAGATGATTGATTTTCATGGAATAAATCCATTAGACAGACACAGGTGTTTTCTGATTGGACGGCCCCGTCAGCAGGAGATCACAGCTGAGAAATGAATCTGTTCTGTGATTGGTCGGCTTAGGCACACAGAACGGCTCGGCGAGGTTTAGGAAAGATCATGATTTAGGTTAAAACAAGAGCTTTGGCTTGGGTTAAAATAATGACTGTGTAATGCTCGGGGAGCTTCGTCTTCAGTCACAATGAAAACACTTTGTTAAGGTGAGGAAACGTTCACGGCCGTGCTTAAAAACGATGTTCCCGGTTGGCTGGAAACAGGAAAATGAAGAGCAGTCCGCCACACTGAGGTCACTGAAGCCTCTTCACCACGAGGGCTTTGTCACGCTTTAACGTCTTCCTCCTTTGCTCCCATCATGACCATTAAGGCCAGTAGAGGGCTGATCAGGTGATCATAAACACGTTTCACTTAGCTGAATCGACCAATGCTGTCCAAGAACAAATCCTTCAAATTCAGCAAATCCTCGTCACGCAGTCCTGAGAGCTGCCTGCACGCTGGGTTTGGAAGTACAAAGCACAAAGACTCACGAAGGGAGCCGAGTGTGTCTCATCCACGTCCCCCAGCTCGTCCACAGTTTTATCCAGACACCGTCCAGTCGGTCGTCTGCCCCCCTCTTTTTGGGTAGTTCCCAAACACTGAGTGAAAGCTGCAGTTTGGAGCCACAGAAGCTGAGTTAGGCAAACGTGATGCTGTTGCTGTGGCTCCTTCCTCTGTCTGGGACCTCAAAGTGATCGAGCTCGTGCCTCATGAGGACTGACTGCTCTTTGTTTCTGGATTTCTTTGGTTTTACTCTTGCTTTGGCGTCATTTGCGTGATGTTTTTTTCCTGTTTTAATCTTGTTCCTCCTCTCTGGTCCTGGTGACTGTGCATACGTACTTTATCAGATTTACATGTTGACAGAGTTGAGAGAGAACAGCCTAATGAAGCCTGATGAGTGAACAACATGCTTCTATTCTCTGCACGTATACGTCCTTATTATTTCTCTATCTGTCTTTCTTCTTCTTCTTCCTCCCTCCTTCTGTCCTACCATTCACTCTTGCACTCTTTCGACCCCCCCTCCTCTTTCCCGTGATCAGAATAGAAAGGCGTCGTCAGCTGTTCTGGACATCTCCAGCACCACAGCTTCCTGAAACGCAACACCAGCCTGTCTGTCTCTGCGTTTATTGATTAGTGCTTTAAAAAGCTCGGCTTGTTCAATAGGCCTGCAGTCCTGCAGCCGCTCCAACGTATGTTCACGAGAGTTTTTCACAATGTCACCAAAGTCCTCCTCTCATGGTTATTGGCTGCAGCGTCGGGCGGCGCTGAAGGTAGCGAACCTGTGGTCTGTCCAGGAAAAGGTTGTGTCTGACCTCTGGAGTCCATGTTGGTCCATGAAAGATAGAAGGAAGAAAAAGATATGCAGTAAATCAGCAGCTCGAGTGCAGAAGGAAAGAAAGCTGAAATTCTGCATTTCATGACAAATGCTGCTTTACTTAATTCATGAAGTATTCCTTTCGGACTGACGGTCCCTGACCCGCCACCCTCTGTACGTTAGCTTTTGGTTCGCTGCCCACCGTGTGTTCCCTGGCTTTCTCCACAGTGACTCATGCTTGACAGTGTTTCCACACACAAAGCCAGGGCCATGTTTTAATGAGCCTGGACCCCAAGGTGAGGAAAACAATGACTTATTCAGGCACCAGGGTGAAGGAAGTTGAACGCCTCCTCATTTATTCCACGTCTGTATTTATTGCGGTGTTGCAGAGGAGGACTGTCTGTGTGTTTTTGTCAGTTTTTGACTGGGTCTTGCCCTGAGCCTCGCTCCCTCTCCCTGCATGGAGAGGAGACAAATGGTGGGTGACACAGCAGGCTGGGGGGCAGACGCCATGGCCCAATTATCTGTCTGTTTTCCCTCCTTCCTTAGCCTCTTTTTCTCCCTCTCTCTCTTTTCTTCCAAATCTGCCTCTTTCTTACCTCCTCTCTCTATTTTTCTGTGCCTGTAAATCTTTCGCTCCTCTTCTTTCTCCTGTGTTCCCCCTCCCGTCCATCCATCCATCCATCCATCTCTCACTTAGTCTAATGAATATTTCACATAGAAATGCTATTTATAGACATCACATCGTTCCTCCGCTCCATCCATCAAGCTCAGATTTCTCATCTGCACGTTCTATTCAGCCGTTATCAGATGAGGTTGAGTTTCATATCACTTTCAATTATCATCAATTTTTAGAATAAAGCCGTTTTTCTTTCAATCACTCTGCACGATGGAAGGTTCACTCTAATTAGTTTTATCATAGATCAGCTTTAATGATGCTTTTGTCACAGAGAGAAGTGATTCGATCTGCTGTGAGTGACTTGAATGCGACTGCTTCTTTGTGTTATTCTACCANGTGTGTGTGTGTGTGTGTGTGTGTGTGTGTGTGTGTGTGTGTGTTTTCGGCGGTAACAGAGTCAGAATTGGACCTTGGAGACATCGCTGATGAAATCAAATGAAACAGCAGCATATTTCAGTGTTTTCACGGCTCAGAGCAGAAGATAAATATTGGCTTTGATATTTTTGGGGGGGCACGCAGCACGGCAGTGTTTTTCAGGCTTTTCCGCACATTTTAATGTTTTTTTGTCTTTCTGAGTCCCAAAAGTGGCTTTAAGGCTATTTTACAGGCTAATGTAAACGATTAGCTAATGCTAGCTTTCACTCTCGATTATCTATTATAATAACAGTGCCCCCCAGTACCCCCCCCCCCACAGAGTCTTAAAACTTTCTTTTCATTGAAATACATGAATTGTATACACGCTGTCTGATCCGTGGCAGGGCCGTGGAGGGCTGGAGCCTCGCCCAGCTGCCATTGGTCGGTGAGGGGGGACTGTATTTAGACGGTTAAGTCATACGAGGCGTTCGTTAGCCACTGCTTCATAAATATGAGTGATTTCATCTTGAACATGTAGCTGTTTTTCAAGCAGGCGCTTCAAATTGGCTCATTTTGCTGTAAAAAGTCATAATGAGTTGCAGTTATAATGCCAGCAGATGGAAAACGTCTCATTTTGGGAGGAAAGCACTTATGGTGTTGCCACTTAATTTCATCAGCTGTTGCTGTTCTCAGTCTCCTTTTTCTTGAGTTAGATTATCCTCCTCTGTTTGGTGGGTTTGTTAAAGTTCTGAGCTGTCTCTTTGTTTGTTGTTTGTCTGCTTTCATGGCTGTTGACTCATGGGTCGACTGACCGTGTGTGTTTGGTGGGTGTATGCAGAAAAGGATTTGACCACATTTACGCGTTTCGTCTGCTCTGAGATTTTGCAGGCTGTGTGTGTGGATGTGATATGTGTATTTGCTGAACACACAATCTATGTGGGCTTTTGTCCATACACACATATAGATAGCCTGTTTGTGTGTGTGTGTGTGTGTGCCTGTGTGTGTGCCCTGCAGGCGACCATGCCGACAGCATCCCATTGAATTACTATAATGGGCTGGTAATGGGCCTCACAGTGGCTGAGGATGAGGAGGGCCCGGGAACAAGCCGGAGGTCAATGTGCTGCTCTGGAGCCGACAGGTTTTACAGTCTGTGGGTCAGATGGTTTTAGAACACCATCGAGGTTAATGTGAAAGCTCGTTCTTGCTAACAGGGCATGTTGGTGAAAAGTGGACCTCTAAATGTTTGAGGGAGCCATTTTTATTTGAATGCTTCTGTGTTTTCTTTGGTGCACATGTTCCCTCCAGCCCGCATGAGTTGGACCTCTGCCATGTTGTGGTGCGTTGTGCTTTATGTCATGAAAAAGAAAAATTTAAAATGCCTATTGAACGAGCTAAATGAGTCTCTGATTAGATAATCATTAGTCGCCCTTTTCCCACCTTAAATGTCAACTGAAGCTGTGAGGGATGCGCTGGAAAAAAGCTGTTTGCTGCTGTTTCATAAGACTGTAACATAGCCTGCAGGCTGATTAACACTGGGGTCATACAGGCTGAAACAGTCGCTGCATTAGAGCATTTCACGAGTAAGATGGGCACCACAAGCCACGTGTCGTGTGAGAGATGAAAGAATTGTCTTCCATTTTCCAAACAAAGGAGGATGTTGTAAATAACCAGCATCAGTAAAGGCATCAGCGCTCTTCTCATCCGGCACCGTCGACCCATGTATCCCTCCCTGGTGGCAACAGTTGGAGTTATTGCAGCGCCGTGCATGTTAAGGAGAGCGTGAACGAGTGCGTAGGAGAGCGGCCTGCAAGACGGGTCAGAATTAACATCAATTATCATAAATTATAGACCTCCATTTAAATGTTTTATCACCACGTACCTCATTCTTCACATCAGGCGTTACTTCTCTCTCTCCATCTTAACCCCCCCGCTCTGCTCTGACCCTCGCTCTGTCGCTCTCTGTCACTCTGCCTTCTTTTCTCTCTCTCTCCCCTTTCTCCTCTCTCTCTCTCCATCACCCCATCATGCTTTCCTCCTCACCCGCCTCCCAGCATCCCTCCCTTCCTCTTCTTATCTAATTCCAGTTGATGGACCGATGGACATTTCCATTGACCTGATTAGGCCCAGCCTATCTGGCACTAATGGCTAGAAGTGTGTGTGTGTGTGTGTGTGTGTGTGTGTGTGCGTGTGTGTGTGTGTGTGTGTGTGTGTGTGTGTGTGTGCGTGTGCGTTGTCACACTTGTTGTGTGTCCATGAGTGCTCCTGTAAGTGTTTTTATGTGTCCTTTATGTGGCGTTGGTGTGTTGATGCGTCTTATCACTGTCACTAGCGATTAGCATACGCGTCATTTCTTTCCACTGTGAGGTTGATCCACTCCTTAATGTTTTAAAACCCTCCCACAAGGTAACCTCATCTTTTTCTCGCTGTCATGTATTGGATGTAACAGGATTACTAAAAGTAGTAAGCTGCTAGATTCCTGAGAGTACTTCACTGATTAATCTCTCTCTGTGCGACTCAATGATGAAAATCGATGCGCTGAAGCAGAGGAAGTCTGTGTTATTCTGTGCATTCTTCTTCCTCGTCAAACCTACATGACCCACCATGCAGATGGACCGCAGAGAGCTCGGTCGGACATGTCGAGTGAAGCAAACGACCTCTGGTGTCTGAGGATAGTCGGGGAGAGTGTTACTGAGCACGTTTTGGTTTAGTTTGTGTCTTTTCCATCCCATGAACAACAGCTCTGAAATGTGTTCGGTCAGCAGGTTCAGCTCTGTCAGGCTTTTAAAGGTGTTGGGTTTGTCCCGTTTGACAGCGGCTGCAGGATGACAAATCATTCAATCTCATGTTCAATGTTCAGACCCCCAGCCCGCCGAGCTGGATGCTGAATCCCCTCCAGTGCCAGAGGTGCTGCTCTTTACCTGACCTCTAACCTCCTTTTGGAAGGTTTTAAGCAAATATCAGTTTACCTTCATGCACTACAGCTCTGCCACTTTATTTAACGATAAGTGCCATTGTTTTTTTAAGATTTGGTTATGTTTAGTCTCAAAACATTTTAACTGAAGTAAATTAAATTCATCTCCACCAGCTCCCCCGTGCTTGCTCTTCTTCACCACCTGCTTATTTACTTCAGTGCTTTACATTCAGCTCGTCTCAGTCCAAACAGCTGGACGGTGACGTGCTGCGATCTTCAGCCGTCATTACAGAAACAACTTACATGAATCAGCACTGAGTGTTACCAGGTTGTTACACAGTGATCGAACACGTTGGCATCGCTTCCCCTCAGATTAGAGAAGTCGCCACATGCAGAGAAATAAACTCACGAGGCTGGAAAACTGCTGCATCCAGCAACCAAATCTGCAGCGTTACTCCACATGCGTCCTCCACGTCCAATCACATTTTCAGTCAGCTGATAGATTTCATTGTCCAAACACCATGAAACACTGATGGGATTTTTAGAGGATTTCTAAGAATTGTGGACTTTGATCAATCCCTGGATCAGCATGGCATCCCGCTCGAGTGACGGTCCATCTGGGCATGCTGTGTTTCCTCTGCTCATTTTGTGGATGTGTTGTTCTGTTGATTATTGGTGGCATCAGGGTGCTTCAGTCACAGTGCACGAGCGTGTCAACACTTCAGCCTGCAACTAGGCAGATGTGTGTGTTTGTTAACAGAGCCAGTTTGACAGGCAGCAGACAGAAGCTGCTCTTCATACAGATGTCTGACATGTTAAAGAGCTCGTCAGAGAGCATCGGTCGTTCCTCTGCCTCTGTTTTTATCTAATGAGGGATGCAGTGATTCTGTTGTCTGTTATTGTTCATTTTAGCTCAGATGGTGGTGCTAATTCTCCTCTCAGGTGCTGTTAAACTATTGCAGAAGAAGTGATTAAAAGAGTGGCAGTCGAAGCTCAAACGGTGGAAACGATGTGGAAATAGTGAGACATGACTTTTCAGTCAGTGTCACCCTGCTGTCTTTGTACAGGTGAGTGGAAACGATAATGCACGACGACGGCAGTCAGCCCGAGTGATCCCACTCAGGCGACTGTGGAGTAACTGTGACAGGCCTGGCTGTGCTGATTGTCTCATTAAGAACATGAAAGCAGACTCTCACCAGGACTGTTTGCCAGCAAATATTTGTACTGCGTCTGTCTCAGTGTGGAAGACAACAAAGACGGCACGCTGACTGAAGTAGGACAGAAGTGAACTCGGGATCAGGCTGTCTCGTTATGGTTTCACGGTGTCTTTGTGTGAACCGTGACGCTGAGTTAGCAGAAACTGTGACCTGCTCTGTGTTTAGGACATGACGTGATGAACACGCCTCATTCATGCTGATGTGATGGCACACATTCACACACAGCCACTGCCTTTATACACACAGATGTCCCCTCTGTCTCTGACACACACACACACACAGCTCTCTGTTTTAGAGACAAACACACACGATCAGTAACCGTCGTGAGGTTTTCTAGGCTTGCGTGACCGTGGACAGTAAAACGTGTTCGACCTATTTGTGTCCATTCAGTGGACTCGCTCTGTGTGTGCTGCCTCGCTGCAGGCTGGATGCTGCATGCTGCATTCACCCTGCTCTGTGTGTGTGTGTGTGTGTGTGTGTGTGTGTGTGTGTGTGTGAGTGTGTGAGACAAAGACACGATGTAGTACATGTGCGTGTTTATCATAATGTGCTGTTAGCGTGTTTGCGCATACAACAACGTATTTGTTTGTGGGCATGCATTGCTTTTTTCCATTTTTCCTGACGTAAACATCGTCCAGTGACGCAACCACCTGACGAATCAAATGACATCATCAAAAATGTCCTAAAATGCAGTGTTGTCCTGAAGCTCCACAGAGGCCTGATGGATACCCTGAGGGTCGAAGTGATGGACACAGCGGTACGAACACTACGACAGCATCTCAGACCTAGATATTACATATCTGTACATGTATACCTTTACATCATCCAGCAGTAGTATGTAGCATTGAAGTACTTGTGTGTGCTTTTGCGTGTGTGTGTGCGTGGCTGTCTAACTGCATGTGAGTGACATCCGTTTAGAGCAGATGGCTGTTGCAGCGATGACTCATCATCTCTGTAACTTCTTAAGAGATAAACATCATCAGTGGATTACAGTTTCCAGCTCATTTTTTACAAATTAAAATTCGCCGAGGCAGAGGAGGGGCTGGAGGGCCGGCGCTGGGGGGGCATAGTGTGTGGATCAGGAGACGGACTGAATAAAAAGCTTTCCCTTTAATTCGTGTCCAACTTCATTGGGACAAAGTTTTCTAGAACTGGCCACATTTTCTTCTAGAAACTGCAGATACACGAGTCCTGGTGGTGTGTTTTCCGTCGTTTTTCAGACCCACTTGTTCGTTGTAGGACTCACCGTGAACACTTCAAATTACACAAAGTACACAGTGCAGTTCATGAAGGGGTAGTAGTTAATACTCCAGCCCCCCCGTTACCCTCCTCGTACTGTAACAGTGGATTGGCAGGCCGTTTCTTCAGCGTCACTGTAGACTAAAGAGAAGAGACTGTTAATCAGATCCATCAAAGAGGAAAATAAACACTCTGCAGTAAATTAACTCCGTCTCTATTAAAGCATAATTATTGAATGGACGTTAAGTGTCTTTCTGGTGGCGCCCACTAAGTGCTCCCAAACATCTGATCTGAGTGCTATAGGTTTAAATGTTGTCGCCCAGCTGAACAGTCTTTGCTCAGACCAAGTGACCTTTGGGTCATTTCACTGTCCTCTCTCATGTGTTTCAGTATTTAAGGGGTGTCTGAATACACCAGAGGACAAAGTTGAAATCCAGAGTCATTAATACATGTGTTCTGATGTCCTCTCTAAGGTGGATTATTGTGAAACAGAACAACATTTACTGTGGTTGGAGATGCTTCTGAGAAACTCCGAAGGGTTGTCAGGTGGCTCAGGGTTAACGGTGTCAGTGGAGGGACTTTAGTGTGGCTGCAGTCAGACTTCCATTAGGCCAAAGAGGATGTATGCCTGGAAAGACTCAAAACACGTCTCTACGTATTGATTTCAGAGTGAGGTTCAGTGGACATCACTCTAATGTCAGGCACACCGTAAGGCTAACGGCTCTGAGGGCAGCTGAGAGCGGCCCTGTGCTCAAGCCTTGGCCTCTGTTACGAACGGCCATGTTTCTGGATGAATGACGAGATTCTGATCAAACTGTTAGCTGACTCACCTGAGACCGCTAAGCTAGCTGCTCACGATCAATGAGATGTAACCCGACACCCGGCTATTCCCCGAAGAAGCATCACGCAGCCGTGGTGGCTTGTGGGAAGAAGGACAAATGAAAGGTGACATCACTGAGCTGAGCTGACTGTTTCCAGGATGACACAGCCTGGGAAGACAGCAGACTGTTAAACCTGTGATATGCAGCGGTCCACCACGTGCAGATGAAGGGTTTGACTTCCGGCCGGGTTCCACATGAGCAAATGAACGAGGACAGCACAGAAAGTAGAACGCACACCGCCACGTGTGTCACCGAGGTTAGACGAAGATGACTGCGCACATGCACTCATCCGTACACAAGAATTCACTGCCTGCTCTGTGTTTCACTGGAGGACAAGGAAGGAATCAAACTGGTCAACTTTTATCACTTGGGTCTCCAAGTGAAACCAGAAATTTAGGCTGAGCTACAAGAGTCATCTGCCAGGTGGCGTACGGCGGGTTCATCAGAGGTTTTCCACTGAAAGCAGCCGCCTGCTGAAGCTGGAAATAGGGTGGAGGAGAGCAGTAAAGGCGATCGTTACCGAGCAGAGAGGCAGAGGCGGATGATAAGTAATCGCGCCTTCGTCTCTGCAGCAGACGCCGTCCACGTTGTGGACTGAGCCGCTGCTCATGGAGACACATGGAGCCTCTTTAGGGAGAGGAGTTCAGTCAAGTCAGCTAACACACAAAGAGCTGAGTACAGTAGAAGCCAGGAGACAGCTGGAGACATGGACAGGTGGTCCCCGTGTGAATGACCAGTGATGAGTCTCTGCTGATGTGTCAGGGCAGCTTTTTTCTGCTTTCTCTGGGAGTGTGTGACCGATGTGCTGTGGCGTGTGGTTGTTTGTATCGCAGACCTCAGAGCGCCCTGGGAGGTCTGAACCTGCCGAGTCAGCAGTGACGACAGAGATGCAGAAACACAGGAATGTGTGTGTGTGTGTGTGTGTGTGTGTGTGTGTGTGTGTGTGTGTGTGTGTGTGTGTGTGTGTGCTGGTTAATTTAGCATTTTTAAGATTTGAAAACGCCTCTTTTCACTGTGCAGCGCAGAGAGTTGAAGCCGTTTGTCCAGAAACATTTCTGCCTCTCATCTCTCTCAAATCTCTAAAACATTTTGTTTACATTTTTCACACCTCTCTCTTCTGTAAGCGTGAGCTGTGGGTGGTGCATTACTTCAAGGTGAGCTGGAGGAAACGCAGTAAAGCAGAGATGTAAAGTGTTCTGCTGGTACATTTTTATTGTGGAAACCTTCTCGTCAGATTTTATTTGAATGTTAGAAATATGACTTAATTAATAATTAATTCATGTTCAGACCAGTTCCTTAATTTGCTCTTTGAAAAAGAATGAGTTGTTTACTGTTTCATAGTGAATGTCATGCGTGATGCGAACCCATCTGGGCTTGGAGCTGAGGGATGTACTGGCTAACAGGCTCGGTGGAGCCACTTACCAGGCCAAGATGTCAGGCCAGCCTTGGCACCTGGGGATGCCCCCCACACACACACACTGACACACACACACACACACACACACACACACTGATTTGGATGGCAGATGACGGTTGGCAGTGCCAGCAGCCCGTCTCTCTGCCAGCAGCGCCCGCAGTGCAGAGCGGGTGTTTCCCCGTGGCGGCGTCCCTCCACTCTGACCTGCAGCTACGCTCGTTAACGTGTTAATTGATGTGCGTTATTGCCGACACGCTGCCAAGAGTGGATGGCTTCAGACCGTTAGCTAATAACTTTGAAACTACAGTGACTGAAGTCTGCGGGGATGAGCGCTGCTTCGCTAAAGGAAACAAATGTGTTTTTGACCAAAAGGATCACGCTCATCAGTCACACACACACACACACACACACACACTGATTGTTGACCAGAAAACAGACATTTGGCTTGCAGAAACATTTAGATTGAGAAGATGAAAAGTATGGTGGTGCAGCAGGTAGTGCGTGTGCATCACAGCAAGAAGGTCGCCGGTTAGATCCCCGGGTCGGGCGGGACCAAAAACATGCTCATTAGGTGAGTGTGAGTGTGAGTGGTTGTTTGTGTGTTGCCCTGCAGTCAGCTGGCGACCGGCTCAGGGTGTACTGTTGACAGCTGGGATAGGCTCCAGCCCCCCCCCCCCCCAACCCCGAAAGGGATAGTCAGGGTATAGAAGATGAATGAATGAAGATGAAGCATGAATGTTAGTTTGAAAAACAAAAAAATATATATATTTTTTTTTTTACTTCTCCCCTCACACACAACCTACCCCTGAAATACTTAGTTATTAATGAACGGATGTACGAGTAATGGGACGTAAATACTACTCTCTGAGTAATGATAACAGTCAGTGATGAGGGGGTAGTACTAAGATTAGACACACACACACACACACACACACACACACACACACACACACACACTTCCTGGTGGCGCCCTCTAAAAGCAGCAGTAGTGCAGAGTGCTGTTGGGTGATTAGTGTGTTTTTAAGCCCGTATAATGGAGGCTTAGCCCAGTGCTCCACTTTCAGGGCAGGAACAGCAAGCTCGGCCATCTGGACACTCGTACGCTGTGATGCTGGTACACAGAGGGCTGCGAGGCCACGGCGCACAACAAACAGCCTGGTTAAAGCAGAGAGGCCAGGACACAATGTGACGCTCACAGACAGGAGGGAGAGGAAGAGCAGAGGAGACACACGGACACATGCTTTTAAGTTAACTTTGAGTCAGCTGATATGCTCACATTGACTGTTCTGCTCAGAGAAACACTGACACACACGTAAATGTAAGAGGACACACACATAAATGTAAGAGGACACACACATAAATGTAAGAGGACACACACATAACAAGCACTTACTGAGAGGACATCGCAGCCTGTGCAGCACGTCAGGCTCTCGCTTTTACTTTCACAGGATAGACACATACATTTACTTATGCTCGGGTGCACATACAGTGGATGCACCTGCCCTTTACACACACACACACACACACACACACACACACACACACACACAGTGAGGCATGTACCAACAAACATCTGGCTGATCTGCTGCCCCACATTATTACTGAAATGTGTATAGGTCAGTGCTTGGGGGAGGGGGAGGGGCTGAATGGCTGTGTGTATGCATGTCCACGTGCCATGAGACATTAGTGAATTATGCCAACATGTGGCACTGTCTAAGTTGTTATGTGCGCACGTGCACACACACACAAACGCTCAGGATCTTTAAATCTAACAGCATGAAACTGTCCATTAACAAATATTTCAGTTTTAGCTATTTAACATTTCAATCTGCAACAGCTTTTAATATGGGAGGTTTCTGCTGGTAAACCTACACACACACACACACACACACACACACACACACACACACACACACACACACACACACACACACACGTTTTACCCATGCACACACATTCTTGCCCACACACAAACAAACTCTGTCCTTGAAAGTGTTATCAAGGTCCTCAGCTTGTCACCTCACATCTGCCACTGCTGCACTGTGTGTGTGTGTGTGTGTGTGTGTGTCTGTGTGTGTGTGTGTGTGTGTGTGTGTGTGTGTGTGTGTGTGTGTGTGTGTGTGTGTGTGTGTGTGTGTGTTAGGAGTTGCTGTTGCTGTGTGACAGATGAGAATCAGACGTGAAGTAGAGCAGGAAGGATGGCTGATGGAGAGATAAACCTTTACCTGTTTACCTGTGTTACATTTCCACACTAAACTGACAGGTAGGACACTGAGCAGTAATGTGAGATGTTGATATGAGCAGACAGACAGATCCCTCTGACTATGAATATTGTTTTGACAAAGAATTACCACATAATGGGAACACATAAAAGTATAACATAAAACACATTTCAGTCTATTGACAGACTGCTCCAGTTAGTTAAAATCAGGGCTCAGCTCTCCTCTTGGATTTTGAAATACTCGTGATATAGATATCAGGTGCAGGGGATCTTCCTTATGTTGCTATTCAGTAAATCCGCTGTTCAGTATTTTCTGTCATTTTGTTTGAATTCTGTCCTTTTATCCCAGAGAGACCCTCTGATAACTCAAAAGGCTGAGGTTTAATGTGGCCAAAGTTCTCCGACATGGCTGTGATGCTGCTGTTTGCTGTGTTAGAATACATTTGTTTTCTCCGTCAGGGTGAAAGCATGAAGTATAAAGAAGTGCAGCCATTTGCCCAATGAGTTCTGCACAGATCCATGCCATTTTTCACATGAATGGGCTTTTTGACATTTAGGAGAGCTTGATTCATTCGCCTCAGCCCAGCTGGTGGAAACACATCTCTCTCACATTTCATTTTTTTTACTGACATTTTAAAAGTTTGCGTAAAATCCGCCTGACAGCTGGATGGATGGCTGGCTGATAGAGGGAGGGAGGGGATGGAGAGGGGAGACAGTACAGCTGTTCATTCAGCGGTGGGAGTTTTCACTTGAAGCTCACTCACTTCAGGAAGTTGATTAAAAATAACCGTGTTTTTGTTTCTAGATTAGAAGTAATAATGGAAAGCAGCCTTTAGCTCCCGCCAGTGAATCACAGCTTCTATTTAAATTCTAAACTGAGGCAATTGAAAATCAATGCCACAGTCCTGGAAGACAAGATGGCTGGAGGAAGAGTGGACAAAGACTGACAAGTGAGCAGAGTGGGACAGAAGTGGGATGAAGGACAGACCTGGAAAGACAAAGGCAGCGAAGGAGGGAAGGAAGTACGAGAGGATGGAGGTGAAGACAGAACAGGAAGCTTAACATGAAGAATCAGCAAAATAAAGATGGAGGTGGGAAAGACAGAAAAGACGTGAGACATGAGAGGAGGTGGCATTGGAGGGACAGAGAGAGAAGGGAGGTGACCACATAGAGGAGCAAAAAGAGGAGTAAAAAGAGTGGGAGACTTGAGACTCAGGGTGATAAAGATTCAAATTTAGAGGAGAGACGGGATGAAAAGGCTTTCTCCCAAAAAGAGGAGGTGCGTGGCAGTCAGCACGTAACGTGATGTGACAGAAGCCGTGCTGGAGGAAGGAGCTGAGGAGTGTGAGAGGGAGAGAAAGAAAGAAAGTGTGAGAGAACGAAAGCCCGGAGCATCCTCTTCATCCCTCATTCAGCCTCTGCAGATAAGTGCTACTGACCTCATTACTCCTCCCCTCCCCTTCTCCTCCCCCCACCCTCGTCGCTTGGCTGATGGAGCCGACAGATTGCCGAGTAAAATGATGAGACGAGAGGAAAGAAGAGATTCAGGGAGGAGGATCGCACGGCACCAAGGAGAGGAGGTGTAGGAGGAGGAGTAAAGGCAGTTCAGAGCCTTTGGACTGCAGGGATGTTTGTTGGTTTGGTGCAGCATTTCTCTTTTTTTTTTCATCCTTTCATTTATTGTGAGGTTTAGATTTACGGGAAGATTTTGGTCCACCATTTGAAAAAGAAAAAAACTTGAATTAGAAAGGAGATGAAGCTTTAATCGGCCATGCACGGTGTACTGTGTGCACATCTTCCTGGAGGTATTTCCTCATCTATCTTCCTATTTTCTCTCATTTCTTTGCAATATTCATAAGCTGTGAAGCTTCAGCGTGGAGTCAAGAGTTGGTAGAGAGTAGAGAGCAGCATGGAGGCATGACTTCAGAGCAGGAAGTCGGTTTTTGTAGCAGCATCTTTGTTTCTGTCGTTTCAGCCTGGTCTCTCTGAGTGCTTCTCTGTCACGCAGTGCCAGCAGGGTTTTTACCAGCCTCAGCCTCAATATGAAAGTTACATAAAGTCAACAGACCAAACGCTGGCCTGACTCTGCTTTTAGGGTTTTAGCAGCTTCAGAGACCTTCAGCTGTAGCAGGATAACCTGCTTGGTCGTCAGCTTTAGTTGTGAAATAACAAGAAGAACCACGGTGTGCTTCATGTGTGTCTCATTCACGTTTTCAGGTCGTCTTTGAAAAGTCTTCTGTTCACACTGAAAGACAAAAACATGGGACGCTGGACGTCCTCTTCCTCCTGCTTTTTCATTTGAGAAGCAACACGGCTTGATCTGCTCGTTGTGTCACCTCCTGCTCTTCATGATAAACTAGTTTCACCACCGCCTGACTCACTGACATCAAGAACCAAACATAAGGGCCACACTCAGGATTCCAGCTGAAAGCAGCAGAAAGCTCGCCTCACGTTGTTTCCACACAGCTCTCTGTTGTGTCTTTGGAGGCACGTCCAAGCCAAAACGTTCAGATTCGTCCTCAGCAGAGCCACATGTCTTCAGGCGTCCATGTGCGCTCGTCTTTTTACCCAGCTCAGATAACCTTCAGTCCAATCCAGCGGGAAACGCCGCTCGTCCTTCCTGCTGCTTGTTTCTGCCATGGCCAGATGTCGCGATGAAACCCCAACTGCTCTCTCAGTTGTTCACTTCCACAACGACGTCATTTGGATATCTGAGCTGCTTTGCAAAGGTTAGTCATTATGGAAGTTCCCATAATGCATCTGGTTTGTTTCATCCTACCGTTCTTCCAGAGGCACACACCCTCTGCCTTCATGCATGTTGAAACACTAATTAGACTGATGAATAGATCGTTCTGATAACTCCTGCCACGGTGTGCCGAGCATGTGTCTCAGTGGACATTAGGGTGAGCAGCACATGTAGATGTTTGTAGTTTTCTAAAATCCTGCTTCTCTTTTCTTCCAAGAGAAGCTGGTAGGAAGAATGCATGAATAAAAATCTATATCTGCACTCCTTTTATCTGCCAGGCGTCACATGTCAGGATGTGGGATCCTGCTTTCATTGAGTAACGTTACAGAAGGAGCTGACAGCGGTGATGATGCAAGGCGAGCTGGATTAAAACATGAAGGGCGGGGTCCCACTGCAGCGCTGAAGAAGCCAAGTAATGTTTATGACTCCCTCCTCCCCTAAATCCCTCCTCTGCCTCCATTCGCTCCTCTTCCTTCCTTCTTCACATTAACGCTCATGTTTCCTCTCATCTCAACGTGTCGCCCTGCCGCTCGCTCCCTCATCACGCCTCCTTCCTCTCCGCTGGCTGTGAGGTCGGACTGATCACGTCGTGTGTGTTTCAGCTTGAAGAATAACTGCTGTTGCACTCTGGCCTATCAGAGGCAGAGCCAGTGAGCGAGCAGCTCCCCACAGATCCAAATCCATTTAACATTCTTTGTGCTTATGAGAGCGCTCAGTATGTGGTCCTATGCCCGTTATGTCCTGTGCTTTTTAGCTCGCGGGCATGTGCAACAGCTGTAACCCCTGCTGCTAGCTGCCGTTTTGGTGCCAATTACATTTCTCTGGACCCCGGGTGGGCCTGCTGTGCAAAACACTCGCTCCTTCCCCCTGATACTCCTCATTTTCTGGATTAGATTAGTTTCTCTTTGCTTCTAATTTCTTCTCTTTGGTTTGGCTTTCTTTTTTTTCCTTTTGTCCTCCGCGGCGTGTGTGCCGTGCGAGCGCACACCCATGCACGCACAGTTGCGCTGTAGTCAGAGTTTTATTATAAATCCACTTCTCAGATGTTCCTGACAGCAGATTGCATTTGGGGAGTCCCCACGAGTTTACTACATTACTTCTGCATTAACAGGCGTTTGTGTGTCAGAGAAAAAGAAGGGGGGGGCGTGATGGAGAGGTAGAGACGGAGCGATGCCCACCCACAGGAAGAGTGTGGGTAGAAGAAGAAGATGCAGAAGAGCTTCATGAAGAAAGCACCATTGTGATTCTGTCTCCTACATGAAGTGACGACATGAAATGTCCCCGTGGAGAGCAGCGTGGAGCTCTTTCTTCTTCAGTGAAGATGGCGTGATTCAGCTCTCTTCTACTTTCTTCTTTTGATTACTCATCTCTTCTGTTCCTCCCACTTCCATCTGCAGCAGCTCCAACACTGAACTTCAGCTCGCTCTCTAAGTGCATACTCGTCTTTCACTGAGTCCAACAGTTTTATGACTCGCTGGAGCTGCCAGGTGAACGATCGGCTCGTCCCTCATCTTTCTTCTGACATCATCAAGATGTCACAGACAGTTGTTGCTGTGGTTCAGACCGCGGGCCGGTTTTCATCACGCTGCAGTCTGATGACACCATGTGATGCAACGCGGCGCCACAGACTCCGCTCTGTTGTGTCATGAGGAATACGTTTGTTTGTCTCGTGGGACAAAAGACAGTCCTGCAACAATGCAGCGGGACAACAGGGCTGCGCTCTGTGAGGAATGCTTAACATGCACATTCCCCCCACACGTGTTCACGGACACACAGGAAAACTCTGACACACACACACGTTGTGCGCTGAGCCATAAGAGCACATGGTCATGTATGTGAGCTGTAAGGAAGGCCAGCTGAGGGAACCCAGTGAACTCTGCTCACCGACACACCGGCTCCTTCCTCCTTCTCACATCCTCTCCCTTTCCTCCTTCCTCCTCTTCCCTCCTCACTTCATTTCCTCTTTTCTTTCCTCCACGTCTCTCCTCCTCTTTTCTCCTCCCCCTGTCTTTTCAGGCTGACGGCTCGATGGCATGATTTGGCCTGACGTCGTTGGCTGTTTGAGGGAATTATCAGCGCTGCATCTCCTCCGATGGACAAATTAAAGTGGGCTTGCTCCAGAGGAAAGCTTCCCTCGCAACTTTATTTTACAAACAGGCTCAGGCTTCAGAGGATGTTTGAGACGAGCAAATTTCAGCCTCAGTCGGCTTCTGCTGAGCAGAGCACGTCTGCAGCCTCAGATATGCTCTGCCTTTCTTTCAAGGCTGATCTTCGCTGCTTATCTTCTGTTCTCTCCAGCTTCTGCGGCTCTTCTACATTCTTGATGTGGTGGATTTTTTAAAAAGTGAGGCTCTAAGCTCTGAATGCAGAGTCGGTCAGTCAGTGGCTTGTTCCGCCGCTTTGATCCTGATTGAAATGTCTCAACAGCTCCAGGATGCACAGCGGTCACGTTCGTGGCTGCTGAAGCTCCACCGGCAGGTTCAGGTTTTGACCTCTCAGTCATAAATCTCAGCATGCACAAGATGCACATGAAGTTCATGGATCACATGATCAGTCGTAATGACTGTGGTGACGCCACCGTGAGGTTGGTTAATCAATGAATCATGAAAATAAAGTGGGAACCGCTCATCTCTTATCATTGACCTCTCCATCTCTTCTTCTTTCATCCTCCCTTCTAACTCTGCCCTGTCCTTCTCTTCTCGTTCTCTTCTGTTATTTCAGCACTCCCTTTATTTCGACGCTGCAGTTTTCTTACTTTTTCCTCTAATTCCTTCAACCTGTGCACACACGCCTGTACAGCGACGCAGTCACGCACACACTCGCTGTGCGATCTCGAGGGGCGGTTTGTTATGTGAGTAGTTGTGTGTTCCAGTCAAGCAGAGTTTATCCAGGTCAGTAAGTTGATCTGATTAAGTCAGTTTAACAGTCACCCGAGGCGTCCTCCCTCTCCTCCTCCCTCTCTTCCTCCCTCTCTCTGTCGCTTCTCACCTCCATCTTTCTCCCTCTTCCCCTTAATTTTCTGCCCTATCCCCTCCTGTCTCTCTCCTTCTGTCCTCGTCTTTCTCAATCTGTCACACGCTCCCCTCCTCCTCATTTGAAGTCTCTGTGGACCCCCCCCCCCTCTCTCGCTCTCTCTCTGCCTCGGAGATCTGCCGGTGCTTTGTTAATTCCAGTAATGGTGGGATGGAGATGAACGTCACAGTCAGATTAGGACTCTTACTCACTCGGCTCACCTCGGTCTTTGTACTGATGCCAGTTTCAGTGTCAGAGGGAACTCGATGGTAGCTGTGTGCAGAGCTTGTTGTTGTTGAGGTTACAGGTTGTTTTGTTTGGTTGCAGTGTTCCTTTATTGTTGTCAACCTGAAAAAGGTCACATGACGTACTGCCAGTAGAAGCATTCGTTGGCACAGAGCCATGTGCTCGTGCTAAGCATCGCTGCAGTTAATCAGACAGACTTCTTTCTTTAAAAACAAGTCATAAAATGCAATTTATTCTTAGCAGAGCTGCTTTACATTGCTTGTTTTTTGTTAAACCAGTGGGTCATAACCCCCAAAATATTCAGTTAACTGTAACTGAAGAGCAGGAAACTGACACACACCATTTTAGCTTGAACAGTTATCAAAATTGTTGCTCATTAATTCTCTGTTGATGGACTAATCCTCTCACATCATAGGCTCTCAGTGTTAGACACTAATTTCTGACTCAAGATATGAACTTTAACCACATTTCATCAAGATATTAACTGAAAAGCTGCAGCAGAAGTGCAGTTCATTTGCCAGAATGACTCAACATTTGGACAGTGGGATGGGGTGGAGCACAGTACCGCACACTGTCTCACATTCACATAAACATGAGCACAAACGCACACATAGAAACACACACAAACACGTGTATAGACAGACAGATGAACAGTGGCAGGGCCACACATGCAGGAATACACTTCCACATGAGCCAGTCTGCTGTTGTCTCCACCAGCCAATTAGCACCAGTGAAATGTAAATTTAATCTGGTGAGACTCTGGGTGGGACGACAGTGAGACTGTGGGATGGGGGGGGTCCTGTCCATCAGAATTTCTTCTTGTTAATCCGGATTAATCCTGGCTAATGCTTCTTTTGTCCGAACACACGTCATCAGCAGGCCTCCTCCTCCTCCTCCTCCTGCTCCTGTGTGACTTCAAACAAATCAATTACTGCCGGACGAGGTGGCCGCACGGAGGCAGGCGGGTACTGCTGCTGTCAACAAACAGCGTGGCGGGATTAGGAAATGAGAATTCATCCTGCTTGAAACACACAAATGTTTAATGTTGAGGCATTTAGATATACAGCACATACACACTCACACAAGTCATCACAGATGGGGAGGACGGGGAGGACGGAGGACTGACTCGGCCTTTGTGGATTGGTGCCAGCAGAACTGCCTCCAGATCAGTGGAGGGGAAACAAAGAGCTGGTGGTGGACTTCTGCAGGTCCAAAGTCCTCCACTAGGGGACATCCAGGAAATGGACGTTCACCTGAGTGATGAACTGGACTGACAGCACAAATGCTTTATGTTAGAAAGGCAGAGCAGACTGTCTGCTGAGGAGACTCGGGCCTTTTGGACCGCCGGGGACACCAGACGTCCTCTGTGGACTGGTCTGGTTGAGACGGCCGGCTCTGTCCTGTGATGCTTCTCTTTATTACACTCTCCCCTTTGCTGCTGTAACACTGCAGATTTCCCCGCTGCAGGATTAAGAAAGGATTATCTTATCTTATCTTATCTTGAATCTGAACAGCCAAATGTTTGCATGCCTGCGTGTGCGCACACACACACACACACAGTGTGTACACACAAACATCAGCAGACTGAGCGGCTGCTGAAACGTTCTGTCACTGACGCTGCTGTCGCTGATGTCTGCTTCCCGTCTCGGCCCATATGTGCCCTCAGCGACGCTGCGTTTGAAGCGTAATTGCGTGTAATTTCCCTGCAGTCAATTAGTGAAGCTTCTGAGCCCCTCAGAGCGAGATTTATCAAAGCCAGCTCTAATCAGCACAACAGAAGGGCATCTGTCTATTGCTTTTTTAAAATGAGTTTTCTTACTCTTTGTGTACAGGAAGCACTGGTTCCCTTCAGCTGTGGGACCAGTACGTAAATTAATAATGAGCCGAGCTGGTGTCCTTGCTGTTGTTGGACCATCTGGTTTCTGTCAGCACACAAACTTCATTCAGTCGACTTGTTGTCTGAATTGATCGCTGCTTTGAGGAGAAAGTGTTCAGCTTTTCTATCAATATTCTGGGTGAAATAAGTGTTTTTGGATCAATTCATTTTCTCTTCACTGACTGACTTAACAATAACTGAAGCTCAGGTCATTAAAGTGTGTTTCACAGGAAAGTCTTGGCTGTGTTTGACAGCACACGACGATCAAAGATTCATTGGATGTGTTGTTTATGCATCTAAAACCTGTGAATATCTTGTCATTTTACTTTTACTGTATAGTAAAGTAAATGTTTCAGCTTCTCAGAAAGCAAGAAATCCTGTGAGAAAAGGCTTTGAGACACAGAAGCTGGTGGGAGGCGTAAGCCTGCGCTGGGTTTCACTTTCTTTAAAAAGCACATGTGAGCTGTGTGTCATTAAAAGGTTACAGGAGCTTCAACAACAGCAGCTGCTAATTATTATTCTGTTATTTCTGCATTATTTCATTTGTACTGCGTGTTTCATGGCTCCATTTGGACCACAGGTCAGCAGCTCTTAAGATGCTGCGTGTTAGAAGTTTCACTTGTAAGCTGACGTGTTTTATTAATGCAGCGTGTTCAGGTGCTTTCACTGTCTCCTGCCAGCTGTTGTAGTTTCCTGCAGCTGCCAGTAGATGCTCTTAAAGAGCCGGATTTTACTGACAGTACTCCAAAAGTCCATTGGTGTGTGTGTGGATGTCTGTGCTGTTTGTTTGCTTTCTCTTATTTGTTTTTGTGTGAGAATCAGTGTGTGTGTGTGTGTGTGTGTGTGTGTGTGTGTGTGCGTGTGTGCTTATGTCTTCTCTGCTGTCATGATGTAAAGCGGTACAAACTGTGCTTGGACACAGTGAGTCATGTTCAGTGCTTAACACACACACATTCCCTCACATTGCCTGCAAAGTGTTCAGTCACAGATTCTGTATGTGCAGTATTGCAGTACAGCATGTACTTTAAAGTAGTATCAGTGAAGTAGTATGAGCAGCAGAGATGAAGTGTTGCAGGAGTGTTGGTGAACGTACGTTAACAGTAGGAAACAGTAAGGGACGGCCTGTGGACAGAGGAAGGAGCAAAGCTTAATTACTCAGTGGGAAACTTATTAAATTAGCTCCTGCGTCTCTTCTCTGGCTCATAACATGCAGCTAGTTCATCATAGAAATGAGAAAACGCACATAAAACAGCTCCTTCATCAGCTTCATGCTCCTTTTCAGTGATGAGCAAAGGGCTCAAATGGAGGCATGTCGCCGTCTGACGTACAACTCACAGAAGAGTAAAACACAGCACATGAATACAGCAATATGATAAAATTCAATCTGATGTCCTTTTATTATGAGAGTGGTCCTCATAGTGTTGTGTATCTGTATCAGTCAGTGCAGACAGATAATATTATCATGTTTACTCGCTCTGTGCTAACAGTATGTGGATCCTCACAGCTGAAGATCTGACTGTAAAAACAGGTAAAGAAAGCTGACAGGCAGAATAGTAAGGTGATCCTTTGGTACTTATTTCAGTATTACCTGTTTTCAGGGCTGAACTCCTCTGGATCAGGGCTCAGTCAGGCTTTGACTGACCACAGTGCAGCTCTGCGTCTTCTGTGTGGCGTCCCGAGGCCTCGCTCTGCTAATGCAGCTGAAGGGGTTCGATTCACCCCGACGCTCCACTCTCTCTTACCTGTGTGTCTGATCTCTGTTTGAAGACACTGAAGACAGAAAGATAAAGATTCTACAGAAGTGCTGTGAGTGACCTGAGGAAGCTGGAGTTCCCTCTCTCCTAAAGGAGCTAAATAAAGAAATAAAGACATAAAGAAATGAAGAAATAAATCTAGCTGTATTGCTTTTCCTCCCACCAAGACGCCTTGGGTTGTTCCCCCAGTGAAGGAGTGTGCTGCAGAAGGGCTGGGCTTACGTAACAGAGGGCTTCACTCTGACCCAAATGGAAAAGACAAAGCCTGCAGCCGCTCGGCCGTGCCTTACAGTAGCTGGCAAATTTAGAAGAGGATGAATAATTCAGTGCAACACCAGAGGCTACCAGCTGAACTAAACAGTTAAGATGGGAGATTATGGTCCGTCTCTCACTTTTTCTAACAAAACAAATGATAAAATCTGTTATTTCTGTTATTTCTAACTGTGTTTTTGTGGGAAATACGGAGGCGCAGAGGTCAGAGAGGCCACCGCTCACAGGCCTTCAGCCTCTCACGTGAATCACATGTTCTCCAGCACAGCAGTCAGTCAGTCATATGGATCCACTCTCATCCTGTTAATGACACAGCAACTCCGAGAAAGATTCAGACAAAAGAAGACGATCAGCAAGAAAATCTGTTTAAAAGTGCTTCAGCGAGTCGTGAGGTCCATTACCGTCTGCCTCGTCTTCCTCGCTCTTCGCTGATGGTAACGCTGCTGTCATTTATCTCAGGCCTTAATGTGAAGCACTTTCCTCAGCTGTCTGAGCCAAAGCATTCATAAAGCGTCTCAGTGTGCTGCCATTAGAAGAAAATGCTTCCATAGATGCTTATTTTAACGATAATGTGATCCCGTATTGACCCGCCGTCTTTCAGCTGGCCTCCTTCCACGTGCGGGTCAGAGGTCTGTCAGCGACAAAGCAGCACGCCTGTCGCTGCCTGACACTGATGACGGCGGTAAACGCAGAGTCGGACATTTCCAGGACAGCTTCCAGGCAACCAGCAAGCCAAGAGAGGCCAAGAAACAGTCTGGCACATTATCCTCCAGGAGCTGGTGGATCGTTGGCTTCAGGGCTTCTTCTGCAAATCCAACAAACGAGATATAATGTGTTAATTAGTGGATTTTGTTATCTTTGGACAGAAACAGGCTGTTCCCCGTTTGCATGTTTGTTCTAAGCTAAGCTAACTGGTTGTTGGCTGTAGTTTGATATGTGCCGTACAGACAGGTGTTATTCCCTGAATGTCAGAATATTCTTTAAAACATCTTTAAGCTATTGCAAAGTAAAACAGAAAAATCAGAAGACTAAATGTTAAACACTGTATTTCTTTGGATAGTTGCTAAACCGTGCAGCAGACACGGACAAGCCTTCGACTGCAGGGCTGTCAGTTTGACATCTCCAGTGGGCTGGAGGAGCAAAGATGGACGAAATGAAGAGGAGCCGCCTCCTGCTCCCTCGGCAGCCTTGGCCGTCCATTTGAAGGGCGGTGTGTGAATGAGGATGAATACGTAAGGAGACACTCTCGCTCTCATGACAGTGATTTGCAAACACAAATAATTGTCACATTGCTTGATGACGCAGATAACACACACCAGCAAACTCACAGCGGGGTGGTTTAACGTCCGACTGCTGCTGCAGATGTTCGCTTAGCAGCAGTTTGTGTGCAAAATTGATCAATGACATTATCAGTGTCCATTCAGAAATAGTGCAGAAATCAACAATTTATATTCAGTTCTGGCTGCCAATGGTGCATAAATGAGCTGGAAGCTGTTTCTATGAAGCTGAAGCCCCACAGTTTGACGTATTCAGCGAGAAGAGTCAAAGAGTGACGAATGAAGGAGGAGAGTGAGGTTATGTGGAGTCCTCGTCCATGTCACAGTGTCCTTCAGAGGGTCCTCCAATCCCCACACCACATGTTTTATTCAGACTGCTGAGTCAGCCATCCAGTAGTCAAACACTGGTCCAAAGGTCAGTGAGTGAAAGGAGCTAGTTTCATGTATTCTTCATCACGTGGGAAGAGCCAGCAGGAAGAAGAACATGATATTTTCAGTAGTAATTCATAATTAATGAACGGCTATATGAAGCTAAGTGTCTCCTTGTACATCGCAGGGTTGGCTGAGGTTGAAATGGATGCCGTCGGTTACATTGATTGTTTATGAAAAAAAAAAAAAAATACTGCAGTATTTTATCCAAGGAGGATTGAATCGTTCAAGGTCCTCTTCAGTTCTGACTGACTGGTGGGGGGTCGCAGGTATTTCACCTCTGGGGGGTCATCGTCAGGATCACTGATGCCACTTGGTTCATTAGTGCTCCTGAGTGTGTGACAGCAGGCCACCTGTCCTCCACGTCCTCCAATGAGTGTCCGGTATCTTTCAGGTGGAGGTAAACTCCAGTGTTGACCGGAGCCGCTGGTCCTCCTGTGCTGAGCCGTGTTTGTTTCATTGTTTAGTTTCCCTCATGTGCCACTCTGTGCACTCCTCTCTGCAGTGGACTGCATACACAGACGGGTCTTTCCAGTGGACGTGTCTCTGTCGAGGACGGCTTTTGATGACCTGAGCTGAGATACTCCAGACACACATCGAATGACGACGTCGTTGTGTTTGCTCTTCTTTTCTTCACCACCTGCCGTGTCGGGGTTCTTCCTGGATCTCATGGCTGACTCTGGAGCTGGGTGGAGCCTTCTCCATGGCTGCCCCCTCCCCCTGGGACACCTGAGACAGCTCTGATCCGTCCATGTTCAAACTGCTAATCAAAAGTCACCTTTTCAGAAGTGCTTTTAGTGTGTGATTAATGTTGTGTGTTACACGTTTTTCTCTGATCTCTTTTATGTAAATTGTCTGTGGGTCCCCTGAAAAACACATCAATTAAACATTAGTGTTATTAATTACAATCAACGCGGCTCCCAGCCGACCACACACACCAAACTGACAAATCCGCCTCTGTGCAGCGCCAGTGGAGCTGAACTGCAGCGTCAGTGTTTCCTGCGTGCAGTAATGGGAATTCAACCATTCAGTCTGTTTACTTATTTATTGTGTTTTGCTTTTTACTGTTGCTTTATTGTTATTGTGCTATCCCCTTTGCTGCTGTAACGCTGCCGATGTCCCCACTGTGCGATTAATAAAGGATTATCTTGGTTTATCTTAAAAACAGCATATGTGGATCAGTCCAATCAGAAAACGCATGGATTTTTACAGACTGCAGTTCAGAAAAGGAGCTCACGTTTCTGCAGAGCACGAGTCAGCTCAGGCAGAGGGAAGCCTGTCCTGTAAACAGCACGTTAGAGACGCAGGGTTTGACAGTGAGGACGTAGCGTCCCTGCTGCTGGATGTAACCTGAATGTGTCCTTCAAGGATCTCAGGAATAAAGACAGTTCAACCCCCGAGGTGCACTTTTGAATTCCTCTGTAGCTCCACTAGAATGGATCATTTTTGTCTTGTGCTGCGTTGCGTCTGTTCAATGCGAGGTCATTTAGTGTATTATGTTTTTATGATGCTGTCTGTCTGTCTGTCTGTCTCCGTCTCTCTGTCTGTCCATGTGTGGCCACATTCTTGTAAACATAACAACTTAAAGACCGTACATAATAGAAACATCACACTCCTAGTGTCCCCCAGTGGAGTAGAAACTCTAATTAGATTTCGTAGCACCTTGCTGCTCATTTAAATATTAATGAGGGAAAAGTTTTTTTTGTAAACGGCCTCCTCTGACTTTGAAATACTTAAGATCCGGAGGTCGTCTCACCGTGCCGAGCGTGTGCTGCCTGAAATCCAGGAGCTGACAGTACAGACTGTTTTGGTGATGGTCAGTCTTTCCTGAACTCCTCTTCCTCTTCATCTCTCTCTCTCTCCTGAGGCGCTGCCCTCTGTGACAGAACAGGTGATTACACTGTGGCTGCTCTCACGGCCTCTCCACGGTAATAATACTCTGTGTGTGTGTGTGTGCGTGTGTGCGTGTGTGCGCGTTCTGAACAGAAATTATCAGATAAATTTGGAAAGATAGAGCTGTTTCATTTAGATTCAGCTGACATTAGGATTTCACTAATGAAATTCTAAATCAGCTCTTTCCTCCGTTTTTATTTTAAATAGTGGCTCATCAGAAAGTTCCTCTCTCTGCCAGCAGTAATCACCAGCAGCGCTACGCTAAACATGTTAGCCAGTCCACAAGCAGGATGACTTTTCCACTGAAATGCTTCTGGGTCAGTGTCCTTCATCAGTGATGCTGTATGGACGTTTGTCCCTGCAGACGTGACAGCACTCCGCTTCAGCAGACGGGCCAGTTGGAAGTAGGATTAGCTGCTAATGCTAGCATGATTCTCCTGTCAGTCTCAAGCTAACAGGAGGTTGAAGGTGTCACCGCCATGTTTGTATGTACGTTGATGACTTAATGGTTCAGAATCAGTGGAGCTCAATCTGTGAGTCATCGGTTAATCTTAGCCCTTCTCATCCATTTTCACCTCTCTCTCTCTTTGTTTCACTGCACTTCACACTTCACCTCCTCTTCTCCTCTTCCTCTCTTTGATTTTTTTAAGTGAAAGATATGTCTCCATCCCTCCATCCTCCTCTTACCTCCTCATACAGCTCTCACTTTCTCCCTCATTCTCTCAGCAGCTGCTGCTTCATCAATTCTGTCTTCCTCATCCTCCCTCATTCTCATTCGTTCACTCTCTCTCTCTCTCTCTGTCTCTCTCTCTCTCATTGTCTCTCTTGCTGTCTCTGTTTTGTCTCTCTCTCTGCTCTGTCTCTCTCTCTGTCTCTGCTCTGTCTCTCTCTGCTCTGTCTCTCTCTCTCTGCTCTGTCTCTCTCTCTGTCTCTGCTCTGTCTCTCTCTCTCTCTCTCTCTCTCACTCACTGTCTCTCTCGCTGTCTCTGTTCTGTCTCTCTCTCTGTCTCTGCTCTGTCTCTGCTCTGTCTCTCCCTTTCTCTCTCTCTCTCTCTCTCTCTCTCTCTCTCTCATTGTCTCTCTCGCTGTCTCTGTTCTGTCTCTCTCTCTGTCTCTCTCTCTCTCTGTCTCTGTCTCTCCCTCTCCTCTGTCTCTCTGTCTCTCTCTCTCTTTGTCTCTGTCTCTCCCTCTCCTCTGTCTCTCCGTCTCTGTCTCTGTCTCTGTCTCTCCCTCTCCTCTGTCTCTCTCTCTCTGTCTCTGTCTCTCCCTCTCCTCTGTCTCTCTGTCTCTCTCTCTGTCTCTGCTCTGTGGGCCGGACCACAGCTAAAGCATTCATCCCTCCGTCTTTTATTTCCCAGAGTGGTCTTTGTGTGACGATATTGAGCGTTTTTTTTTTTTTAGCCGACCAAATTTCATTAGAGTTGTTCTTGCCAACAAAGAGTGTGTGAATTGGGATTGACCTCGTGCTCTCCTGTCTTTGTCTGGCAGAGAGATTATGAAGCCATTTCATATTTCAATTTCACTCATCAAATCCCCTGCTCTCAGCTGGATGAAGCTCGCTCTCTCTCTCTCTCTCACACACACACACACACACACACACACACACACACACACACCAGGCTTGGTGGAGCTCCGTGGAGCTGCGGTGTCACGGCCACAGCAGACTGACCTCCTGCATCAGGACAGTGTTTGATTCCCACTGATTCATGTCAGAGTCACTGTGTTGAGCTCATAGCATCATGCTAAGCTAACTGACTGTCAACACGCATGTTGTTGCAGCAGTGATTCAGTCTTTTCCACACACGTTTGGAAACCAACGTTTTCAATGAATTGCTTGTTTTTTTACTCACCTGTGCAGTGGGTCGTTGCATGAAGTGCATTCAAAGTGCAAGAAGACTTTTTTTTGGCCGCAGTCCCACAGTGCAACGATTTCTTCACCAGTGTTGAGGTTTCTGCTTTCACTGACTTTTCCAGTCGTCTGATATGAAATAAATCCTCTCTGCTCCCCTCGCTCGGCAGCTGTGTTCAAAGAAGGTCATTGATTACTTAATGCTCCTACCTTTTAGTCCTCGTCTCTGAGCCAAACCAAGTCAATGCCATTATGTGTTTGCCCTCCTGACGCTCTTAGCCGTGATTTATTTCTATTACTCATTTACACTCGTACTGTATGGGGAATGTTCTTTAAATATAACATTAATGAGTAATGGAGCCCACCTGCCATAGTTGTGTAGCTGCGTGGTGAAATTCTCTGGTTAAGGGGGTCAGGGTCTACGAAGTCCTCTTATAGTGCAGGCCAGCTGTGAAGGCCAGCCTACATAATGTGGTGGTAATATGCATGGAAAACGAAGCCCGGCACGCTGCTGACAGCTTATAGGTTACACTGCCTTATGTCCCCTAACCCACTTTCTACACCCACCCCCCATACACACACACACACACACACACACACACACACACAGACTACCATGTGTCTGGGCTTTAGAAATAACTGCCACTGATGTGGGAGGGAAAGTTGTGATAATATTCAGTTACAGTTGGAGATGAAGAGAAGCAGGTTTAGAGTACAGCGGCCCTCTCAGTGCGTCTTTTGTAATATTACACGTGGATGTAGTTTTATTACAGATTCCTCACGGGTGTACAGAGCACGCGTGGACATAAGAATATTGTGTTTCAGTGGAAGAAACTGTTGGGAATTGACAGGCTCAAATGAAAGAATTGTATATTCAGCTCGTGTTTGATTTGGTTGGAGCTGTTTTGGACAGATGTAGGGACACGCACACCTGACTTCCTGTCAGTCAGACCCCCTCCCTCGTCTCATCAGTCGCTGCAGTGGCTGTTTGAACCTGTTAGCCTTCAGCTGTGACGCTACTCTCAACCCCTGCTGCAGCTATATTTAATTAATCCCAACATTGTGATGTTCTACAGAATTCAATCCATACCGCAGCTTTAAGCTCATATACCAATCTAATCATAACCATTGATCTTTGTCCCACGCTGTAATCCTCGCCCTGACCCCCCCCCCCCCTTCGCTCCACTGACCCAGAGACCCTTTAACCTTTCTTTAATCCCAACTCTGGATCTGGATCTTTAGCATGTGAGCTCCTACAATCTGTGTAAACTGTAGAGGGGCAGAAAGTCATTTATAACCTCTGCTGTCATCCAGCCTGAATCACAGCACGTCAGTTAATGTGCAGAAACTTTGAGGAACGTCTGTAAGGAGCAGCTCCATCCTTGACATGATGCAGAGTTAGTCTTTTCTAAAGCAGAGCGAGGGCTGGAGAACACAATCACAGATCATTAAGAGGCCTCTTTTATGCAAGGCGAGGCTGTCGCTGCCTGTGACTGATGGGACAAGGTGGTGGATGTGCTGAGGCTCTGTTTCCCAGCAGGAAGCGTTTCACTGTATGAATATCAATTTGGGAGTGCTGAAAAGGAGCGTGCTTGTTCAGCAAAACTCAAAAAAAGGCAAGCTCTGCATGACGGGCATCAAAATATATCATAACTATGAAAACAAAGAGAAGCTAGCAGTCTGTGTCGGCTCACTCTGTGATTTATCTTTGCATGGACGCTGTTCTTCCTCTTCTTTTTACAATTCATTGTTCACTGTTTCACTTTTCAAACCGGGAGCCATTTCCAAACAAAGCCTCTGATTTGACCATTTGGATTTGTGCCTTCTGTTTAAAGTGGAGGGACGTTTTAAAGTCGTCCTCGTCGGACTCTGACATCACGATCAGCCTCCATCAGTTTGACCTTAGCTGCTCGCAGTCAGGGGTTTTTCCTCTCATGAACCAGCCAGCCCGTCGCTGTGATAGCTGCAGCCAAACGTCGTCGTGATGAAAAATGTCATCAAACTGTGCCGTGTAATGGAGGTTTGTGTCGGCTGCTCTGGGCGCAGTCAGCCTCACTCATTGTACAAACAGTCTGCAAGCAGGAATGTGTCCAGCCCTGGGCGAGGCTCGCCATTTCGGTGGGAAGCTGTTTTGGCTGACTGTCTGTTAGTGTTTAGAGGATTAATGTCTGGTCTGTGTGTGTGTGTGTGTGTGTGTGTGTGTGTGTGTGTGTGTGTGTGTGTGTTGGGGGGGGGGGGTCACAGTAGGAGGTAGTCACAGTCATTAATTCTTTTGTGGTTGTTTATTCCTGTCACTGTTTGATAATGCAGTGAACTTTTTTACTTTGTTCTTATCATTGGGTTCTTCTGTGAGCCTGCAGTGCAGAGCTTTGTCTCCCCCTGCTGGCAGGCGGAGTAATTGCACAAACACCATTGACGCATGTTCATGAAGTTTGTCTCCGTCTTCCTCATGGCTGCTGTAGATCACTCCTTCGCTGCTGTTGCTCCTCCCTTCAGCTCTGGTGAGCCAATCGTTGCTGGTTGACGTAAAACGCATCACTCCGGCGTTCCAGCGCTGAATGTCGCCGCAGACGCCAGATTTTAAAACTCCGGTATATCGTGAAATTCATTTGTTTTATTTAGTGAAGCAATCTTCTTCTTCTTGTCCGTCCGCTCTGTCTCTGCGTCCGTCCCTCCATATGAGTGACCTTTCAGCTCCTCCTCTGTGATGACATATGGAGCCCTCTGTTCTGATCTCTGTGACGTTCAGTTAAGTCAATTACTTCAACCAGAATACACGTCTTCTAGCCTTCTCTCCACCAATCAGCTCCTCCTCCCCTCGCTGTCTCTCCATCCTTTCTAACCTCTCTTCTCTCCTGAATCCCTCTCTTTCTGCCTCCGTTTCGTCCTCGCTCGGCTGAAGTTTTGTGCTCCAGAGCGGCTGCCTTCTGCATCCCGAGTGACTTTTGACGGAGGGAGCAGGGACGAGCGATGGAGGGCTCTCAGTGAAAGGAGATAAAAGCATGGACGACCTTGTCCAAGATAGACGGAGGATAAATTTCTCAGATGAAAGCAGCAGCAGAGAGTAGTCCTCCACAGAGTTGACCCTTTGCTCAGCCTCTCCTCCACACTGCAGCTCCAGTCACAGTTTCGTGTAACGAGGCAGCAGCAGGCCTGTCGAGCTCCTCGCTCCTCGACGTGCTGGAGTGGTGAGCGTGAGGTTCTCAGAGGACAATCAGTGTAATCTGAAGAGTTTGGGGGGTGTAGTCTTTCAGAAACCTAAAACAAACGTGAGGAATGGATTAAACTCCGTCTTCAGTGGCTCTAAGCTACAAATGTTAGCATGTCTGGCTAACTAGCTGACTACCTACAATAGTGACCAAGTGTTGGATCCAAAGGCAGCTTAGCTTTCTACGTTAGCTTACATTAGAAAAGTACCTCCATCTGCTAGAACATGTAGCTTTAGCCTCAGTCTTTTAGCATGATATCATGTAGCAGCTGTCAAGTTTTTCGTGTGCTTTTGAGAAACATATCCGTCCCTCCGCCATCACTGCAGCAGCGTCTCTTAGCTGTGATCGTCTTCTCTGCCCCGTCGTTCCCTCTGAACAGAGCCCTCGTGTATCTTCTATCCGACATCCTTCTTCTTTCTTTTCTTTAATTTTCCCCTCTCGTCATGACACATTCTTCCTGATATATCCTCCCTTTCTCTCCTCGCTCCCCGTCCCCTCCATCACTCACTCTCTGGCCCCGATGGCATCTAATTCCCCAGTGATATTGTCACTGTATATCAAGTTTCATGGGCTTATTGCTCAGGCCCGCACGGTTCTTCCCCTCCCCTCTTTTCATCCTGAACGGCATCATTTCATCAGCTGATCCCTCTGTCCCCTCCTTCGTCCTCCCTCAGAACGTCTACATCCTGGTAATTCTTCCGGTTTTCAAGCCTTAACCTCCGTCGGCTCGCTGTAAAGCCCAGGAAACATGTCTTTGCTCTCTTCAGTCCGATTCCTCCGTCACTCCTCTCTGTTCATTAGCTCAGTACTTTCTCTCTTTCACAGTGTCTCTCCATCTCTTCGCCTCTCGTCTGATGTACCAAGAATAACTAAGTCATTTCTCAGGCGCAGAAGTGTCTCACCCAGAGCTCGTCCATGTCTTCATCCCTCCATTTCTCCTCTTTTGACATCTGTCCATCTGTCTCCTCTGCTCGATGTTTTTAATCCATCTGCTGTTTTCTGTCTGAATGTGTAGAACATGAATTTGAATCCATCCAAAAATCTGTCTGTCAACTTTGGGTTGTGGTGTTTATATTCAGTGATGTGAGTGATGTGGCCAGACCATAATAATCCCCCGGGACAGCAAACAGCCTCGTTTAATGTTTATCTATTTCTGTCATTGTTTTGTCCCTTTTTGACGGTGACTTGTGTCTTTAGGGGAACTGGCTGCTGTGTGTGTGTGTGTGTGTGTGTGTGTGCGTGTGTGTGTGTGTGCTGTCGCTCCCTGCAGCACTGCAGCAGACACAGTGTCTGCGTGGGAGAGGAAGGTTTGTGTGCACAGATTAGTTGGACATAATCAAAGTTGATGGTTCTAATGATGGTTTACATGTGAGCTGATGCCCTCAGAGCTCCAATTTCCTGCCGTAAATGATCACAGATTAAACACTAATGACCCGCTCATATCCACTTCTTACATGTTGTGATATCCAATAAGGGCTTTGGCTCAGACAGCTGAATAAAGTGCTCTGTCTTCAGACTAAGAAGGAGAATGCTCGGCGGATATAAAATGTTTGATGAAGTCTGTGTGAGTGGATTTATCCATTGAAGTGACGTTTGTGTAATTTCTCTAATCATAGTTAAGCTAATTTGCCTACACTGGCTGTTGTTACCACCCCGTCTCTGGCAGCTGTCTCCTGACAACTGACACTGTGGCAGCAGCGTCAACATCTGCAGGTTGTGTGAAATAACAGGTTTTAAGGCGAGCGCACTGACCCGTCAAAGCTCGATGGCCCAGCAAAGAGCAGAGAGCCACCAGCAGGTTCTAGTACTGAAAGGGTGCTAAAACCAAATGGCATTGGTCAGTTTTTAAAAGGCTTAGACCACACAGTGGGTAGAGCAGCCTGTATGAAGCCCGCCACAGCTCACTGCTCTGAATGCACAGTAATAACTGAAGGCGACGCAGATCAGCGTCCTCCTCTCATCTGGACTGTGGTGGCAGGACAGGAGGACACAAATGCTCAGAGATGAATCTGTCTTAAGTTTCCTGAACAGTGAGGTCACATGTTAGCGAACTGTTCACATGGGTCATTTCAGAAGGGATGACAAAAGCACACATCTTTAGCATTCATGGCGCACTATGGAGGCTTCTCCTCTCAGGTTGGAGCAGCGGTGAGCGTGGGCAGAGCTTTGTGCTCTGCTCAGCGCTGTGCAGCCTAAAGCCAATGCCTGTTTGCATGAGAGATCATTTCGGTTATCTGTTACGGGGTAAAAAGAGGAAGACATGAGACAGGATAGAAAATTTCTTTCAAACGCTGCAGGGACATCTGGGACACAACACTGAGGACAGGAAGTGAGCTGTCTCTCTCCTTCCTGAGCTGATTTTCCACGTCAACACAGACCAATGTTTTCCTCACTGTACATGAATGATTTTGGAGCCTGCAGCCGTGTGTGTGTGTGTGTTTATGTGTGTGTGTGTGTCAGTACCCACAGCTATTTTTTGCAAAGCTGCAGTCTGTTGTGAATTAGTGAAAGTGGCTGGGCACATATTGACATCTGTCTCTTGCAGCTAATTATGTGAAGCACGGAGGAGAAAGAGTTGAGGACTTCATAGATGTTCATCACACATCAGCTCATTAACTCATTCGTGTTGTTTGAAGCGCGTCTGCAGTGAAACGTCCTCAGCCGTGACACAAACGCCTCCTCAGCCATTATTCCCACTGCCTCCACAGTCGATCTGTCCGTGAGGACAGACTGGTTCTACATGGATCAGCTGGTGAGGATGATGATGGGGACGTCAGAAAACCTGTTAGGCAGCAGTGAGGTTTAAACATCTGTCCACAGCTTTAATGTTGTCAGCAAAGGAAAGACGTGTGTTTGTCCCCGAATGAATGAGTGAACGAATGAATTCACATCTGCTGGACTGAACTTTGATAATCCCGGTGGACTTCAGTCAATAATTCTGAAGTCCTCAAGCCAACGATAGGTTTAATTATTTGGCCCAGGAGGACACACAGAGATGGATGTCGTGTTGTTTCTGTCCATAAATCACAAATCATCCCTCAACCTTCAGATTAAAGGTTTAATAAACTCTGGTTTGAGAGCCAAGACGGGGGGCTACATCCTTGATGGATGTGTTTGTGCCTAATGTGTTATCTGGCCTTCAGAGATAGATTTTTGGTGGAGTATGACAAACATTTGGATAGCTCTGAAGGCTTGATTTTTGACTGTGAAACACCCTCCACCCTGAAATAACAGTCAGACATGTAGACGCTGCTGGACATGCTGCTGTCACCGTGATAATAGCATGGCGTTGTCCTGAATTCACGATGGCAGCGAGTTAACGTGTCCTGCTTCACACTCACATCGTGCTGCCGTCGACTCGACGTTTCAGTAAACCCTCAGTACTTCTGTGAGCTGACGGTGGCGTTGTGGAGCTAAGTGAGGCTTAATGTGTACAAGCCCTGACCTCAAAGAACATTTGCCCTCACAGCGTTTGATGGAATACAGCTCTGCAGTCAGAAGTGGGCTGAAGACCAGAAGGTCATAAGTTATATTTCCCTGACTGCCTGGGAAAACCAGGGCAGAGAAATTGAAAGTAATGCTCCATCATCTGCTCCAGTAGAGCTGCTCAGCGCTCATTAGCTCAACTCCTCGACGTGAGCGTTAGCATGGCCACATTCTGGAGCAGAGTACAAACTCAGTGTTAACGCTAGAAGAGCTTTACTCAGTTTTGTTACGTGAGAAATAGCAAAAAACGCTGAAGACATCACTGAAAAGGTGATTTGACTGTTTTGGAAAAAGAGAGTGAAAGATGGGATGGATTTCACTGGAGAGCCACATTAGTGTGCACAGGGAAATGCACCATGTGACGCTGTAATCTGGTTAACTAGCTCACTTTATACGTAATTATTCTCTGTAAAGGCTAGAGAGGCCAAAAACAAAGTTGTTAACAACTTTAAAGAAGAACTTTAAAGAAGAACCTTGAATCAACACTGCCTGTTTACAGATCCAGCAGGCACAGAGCGACATTAGCGTCCCTTTGAATGAAGGTTCCTCACAGGAATGTCTGGCTCTTTAGCGGCTAAACGCTGCACTATGTTCACCAGCTGACTGTCTGCTGCTTGCTGCTGTGCTGTAAAGTGGGGTTTTTTCTCTAAGAACACCCGATGTGGTCAGAAACTGTGAGAGCAGTGAGAGTAAACCGTGAGGAGTGAAGAAACTACATCAACGCCACCGTTCTGTCCTGAAACAACCCTCAGGTTACGGCCCGTACCATTAAGGACTTGATGAGGTGCTGTTTTCCATTACAGTGGTGCTATTAAAAATCCAGTTTATTACGTTACACAACAGACGTAAACAGCAGAGTATCCGAGCAGAGAAGGCTTGTTGTTGGCAAATCTGGACCCCGATGTGTTTGTTGAGCACTGTCACGAGGTCACACTGTTGTTATCCTCTTTGATTCCATCAGTTTGTTTCTCTGATCACTTGCCAACAGAGAGAAGTTTGACAGTCCTGATAATAGTTGTCCTTAAACCACCGCTGGACTCCAGCCCCTAAAGACCATTAATGGCTTGATAAAATGCTGTTTCCTGTAAGGCATTAAACCTTCATCACCACTGCGATAGGGACCTCTGGTAGAAGATAAATGGGTGGAGGTGTGTGAGCTCTGCCTGCAGCTCCTTGCAGCCAAACCTCCGTCCAGCCTTTATCTTCCAAGATGTAATTAGAGTGATACGCTGACATTTTACATGTTAATTGTCCCTCTGCTAATGGACATCATTGGTGTTCAGCTGGAGCCTTTTGCTCCAGCTTCGACCATCCGAACTCTAATCAAGGTCGACTGATCAAAAACATCCACGCAGAGGTCGATCGTTGATAGCGGTGCTCTGTCCTAATGCTGCTCACGCTTCATTAATATCAAGCAGCTGGCATTATCCAGAGATACAGGATCAGTTTTAAGCACACACTGGCAGTGCTTTTATCATAAATCTATGCCTGTTAAATAAATAAAACCTCTTTCAGGTAAACAAACGTGTTCACCCTCGAAGCATCTTTAGCTGTCTCAACAGCTTCTCTCTAAAAAGGGCAAATTCTCCTTTTATCCTTGTTATTTTGGCAAATTCAGGTCATGTCAGATCATCCTTAAAGTTTCTAGTCGCCGATAGTGAACCCACGCAGGTGTTCAGTGACTGTGGCTGGATGTTCTCAGGTACGCCTGAGCTGCAGGAAAGCATTGATGCAGCTGATAACGTTAACGATGGCTTCGCTATATTGAAGTATCCCAGCCAGCATGCAGAGTACTGAGGCACCAAAATACAGTGCAGCCATGTTTTCAGCCTCACCTGTACCTGTCTGTGTCAGTGCCTGACATGTGACCGGTCTATTAACCTCCTTCGTAGCACTCTGCGGGTGAACGGACTGCTCCATCGGCAGTCTTGACAGTCACACACTCCTCGCTCCTTCATGAATCCTTTGAGAAGAGTTCGCTCCGTCACCCTCGGCGTACTGTAGCTTCACCCAGCTTTAACCTGAGAAACAAAACAAGAACAAAACACACCCACGTCTGTGTGGATATGCAGGACTTTCAACATTTCGTTTCATTTCAGGGCAGGCAAAACAAAACAAAAGAAAAACACAAAAGCTGCTCCGTGAAAGGCGGCTGCCAGTTTCAGTGCTGGAAGCAGCTAAATGCTGCTGAGCATTCACTTCAGTTGTCTGGGACAGAAGTGCATCAACACCAGGTTCAGAGTGGATTCAGGATGCAGAGCGACGCCGCTGAGGACGGCGAGTGGACACTGAGCCTGAGCAGACTTTCTTTTAGGTGGACGGTGATAGGCTGACACATCCGTCAGTCAAACATGACACTACACACAAACCAGCAACAGGTTCTTAGATCGTCTCCACGTTACAAATAAGAAGCTAGTCCAGTTTTCTTGGAGCCGACTGGGGCTGAGGACTGGTTTCAGAACTGGTCGTTGTTGCTCGCCGCCTCGTTCAGATTCAACCCACGGATCCTCTCGCCGCTTTCTGACATCTCTTCTGGAGCAGTCGGGGGGTAAAGTGCAAGTGAGTAGTTTTCCCGTTTAGCCTATTAATAGCAGAGAGCAGATCTCCAGGCTCGACATCACACGCTGAGCTCTGCGTCCCATCTGTGCCGTGCGCTTTCTCTCAGCTGTATGTGGGTTGGTGCGTGCCGCCTGTGCCGTCCCGGTCCCGTGCCGTCTGTGCCGTCCCGGTCCTGTGCCGTCTGTGCCGTCCCGGTCACTCCTGTGGGTTCGGGTGGTTGGGGGGGGGGTAGGGGGGTGGCCTAGTTCTGCTGATGCTGAGGAAGACTTTCCTCTGCTCTCTCTGTCACCATGCTCTTCTTTATTAGCATCTCCCACTTTTTCTCTTACATTTCATCTGATAGTAGGTTGTTATGTAGCTTAAAAGCTTACAGGAAGTCTGCCTCACATGCACACACACACACACACACACACAAACATGAATAAGTAAACGAACACATGCAAGAAAGCTTTGTGTGTCTCATCAACGTCTTTGGCTCTTTTTTCGTCCCTCTCTCCCCTTCGTTCTCCTCATCACACTTACGAAACCTCATCTTCCCTGTCAGCTGTGGAGCAGCAGCAACCAGAGGGCATGAGGAAACTCTCTCTCACACACACACACACACACACACACACACACACACACACACACACACACACACACACACACACACACACGCGAACGCAGCCCATACGCTCACACACGGTCCATCTGCTGCGGTGCTGAGTGCTCTTGAGACTCTGCCTGCCTGTGCCTGTGGGCATTGTGGAGGATGTCGAAATGACAAGCTTCATGTCTTAATTAGGATGAGATCTGTTTGCAGGGCATGATGACTCTCACACTCTCTCACACAAACACACACAAACACACACTCTAAATGTCCACCAGCGTGCGCAGTACATGCTATCATGTACTCAGAAACTCATTAATGGGCGATAAGCATTAACAGATGTCTCACACATATATATTCATATATACATGCAAAGTAACCTCCCTCTGTTCACGCACACACCCACACACTTACGTCCTGTACACACACACACGCAGATATGCACACAGTCTTGCAAACACCATCTTTCTCTCTCTGAGTTTTCATGGAGTTGCTGTATATTGATGAACAGATTTGAGGGAGTGTACCCAGTCTGCAGATCAGCCTTCGACGGCAGAGTGTGACTGCAGGATGCTTCGTTTCAGCGCCGCCATCGCAGTGTGTGCGTGCACAGTAGTCACACTGCAGGACGCGTGATGTCTCATAAGGCAAATTATCTCAAGCACATCATGCCACAACTTTTTCTGCAGCTTTATAAAAGAAAAAAACTCACAGGGTTTTTATTTTCCACGATAATATACTAGAAAAGTCTGCATATTTCAGTCTGATTTAAAGGTGCGTGGACACACACAGTTGATCGGTTCCCACTGTGCTCTGGTGTCGGGGCAGGTCACAACCTGAAAAATGTCTGTCCTGTCACTTGATAAACGGATCCATTGCACCTCTTCTGAGTCTGGATCACCTGCCTGTAAACGACGTAGAGACAGACGAGCTCACCTGGACGCTCGAGGCGGCTTCTGAGTGCAGGTGTTTCAGTTATCAGCAGCACTTCGTCCCGGTGCTGACTTCCACGTCTCCAGCATAAAGATGAATCTGTTTGACAGTTTAACTGTCCTCAGCTGTGCCAGCAGGCCTGTTTATCCTCCACCACGCAGGTTCAGCTACACGTAAACATGGTCAGAAATGGAAGAGCACGTCAATAACACAACACAAGTTAATGAAGAAGCACGTTGTTTTCCCCAGATACCTCTCCACCTGTCCGCTCTCCGTCCTCCATGAAAACAAAGGTGGAGTCCAGGCTGATTTCTGGAGGCGTGGCAGAGGGCTGAACCAAGTGTGGGGGAAGGGGGAGGGGTTGGTTTTGTTAGAAGAGGACAGACTGTGGAGACAGTCAACCCAAATGATGGAAATCTGTAAACTGCAGGTTGTCCTCAACAGTCATGTGGTCACCAGCCGACCCTGACGTCCAGCGTGGACGTGTCCCGGTTGACGCTTGCAAACCAAAGAAGGTCGAGGAGCGACCTCTCGTGATCTCAAGCGCTCGGAAGCCAAAACAGCTGAAGAACAATGAGAGTGGACTCACAGAAGATTGTGCCCGAGCATGTAATTCTGCTCTGAACCTGCGCCTGTGCGCCCTCGAACGCTGACTTGCAGATGGAGAAGCGCTCTGAATTTGTTTTGTGCTCTCTCAAACCTTTTATGTCAATATGTTTCCATAATTCTTCTCCCTTTTACTTTGCAAAACTGTCCTCATTCTGAAGATCTGCACCACAAATTGCTTCTCTCTCAAACACACACACACACACACACACACACACACGCAGCCTCTCCCTGTGCTTCAGTGCCGCTCTGACTCCCACTCGAGGGATTCCCATTTATTCCCTTTCATATGCTTATGGCTGGAACACACAGCTAAATGCACATGTAATATGTTTCTGAGGCGGCCACATGCTGCAGCAGCAGGGAGATACGATGCATAAAACATGAGCACAAGCTTCACAGAGTGGAATATGCATTAATCTCACGCTGTTTACAGTAAGAGGAAAGCCATTAAGAGGGAGTAGTGCGTTTCTACTCGCTGTATTTTCCTGCATGTCACATTTTCTCATGATTTGGTTTAAAGTTGAAACTGACTCAACAAACAGAGTCCTTCTGCGCTCTTAAATTAAAGAAGACACTACTGGAGAAGTTGGAGAGCAGACATCTTTATGCTCCCCCAAGCTAAGCACTAATCTCCACCTGAAAAACTTGGTCGTGGTCCTGCACTTTGGTGTCCTGTTGAGCTAAAGCTAAAAGCAGAGACAGACATGAGGCTAGCAGGTGACAGCTGAAGTGAGTGTGAGACAGAGCGGTGCCACCCAGCCTCCTACTGCTGCTTCGTCTTTGTTAGAATAACAACGTGCTAAAGTGTTTTTGTCCGGATCGTAGATTCATATTTAACTTACAGTACGGTCAGAGAGCCCCGGCGTGGTGCTGATGTGTTGGCAGGTTTGACAAAGAAGACAGCTCGACAGGAAGTCCTCTGACAGGAGACAGACTGGGGTGCTGAGAGTGGACCAGAGGCGAGCTCACAGTGGAGCTCCTGCTCCGTTTGTTCACTACATTCTCGTTTATTTTATGAAACGTCAGCATTGACTTTTCTTGCTGTGCTTCCTGTCTCTAAAGCCTTTTCTTCTTCTACCTCTAATTTGTCTGTCCTGCCGTAGAGAAGTGGAATGAGCGTGATATGTCAGCTGAGGGTAGAAGCAGAGTCAGTTTAGAGAAACAGGTTCATCCTCCGAACGTCTCGAGGCTTTGGTGCTGGACTTCTCCCTCTGTGGGAGCACTGGTTCAAGGTGGCGAGTCAAGTCTGACTGTACTGTGCTGGAGGTATGTGGAGTTGAGGCCATGTTGGCCACATGTGGTCAGTTTTTGAGGTAAAAATCACCACAGAGCTACCAAAATATCTGATATTTATTAATGCTGACATTCAGTTGTTGTCATTCGTAGATGGTTTATAGCCTTCCAGAGTCAGACTCATCTGTGGAGCGCCTGCCAAGAGTGTTTCCATCAGTTTGCCTTCACATTTGTGATGCGGTGAGGTTGTTTCAGGATTATAAACCTACAGGGGGTCGTCACATCTGCTCCTCACTCCCCCATCGTTCCTCATCTGTCTGCACCCCTCTGTCAACCAGTGAGCGAGTCACAAACACACATTAGTCATAACGCTGAAGGTCCATTTCTTATTCCACGACATCCTGAATTCACCAATATATCACTGAACTGTCTTACTCATGTCACAACACGCGAGTGAAAACGCCTCCTGAGACGTCAAAGGTTTGTTACCCTCAGGAAGTCAAAGTGCTTTAACGTTTTTGTGTCACGTTTTCAAAGTTTCAGCTTGAACATGAATATGATGATGAAGTCAGGTGTGGCTTTGACTGCTGGACACTGGAGCTGAAACACCCACAGCTCTCTGCATGCGTGGAGCAGGACGGTGTGCAGAATGTCTCAGATATAGTCGTTTTATTGGGTCAGCGCAGATTAATGTTATCATTACTGACTCATACCGGCTTTCTGCTTTAAAGTATCAGTGGGGCTGCAGACACAGAGCATCTGATTCCTCTAATTGAGACCCATGTGGACTCTGGTTCAGAGTTTTTAACTCAGTTCTGGGCCTCGAGATTCAGCGTTTCTTTGTGCTGCTGTTCGGAGCCGACGACATGCCGAGTGTTGCATTTAATAAAAGATGATAAGAATTTCTGTCCTGAATGCTCAGAGCGAGTGTGCTGATTTGCTTACTTCCCTGTTTTTTCTGCGTCCTGTCACATCAGATCACCTTGCTCTGGTGTTCACAGTGCAGTGGATTCAGATGGTTCACATGTACAGTACATTTGAACTTCGCCGCAGCTCCAGCATGAACTCATCAAGTCCCGTCGACTCTAACCGGCACCGTTGGATGTTTTGGTTAAAAGCATGCACGAACATCTTTTCTCCGTATGTACAATGAGCGTTCTTCTTCTGACACTGTAAATAATTCACAGCCGTTAGATTTGTGTCAAACGTCCTCTTCAGTTTGGCTTTTGGTGGAACTCTGCAGCACCAATGAAATATTGAAACAAACTTCTGAAGTCAGACCCCGAAAATGAAACATCCTGCCGGGGAAAATGACTTATTCAAGTGCCACACACACACAGAGACACACACGCGGATATTGTTGCACTCTCACAAACATTTGTACACAAACACACACACATAAAGGCCACAGGCTAAGTGGTGTGACTGGCTTAACAGATGTGAGTCGTTTGTCAGACTATTGACCCAATCCGCCGGATAAACTGAATGCCAATACCAGGCAGACAGAGCAATGCTAATCCCTGAGTGTTCGCTCTGTGTGTGTGTGTGTGTGTGTGTGTGTGTGTGTGTGTGTGTGTGTGTGTGTGTGTGTGTGTGTGTTTCCTCTGCGTCTCCTCTCTGGAGTCCTTTCAGCTTTGTGACAGTCTTGCTGAAGTACAGTAGAAGGAAGAAATAAGTCATTTGTCAAGCGGACCAGCCGTTCAGTGGGAGCGGGAAGCTGTTTGGAACGCACTTTAAAAAAAGAGGACAGACAGATTTGTCTCACGGAGACGTGCAGAGTGTATTTATAGATGCACTTTCAGGGAACACAGGGTGGTCCACGTCCATATTATGTCTGATTGGATAACAGATAAACCTGCACAGAACGTTTTGATCAATAGTGCCTCCTCAGATCTTCTCATGCAGAGTAAACTTCATCTTTAGGCTGGAAAGCCTCTGATGACTCTGCGTCCAGTAAGTCCTCTCTGATGAGACATCAGGTTCTGTAAACAGACTCGGCTCTAGTCTTGAATCTCCTGTTGTTTGCTGAGAACTTCGTGTGTTTGTCAGTAGAGGCTGTGTTCAGACAGTCGGCTGCGCCGTCGAAAAGATGGAAGAGATGGAATCGCACTTTCAAAGTAGAACCTTTTTTTCTTGAACGCTGCAGCCGTCCCCTCAGCCGTCCCCTCAGCCATCCCCTCAGCCGTCCTTTCAGCCGTCCCCTCAGCCGTCCCCTCAGCCGTCCCCTCCACTTCTTCTTCTCGTTCCTTCAGTTGAGCGTTTGAGCTTCACGGTGCAGACTGACGCTGACTGTTTTCACATTCATCTGCTCACAGTGGAAAGTTCTGTGACACCACGACTGGTTTGGAAGCTGATCCTGGGTCAGTATTCAACACACACGAATGTGAAGGGGAAAGGTGAAGCCTCCAGTACACAGACACTGAAAATGGACGTCGAGCGTCCAACAGTTCACCTTCTCAAATTAAAATAATGACATATTCAAAGAAAGAGAGGAAGAGTCGATGCATTTCACTAAATAATCATATCAGACACATTATTATTTCATGTCCATCTTAAAACAGGGATCTTTAAAGTCCCCGATGAAGTGTCATGAGCACCTTTTTCAGGTGTCATGGCTCCAGCCTCAGGCTCTGATGAGGCACTGTGAGTACCTCTTTTTAAGGTCTGAGGCCGGGCTGAGATGAACGTTTGCTTCATTAGATTTCTCCACAGAAATGGAGGCCGGCTTTATTTCATTCTGTTCGGGCTGACTGCAGGGATACTTCTTCCACTCTCTCAGTCTGTTTTCAGGTGTGAGTCTGAAACAAACTGCGCTGCAGTTTGTTGTTTATCCAGTTGCTAAAATGTCCCCAAAAAACCTGCTTTCATTAGAAGCAGCAGCGCTTTTAAATGTGATGTTTGGTCTCAGGCGTTAAGATGGCGCCGCTATCACGAACAACACATCTCACTGATGAATCACCGCGTGCAGCTCTGCGGGTTGCGTTCTTCACCTGACTCTGAAACAGGCCTCGAGTATTGTGCTTCAGCATCGTTCATCATTCAGAAAGAACAGAACCTCTGAAATCACCCAAAAGCATATGAGGAAGCACGGCATTATGGGTAATTCTGAAGTACTGTATGGATGTGGAGATGACTCATGAATGACTCTCCTCCATACATGACGGAAAGACAAAGAGATGAACATGCTGTACTCTGTGGAGCACACACACACACACACACACACACACACACACACACACACACACACACACAGAGTTCAAAATAGCCGTTATGGAAAAAGATGTCCTTGATTCACGAGTGCTCACTGAACTGTACACATGCTTTTGACAAGACGGGCTTGAGATCAAAATAGAAATGTCTCTTTAATATTTAAAACTATTTACAAGAAGACGTTTGAGATGTGACAATAAGAACAATAATAATAATAATAATAATAATAAGAAGAAGAAGAAGAAGAAGAGGAAACGTGTGTGTCGGTGCAGGAATGAGGCTGAATGAGGAGGCTGTTTCATAAAGGTTTAAACCTGCCGAGAAGAGACGTGATCAGCTGGTGTTGCTCAGAGTTAAAACTCTGCAGAGCTTTTGTTTGTAGTTGTGTGTCTGTAAAACGTATTAAGCTCAGTCACTGGTGTTCCTGAAAACAGCACGCAGCAGTTACTGGGAGCAGCTTTGCCTGTCGTCTCCACCAGCAGCTGAAGAAGAAACAGCTGCAGATTCGACTCAACGCCATAAATTCACTGAACGTCTTTTCAAAACTTCTGAGGCGACTTTGAACTAATTAACTGGTAATTATTAACTTTCTCCGGTTAACTCACGTTTGTGTCGGCAGAGAAACAAACGTTTTGAAGCTGAACCAGCGTACCAGCTCAAAGCAGACAGGTAGAGCAGGGCTTTCGGGTCGTCACAGGTGTGTCAGGTGACTTTCCCCTCACCTGTTGAACTCCGCGTGACTCTGTGGTCTCATCCGTCCTGCTCCGTTTACCTCCTCATGGACGAAGCTGTAACTCATGTTTATTTGGCGCATTTGGACGGGGCACACGTCAAGAGAGCGAGACAGAGTGAGACGGTCTGTGACAGTCCCGTCAAACAAACGACAGGCTGACAAGGCCGCTGACGGTGACGGAGCGACGGCGATGACAGCGAGGTACAATGAACAAATGAGAGAGGGAGAGGGATCCCAGGCTGCGAGGCGCTCAGAGCGGAGACCCAGAGCGTGACGCTGACGGAGAGAGAGAGTGACGGCGCTGACGGAGAGACAGACGGCGTCAGTGGCAGACAGAGACAGACGGTGTCGGTGACAGACAGAGACAGTGGCATCGATGATACAGAGACAGATGGTGACAGTGACACAGAGACGATGGCAGACGCAGACAGATGCGAACAATCCGCCGCCTCGAGGTGTGAGGTGTGCGTCCTCGCCGCCAAAGCATCAGACTGCAATCAGTGTGTGTGTGTGTGTGTGTGTGTGTGTGTGTGTGTGTGTGTGTGTGTGTGTGTGTGTGGATGATGCTGACTGGCTTTCAAAGTGAAAATCCAGAACAAGCAGCACTGGACGACGACTGAGTCCACTGACTTTTGGTCCTGCACACTTCTGGTTGATTTGGGACTTCTCTCACTGCAGCAACACTCATTGTGGTTTAACGCAGAGAAGCAGTTGATGTTTGTGTTTCCAGTGCAGCCAGATGAGCTCAGTTTTACTAAAGCAGCAGGAGGCGTGCAGCCCGTCGCTGAACTCTTCATCGACCAGCTCGCTGCTCCTCACTCTTCATTCAGCTACGTGACACACACATTATGTCTTCTGTGATTGCTTCACAATAAAAGCCACCCCTCCTCGTGCCAGGTGAACGCTTTTAATGTGAAGCCGCAGCAGTAGCAAATGTTTGGTTAGCATTAGCAAGTAGCTAAATCCAGCTCTGATACGGCTGTCGCAGACTGAGCAGCACCGTCCATCAGCAGTTTGAATGCTTGTGCTTATCTGAACTACTATGAGCCATATTTGGACTTACATACATAAGCAGTGCTGGACCTGACTCATTCTGCTTTTAAGAAAATAATTGTTTTTCTTAGGAAATAAATTATATAAACGCATAAAACTGTGTCAGGCCTGTGTACCGCTGGGCTAGAGAGCGCAGCACTGTGCCAGAAGACGAAGGATAGCACTTCAAAGTGAGAAGCAGAGCCAGAGACAAAGTGAACGCCTCGTCCTGAACATCAAACATTGATAAAACCGGGGATTTGTCTGGATTTGTAAACTATTAGTCTGACAGTTGCACCAACAGCCAAACTCTATAAATAGAGACAGTGGCGGACAGAGAGGCCGTCACGAGGCTTGACGAGCGTGACCACGTCTCGGTCCTGAAGCCGTCTTTGCTTTCAAGGTTGATTCACCGCAAACTGGATGAGGAAGTAACGGCAGGAATAGATGCTGTGACCTCAGACGTTCGGTCCTCAAACACAAAGGAACTTAATGGAAGCAGCCAGTTAAAGAGACGAAGACAGAGCAGATCGAGGGGACGATCCCGTCCCGTCTCGTTTCTTCCTCTGCATTCAGAGCAGACTGCAGTCGTGGCCTCAGCTCACCTCCTCGGAGACACAAACCCAGACGAGTGGAAAGTGCTGCTTTGAGTTTTATCTCCCACTTCCTGAGAAGCAATTTGCATTTATTTTTTATCCGTGGAAACTGTGCAGCTGCTGCTGATTACATCTCTGCACTGTCTTTAATGGCAGCAGAGCTACTGGAATCTGCAGGAAAATGCTTTGCTGGGACAGTTAGGAGCGTTCAAACCTGAAGAAAACACTTCAGAAACTTCAATCCACTCTGAATTTAATTTCATTACTCTCTATTATTGTCACCTTAATTGCAGTATTTCTGACAGATGCCTGCGGAGCCACAAATCCACCACAGAGACATCAGGACGGTGACCTCTGACCTCTGTATATCCTCTGCCTTGTCTTCTGACCCTCCTTTGGACAGCCCTGCATGTGTACTTGAGACATATTTACATTTTAGCATATTTACAGTTTATTATCTTTAGTTTTTATACTTAATGCTTCATTTTTTTAATCTTCCCACTAGTTTTTTTTGGCACAACCTTTGAAGCACGACGCATTGCATCTTACTTTGAGTACTTGAATGAATTCCCTCCTGTTGCATCGACACGTTTCCTTTCTCTGCTATGCCAGCGTTCAGACAAAACATCAAAACGTAGTGCCGGCTTGGTGCATCACCACGTTAGGAAGGTAAAATGTGTGCAGAGAAGAAGTAGAGGAGGAGAGATAACAGTGTGGTCTTGACTGGTTTCAGATGCATCTTACCTGAGGTGAAACATCATATTTGACATTTGAGTGGCCAGAATGAGCTCTGAGGCCTGTTGTTTTCTGGGGGTCTTGGTGCGATCACGAGGACTGTTCACACCAGCAGCGCCCGGCACGGCGAGGACCGTGGATGTGTTCAGCTCTGATTCAGGCTGTGATGCTGACGGCGTGCTGCTGTCACGGGACAGGCAGACAGTGACGGTGGAGGCGATGGGAGCGGATGAGGACACAGCTTTGGTATTCATGTGGTTTGTGAGCTTTGCCTGCAAACGAAATTGCTTTTGAATTTTCTGAAATGTAAAGAATATCTAGATTTATCAATAATGAATATGAGTGGTTGCTGTCAGAACCCAAACTCTCAGGCTGCAGCCGTTTGTTTTGTTGCGATGCTGTGCAGATGTCAGGACAGCGGCTCGGATTGTCTCAGGTCAGCCTCCTCATCTTGTCCTCTCTCTCTTCTCCACAGTGATCTGCACCTTCCGCGGCTCAGTGGCTCAGGGTTTGGCTCTGGAGGTGGGAGAGACGGTTCAGATCCTGGAGAAATGTGAAGGTAAGATTTGTCCCCGACGAAGAGCTCGGTGAGATGAACTGTGATGTGGATGTTTGATGCAGCAGTGAGGTCCTCCATCAGTGTCACAGCAGCACAGGAACATCACTGAAGCTCCAGTCATGACCGTAAACATCCTCCAGCTTAGAGAGGCTGCTTTCCCTGTAAACAGTATGGAGGGAAGTGACGTCTGCAGGGAAAGCTGACCAGCTGGGAGCCTCTGGTTACCAGTGGAGGTCTGCACGGATCAAACATGCATGTGATCACTCAGACTAAACTGTGCTGTGAAACAGAACAACAAAATGCCATCACAAACAAAACAAGGAGGAGGAAAAGCAGTGGAGACCTGCTCTGAGATGCTTCCTGCTTTGTGATGTTTTTCTTATGATGCTTGCTGGCTGACTGTCAGACTGTAATCAGGTCTTCAAACCGCTTTAGTGTGAACGTGAATAACGTTCATTAACGTCATCGAGCTGCTGTCGCGGCTCTGCTGCAGGTATTCAGGTATCCTCCGTGAATCATCTGAACTTCTCTTCAGGGGTTGTTTCAGGCTCGCTCTTCAGCTGTTCTACTGGATTATTCAGGAGCGCCACGTTTTGTTTCAACACAATACATGTTGATTAGAGATCCACCCCGTCACCTCGGTGAGCTGCCCGCTCCGTGCTGCTCTCTTTATCCTACAAACCGGTGCTTCTTCTGCCACCAGCTGCTCTGTGCCTGTAAACACTGAGAGTTTCTCCATGCAGCCTTTCATAAAATGTTGTTAAACTGCAGTGAATCAATGTCCACTCCCCCCCGGACTTTAACAGACTTCCACTTTAATGCTTCTCTCACTGTGCTGTCACAAATGCCCACAGTGGAAACAGTCATGGCGTCCACAGCGCTCTCAGATAATGAGCAGAAACAGCCTGTAATAACCTGTGCAGGCCTGGGAGAGAGTCCAGGTTATTAGTCCGTGTTGCTCCCGTTGTTCCTGCTTTGACTCACAGAAATTAGCAACTCATGTCAGGATGTGTGTGAAGTCAGGAAGTGTTGTCTTTGGTCCATAATGAGTGAGTATGCGCTTCATTAGCCACAGCTGGGCAGGCCGCTCCCATCCATCCAGTGCCAGCGGCTGATTGGGTCCTTCCTTACTCATGAAGACGACAGAGGGACGGGGCGGGGGGGGGGGGGGCGACCGACGTGGGTTTACTTCTTCCTTCTGGCCTCGCCTCCTCGATCCTCCTCACTTCCTCTCCTCAGTCATCTTTATTTTCCTGCCTCCTTCCTCTCAACTCGTTTTTCATTTCCCCTTTTCCTCTCCTGCATTGTCCCTCTCTTATTGTTTGCTCATATTCAACCCTTGAGTTAACTTCATGGCATCCACTCAGCATCTAAATTGCTCTTGTTATCAAATGCAGCCCCTCTAGAGGAGGACAGAGCTGCCATCTGAGCCGCTGTGGCACCACAGCTGTCCTTTAACACTCGGTGGTTATCAGGCCGAACCAGGCTAACTGTTGTCCAAGATCCCCACGGCAATTCCAGGGTTTCCCAGCTCCTGTCATTATGTGAATATGCAAATATGCTTTCAGAAAACACCCTCAGACAATGGTTGGCCACAGTGCAGCAGATATTAATGAGTGTTTGTCTGCGGCATTAGAAGTTATTTATATCTGAACGTGTTTTTAAGGTATTCTCTTTACAGAAACCTCCAATACTAAGAAATGTCATCAGTGATCATTTACATTTCCTTTTTCTTTAATTGTCATTTCTTCACTCACTTCTGCTGCAGAGCTCGTACTGAGGAAGAGCACTGAGTGTTGAAGATGCACAGGAGGTCTTTGGCTGTGGGTTGGCTCTCCCTGCCCTCTGCCCACACTAATGCCAAATTATCCTCCCCAGACAGAGACTCAGTGGCTATAATGACGGCGATATGGAGACGTCAGCTGCAGGAATACAATCCCCAGGTTCCATTCTTAAAATACAGATTACAGTCATAACACTTGAGACAGCATTAGACTTCGATTATGGGCGTAGCGGCAGCTTGAAGTGTGCGATTGTGACGGTTAGTGCTGTCAGCGTTACTGAAGGGCCCGCAGTCGCAGCTAAGAGCAGCCTCTCATTATTCTGGAGAGGCTTTTCAGCTGAAACAAATCTTTCATAGCGAGCTGCTGCTATTGTTGATGTCCAGGAAAGAGCTGGCTGCTGGTAAATAACACTTAGAAATGAAACAGCCAGGCTGAGAGGAGATAACCCGACATCACATGACCATGTGGTAACGGTGGTTTTGTATGGCTGCTTCATTCAGCCGAGTGTTATACAGAAACAATATTGTCTCTGTTTTCTGCTCTCTAACACCGTGAGTCACACTCCTGCTGTCAGTTCAGACTGACCTTGAATTAGATGTGTTCCAGATTTAATGTTGTAAACCTGTAACTCAAGATGAAGAGGCGACATTTGAGATGTGTTCGATGTATTATATCTGACTGTTTGCCTTACGTGAAAATGATGTTTTCATTCTTAATCTTTTCATCAGAATATCAATAATCCCCTAATTTTAAGAGTTGGGCCTCCACTGAACTGCTCCATGAACATTCAGCCTGTTTCAAACAACCAAAAAAAACACGATTATAAGAAAAAAGGCATCAATAAAAGGCAGAAGTTGAGACCCACCAGCAGACTGCGCTTAGACTGAACCCTGCGCTCGTGTTTGGGTGGTATCCACATGATCGATGCTCTAACTGTAAGTCGCTTTGCAGAAGAGTGTCAGCTAAATAAATGTGATGTAATGTAACAGGATGTTGTTTGTGTCAGAGGTGCTTCAGTCCACTAGTGTTACCTTTACTGCCGGTGTTTCGTGGGTGATAACAGCTGTAAATGTTGGCGCTGGTCGTCTCTCCATCCGTGAGTCATGAACGTGGCAGTAAAGCAGCGTGGACTGAACTCATTCCACCAATGAAGTTTCTTCTTCATTGCATTATATTTGCTGATTGTTTGATGGTGTTTTTACAACTTTACAGTGAAGAAATGAGACATCAGCAGGTGCAAGCAGAGTCTCTGAGCTCTAATCCAATCAGCAGAAGACGAGCAGCGACTGTGCTGACGGCTGACCGTCCACAGGGCTTGAAAGTGGGACGGAGCAGTTTGCTTCACTGCCCTGAAGACCAGAGTTGGATGGGAGCAGCAGCAGGAGCAGCTGCAGAGGTCTGATCGCAGACACACAGGCTCCTCAAAGGAGGGAGTTCAGGTGGGAGGTGACAAGTGCCGTGATGAGCACCCGAGCTCCCTGGCGAGGAAGGAGCGGTGCTCCTGGTGCTGTGAAGGAGGAACCAACAGGAGCTCCTGCTGCACAGCGACAGGCTCTCTCCCACAGAGAGGATGGACTGGTCTCCATGAGGGGACCCTTTCACCTGCAGGAACACAAGCTCCATGTTGTCTGGATGGAGCTTTGGGTGGTGCCTTCACATCCACGCAGACGTGTGTGAAGGTGGAGGGATGGAGCAGTGGCTGGGCGTTCAGCACAGTGGATGCTGTTGTTATGACCAGCAGTGGCGTAGCCGTGGTGTCTTATCAGTCTTCTCCTCGGCCTGCTTTTCCTCAATATTTGCACTCTGGACTGATTTGCCTCTGTCACTGGTGTATAAACAGATCATGCGTGGTCCCAGTGAGTGTCTGTGAATCAGCTGCCGTTCACGCCTCTGCTGACTCACTGTCACACTGTACAATGAAAAACTCCCTCTTGGGTACTATTACTGCATCATCGAGCGGTTCCTGTCCTCACGCTGGCTGGAGGTGAGCTCTGCGGGGACGTGACGCATCATTTAAGATGTGATAGCTTGATGGAAACCTGCATTTATTGTACGACGCTGTGTGCTTCATAATGAGTCCAGCCCCAACCTGCATTAACTCAGCAGAAGTGGCTCCCACCTCCAGACGATCTGCTGCGATTATTAGTTTGAATTATCTCGATAACGGTGAAAATGCTTCTTCTAATCACTGCTTAGTGAGCGGTTTGGGTACGGGAGGCCAGATGATTACTCTTCTTCAGACAGAGGCTGTATGACAGCGGACAAATGAGGCTCATACACACTGATGCACCCCACACACACACACACACACACACACACACACACACACACACACTCACACACACCTGCTCTGTCGTCTCTGCTCTCATGAATATGGAACAATCATACACACAAACACACATACAAATTCATGCTTTGTCTCCAACTTTCTGTCCTCTGGTGTTTCTCTCATCTCTTACAGATGCAGTAAACTCACACACACACACACACACACACACACACACACACACACACACACACACACACACACACACACACACACACACACACACGGCCTCATTTCAACCCATACAAATAGGCCTAGACACTGCTGGTCCCCCCCGTCTGATTTCCATATAGATGAGAGGCTTGGGAGTAAACACAGCCATCTTAACGAGGGAGATAAATGAATCTTGATTGGTTATTAATTAACCGGCCAATTAAGCCTCCATTTTCATATTCATATCAGATTATGTAGGACTGCTGAAGAATGGAACACGATTTTGCAGGAAGATAAGATGAACGTTACCGTGAGGCGTCGTGACTGAGGCGGCGTCAGAGTTTTTCTCAACGTTTAATCGATGACTGGTTTTCAAGGACGTCGCTGTTCCAGTGTGCCATTATTAACACTTTCTTCACAGAGCTATCTTAAAATGTGTGTTATGATAATCCAGGTGGTGTCAGGATGTTGTGGCCTCAGATAAAAGTAGAATAAATGTTCCTTGTAGCCGTGGACCCTGAGGACGTCTGAGGCGGTCAAAGTAATGATATGCATCACTTTGATGTGAATAAATGTCTCTTCTGCTTCGCTCCGTCACTGACAGACAGTGGTCATCCAAGCTTTACGTTTCCTCCAGCCGGAGACATAATCATTTTTATTTCCGCTCGGATGGAGACAAATGATGTCCCCGCAGTCTGAGGGGATGTGTGGACGCTCCCCTGTACGCATCTGGTCCCTCGGTACGCGTCATTTTCAGCTGTCAAGGCTTGAGTCAACTTCAGTGACAGCTTCCTGCTCCGCAGAGACATCTGATGAGCGTCCGTCCATGTGGAAAGGACTGCTGCGCTCTGTGAGACTTGCTGGAGATGGGGGTCGTCACTGGCCCACACACACACACACACACACACACACACACACACACACACACACACACACACACACACACACACACACACACACAGAATGGTCCTGTGCACAAGCTTAAGGTGGCAGCATGAGCCCAGATCGTGGTCCAGCTCCAGGTCCCGGTGTGCGACTGATCTGGATCTGACAGATTTGTGCTGACGACGCTGAGATAATCTCAGATGTCCGTCGTTAATTAACGCCCGTAAATCGACTTTCTGATGCTCATTTTTACATTTGAAGAATTTTAATTTCAAGACAGCACTCCAAAAAACATCTGCTCCCGAAATGCTCCAACATGAACCCGCCTGGTGAGAAGATGAACGTTGTCAGACAGAAATCAAGCGCTGGATTTAAGAGGTTTCCTCTTAGGCTTCACTTGTTCAGAGGATTAATGTTGGTCTCAAATGCTCTCAGACGCTGTGGTTCTACCTGCTGTTGTCCAGTGTGTGGTGGACTTTCAGGTGCTGAGTGTGTTTTCAGACTTTGCTTCCATTCACCTCTTTTCTTCTTCAGGTTTTTTTTTTTTTCGACAAACATCTCATTGAAAAACGTTAAAGCGTTCGAGCCGACGTCGCCTCAGTCAAACTGCTGACTCATAACCTTTTTGTCTCCTCGCTGAGTGTGTTTGCTCGACGGTCTGAGTCACCGGTGTTTGTGTTTCCTTTCAGGATGGTACAGAGGATTCTCGACGAGGAAGCCAAACGTCAAGGTAAGACAGGCTGACGGCCGCTGCTCCTCAGCTTTCCTCTCTCTGCTTCACTCTGAACTTTTTCCTCCTCTTAAACTCTTGTTTTCTCCACTCCACCTTTTTCTCTGCACGTCTCTGACTCTCTCTCTCCCCGTCGTCCTCGGCTGTGGCGACGTTGAGAAATGGGTTGTTAAAGTAGCCGACGCCTCTTAATGTCAGTGAATTACAGACTTCTTCTGTCCGTCTAACTCGTTTCTGCTTTGCTCTTCATCTCTTATCTTTGCTCTGGTTTCACACTCTGGCAGGCGATGACGGACACTCGACCTTTAACGCACATAATAGTTATCTTCATGTCTTCATGTAAACACAGAATATATGATTCCCAGCCAAAAAAAAATTCTGAGCCCGACATGAAACCGTGATATTTTACTTTGTTAATGTGATCAAATGGAGTCATCGGGCAGAAACACGTCCTCTGCCTGCAGGCTGCATGTAGGAGTCATGACTTCAGCGTTCTCACTTCCTGCCTGCGGCGCACACGCTGCAGAAACAACACAAACGCTTGAGTTTAGCCGAGATGTTGTCTTGCATATTAAGTATAATTAGCTGCAGAAGCAACGCAGATTCCCGTGAGCCATTGTTTTAAAATGTACACTTACGCCCCCACGTCGTGCTAATTTATGTCTTCATTAATGCATTTTGCAGTGTTGAATCTGTGGCATGATGAAGGTTTGCCTCAGTTTGCCGAACATCATCGAACAGCAGAAGAAACTCTGGGCTGCACTCGACGCTCTGATTGGCTGATCGTTTGCTTTTCGGGGGGAGAACATTTTACGCTTTTATTGATGCTGAACAAAAGAGAGGGAGATGTCAGGAAATGAGAGCAGAGCGATGTGGAAGGACAACAGAGGTGAACAGGACGCTGATAGCATGGTGGATCATAAGTCCAGCCCTCAGTTGTTTGGTTGTAAGTGTGTTTTCGTCGACAGCTGCAGACTCGGGGCGTCTGACTCACCGCACTAACAGACTAACCTGGTCTGTGGTTTGATGGACGCCAGCGCAGCGGCGCAGGGTCTGATCTTTGAATGTGAAACAGCTGCAGGGGTTGAGCATCTCGTTCAGATGTTCTGTGCATCACAGTAATGACGATAACAACGTGGCATGATGCTGCTGCACAGAAGCAGCTCTGTTTGTGCCTGGAGCTGCAGTGGATGATACCACGCTGCTGTCGGATGAACCCACGTACCTTGAAAAAGTCTTTCAAGAAGGAAGAAAGAAAACTGAAAAACCCTGACGAGTACTCTCTAAACTAAATGGGTTTTTGAAGAGCTTTTTTTAATATGTAATAGTTCAGAAACACGCTCAGAACATAACTGTGTCCCTTTTAAGGATGAGAAACAAATCCTGGTTGTTCAGAAATGAGTTTGTCTTGAGTAAACTCTGCAAAGCATGAAGTATTGTATTGGAGCATCACGCTGTCAAGGCCACAGCATGACGCGCTCTGCAGTGAGTTTTAGGCACCAGTATAATCTGAACAATAAGCCTGTCAGATTGTTTAATCTGAAGCCTTTGCAGCTTTATTGACGCAGCAGCTGTGAACCACCAGCATCACATCGTCGTGTCTGTGGAGTAACGCTGGCATTAGCAACAGATGTCTCTCAGAAAAACAACTTTACTGCAGTCCAGAAACTCCATCAGTACTTCCTGCTGCTCCTCCAAGCCTCATATTCAAATATGTCCGCGTTGATGCTTTTACACAAATTGCCTCTCAGTTCTGCTGTGGAGGACATCGTACAGGTAATCTCACTGGGAAATGAAGCCAGAGCCGTTCCAGGTTTATGCATTTTGATGTCCACAGGTTGTAGCTTACCCTCACATATGTACAGTAGGACGTGTGACAGATGGGTCGTCCACCATAAGCAGGACTGGAAAATGGATTAGAGGATGTCAATTTCATGCAGCTCAAGAAGTTCTGAGAATCCATCTTTTTACAGGGTGAAATTGAGTCTGATTAGATTTTGAAAAGTAGACTTTTGTCAACATTTCTTCATTTCCACGTCACATTTTGTGCTGCTTAGAAGCAAAGAGGAAGCCCTGGAGTGTGAGGGTACCTGTGACTCTCAGTGCTGCAGTGGATCATGTGTGCTGGATGCTCTGAGCTCAGATAATCTGCAGACTCTTAACAGGTTTCATTGCAGCATCCTTCCTGACTCTGAGCCGGATGTGACTCACGCTAACAGCTTTACATCCATCCCTCTTCTTAAGCACCGTGTCTGGATGTGCAGATAACAGCCTTCTGGGTTTTTAGTCTTTAAAAAAAGACCCTCTTTGTGTTTTGTCCTGCTCTGTCTCATTGTCCTCTGTGCACCAGTTTTGTCTTCCTCTGCTCCATCCCGCTCTGGATGTCCATGAGAGACTTGA
>JBBMOE010000107.1:43140-78140 GCA_037975065.1 Chaetodon trifasciatus | reverse complement strand
GCAACAATAACGACAAACAGCCCATAATGACAGCAAGGCGCTCTGTGGGAGCCGGTGTGACGTCGCTCAGCTCTGTTCAAAACTAGAGTCTGATGTTGTGAACGCATGAATGTCTCGTTCTCAAATGTAAGACGAATTAATTCACGAACAGCGAGCTGCTCGTAGCTGACATGACGTCTGTTCAGACTGAGGCTGAACGAGTGGATGCCTGGCAGATCTGATGTTTTCTAATCGGAGTGAACAGCAGAGGTGATAATCGTCAGCACCTCCCTGTGACTGATTACGTTGGAGTTGGAGCTAATGTAAGAGTATTTATCCAGAGGGAGGTAGTTCTGCAGCAGCTGCAGGATGAAGTAGGAAGGAGTGCAAATCCAAACTATCAGTAAACAGAATAAACACGTCTGTAAAGGAGAACAACGTCCAACAGCAGAAGTGAAACTGTGTCAAACTCAAAGACTCAAACGGAAACCAAACTGTGTTGAAAAGCAGCAGAAAGACGCAGCTACAGGAGGGATGTTTGTGTTTGTTGTTACTCAGAGCATGTGTGTCTTCTGGGCACTGCTGTCGCTTCACATCACTGCAAAGAATAACTGGATGTGAGCACTCCTCCAAAAATATCAGCCAGGAGCAGCTTTTTGAAAGTTAGCAGGCCGGCCTGACGTGGAGAGCAGAGAGGAGAATATGCACACAGTCATTACGAGTCCCCTCGCATTCACAGAGCTAATAACAAAGTCTCACAGCAGAGGACATGTCCCCTCTCAGACTGTTTAGAAAGACGAGCATTGTGGAAGAATCAAAGACCAACAAAGGAGGAAGTTGTGCAGTTCTGCAGCGGTGATGTAATCACTATTATTTGATCGTCCCAGGCGAGTCAGAAACACTGTGTGAAATTATACAGCAGAGCCATCATGGTGCTGCTCAGAGCTGTGTGTGGGAACCACACAACCCGAGGACGCTGAGCAGGATCCAACAAAAGAGCTCTGAAAAGAAGACCACATGGGAGGGTTAAGGTTAGAACAGAAACCCTGAGAGAACGCACAAGGACGACACAGAAGAAGAAAGACGAGTAGAAGAAGAAGATGGAAGACCGAAGCAGCACAAGCTCGTCAACAGGTGTGTGACAGGGGACAGTGATTACTGTCCAGGAGGAGGAGGACACCTGGGCTCAAAGGAGAGAAGGAGCAGTGGTGACCTCTGACCTCTGCAGCGCGTCAGGGAGGCCATCACGGACCGTTTCAGTCGCGTTTAAACGTTTCCTCTGCAGCTCTGAACACACGGTGTGCGAGCGAGGGGTGAGCCAGGCGCTCTCTCACCCACCGATGCCAGAGATCACGTTGATGAGTGATGCTAAACTGCTAAAAATGGAGAAACCGAAGCAATCTGCTAATGTTTTCAAGCACAACTTGTGAACTTTTGTGCGAAGCTGAAAGCCGTGTGCTCTGCTGACTCTGATGTGAGCTCATGAGTGCTTTAAACTCCTGATAGCCAGAGTGTTTTCACCGTGATGGCCTCTAAGCTCACCGCCCACTGTCTGTATGAGCAGGCGTCAGCAAGGACGCTCGCTGCTCTCACGGCCGGCGCTGAACGTTTTCAGACTTCACTCTTTGAGTTCATGTCATGCAGCCCAGTTCTACCTGAGAGCAAACGAATATTTGAGCGCTGCTGCTTCACTGGATCCAGTTTGTCAAATTAAGGCAGCATTCACATCAAATGTGTCCCCGCTCTGAATCTGAAGCCGCTCCTGTGCCGACCACGGCCGAGACCGCAGCGTCATGTCTCAGATCGTCCGTCCGTCCGTTTGTTCGGATCCTGAATCAGTGACTCTGATCTTCAAACTGTCTGATTGGTCGGATCTTCTGTCGGTTGGACGTGTGTGTGAAGCGTCCACCTTTTACAGTGTGTAGCTTCTCTGCAGCGGCGTCCATGTTTGAAGCATCGTCGTCCAGCAGAAGCTGATTGGTTGAGCTGATATTGATCTTCAGCTGATCGTCGTCGCTCCATGTGATGAAGGTCTCCGTCAGTCCTCTGAACTCCTCTGGACAAACAGTCTCTCAGTGAAGACAGCGTGTCTCTACCTGGAAGTTATTCACTGGAATCAGACACGTTCATACAGAGAGAACTTCCACCAACAAACACTGAACACCTTTAATCAAACTCCTCCAGAGTCACTGCAGATATTCTGTCCATCTGGACGGACGTGGACATCAGTGAAAGGCAGAGAACCAGGAGGTGATAATCCCAGTTCAAACAGATCATCCTGTGGAGGTTCGATGTGGTTTGGCTGTTTGGTGAAGGCCAGACTTCAGTGAAATGATCAGCACTCTTCAGATTACAACTGAGCGTTTTGTGCCATCGTATGGGACTGAAGCACTTTCGCCTTGGACAGACAGCGCCTTGGACAGCAGCTGCTGAAGACGTGATCGCCGTCCTGTCCTGTCTTCCCACAGCTGCCTCTGGACTCGAACTCACAATGTCATTTTCAGCATTTACAGATACATTTATGGGGACTTTAACCCACGCCTCCCTCTGACCCTGAACTGCTTCCAGCAGCTCTTTGGCAACGAGCTGACAGATTCCACGTTTCAGGTCCTGAGTGCAAATACTCACAGTTCAGTTAATCTGTGTGTCCGCCGCTTTTTTAGGACCGTCTGCGTCCAAAAACGCAGAGTTAAATCATTTATGAGCGCAGTGTTTTCACCACTGGTCAGCAGACTTTACAAAGACCATCCATTATTTAAGGGTCTAGCAAAGAGAGACGAGGAAGAGTGAGGATGAAGGCAGGAAGTCAGTGTGATATCAGCAGATATCTTATTCCACTGAAAGCAAACACGGTCTCTGACCACAGATACACTCTCAATGCCTCAATTTATGCATATTGATTTCATTTTTTTGTGAATTTTGAACATATTTAGAGGACTGAGACTTCCCAGATTTTCCCTGCTGTGCTCACCTGGAGTTAAGACATGGACCTCAATGTTAAGTGTTTCATTAGTCTGAGAATTTATGACTTATTCTGTACATTTTTTTCACCCTGATGAGAGTAAATGTCACATTCAAATATTTTTTTCCTACAAAACGATGCAAGAAAACATCAGGTGGAAATGTGACCAGCCTGGTTTGAAGTATTTTTCGTGCCACCTGCAGGGCATTAAAATGATCTGCCTCAAACACACTGATGAAGACAGACAGGGAGGACAGTACAGACTGTCTCATTAAGACAGATGGACTGACTGTTGGAGTTGGTGAGATGTTGAATAATTTACAGCGGCAGTGAAAAGCGACACCCGGTCGTCTCTCAGGTCCTGAGTCCTCAGTTTTTAACGCGACGGGCCGCTCTGAGCTCGCTGCTGGGATCAGCCTCATCCGGAGTTCATGTCCGTGAGTTAACCGCTGAGTCTCTGCTGATCTGTGTCCAAACGTCAGAGCCTCAAAGCAGAGCTGTCACACTCGTTTTCACCTGGGCCACAGCAGCAGTGTGTCCTCTCAGAGCGCCGCCTGATTTTCTTCCATCTGCATCAGTTTTTCTCTTCCTGGATATTTTGGGATTGTTTGTACATCTTTTTCAACTCCATCACTTGTTAGAAAACCGCTTTGGTTAAACATCGATACTGACACACTGCTCTCCAGCAGCAGGATGTCGCCTTGTCACGGCTCACAAAGCCGACATGCATTGTGGGAGATGTAGTTTATGGTCACTGTGGAGCAGCATAGACTTTATTTTAAGACAGTCGTTTCCCTTTTAGCTCTGGTGGGCCACATAAAATGATGTGGCGGACTTGAGTTTGACACACGTGTCTTTCAGTGTTTGCTTGTCTGTCCCGCTCGGTCTACAAGACGTCACACACTCAGCAGAACATTCATATTACATCACAGATCCCAAACCATCTTCATATGAGATGTAAACTTACAGCAAAGTGTCTGAAGAAGCACATTAGTGAACGTCCAACGTCCACACACGTCCCGCTCTGATTGTGACTGACTGAGACATGTGTCCCCAGTGTGTCCCAGCTGTTCCTGACAGAGTGTTTCTTGTGGGACATGTTGAAGCAAACAGCACGTTTTCAGCTCTGTGGTTGTTCAGCGTCAGCACGCTTTGTTCTGGTTTGCTGATGTGAGCGTGCTAACCTTCGTCATGAGGCCTCGCAGCGCTTTGACATCCCATAATAACTAATATATTAGTAACAAACCAGGAAATAAAATGTGTTGTTTTCCACAGAGAGCATCTGAATCGAGGACGTCCTGGAAATGAAAGCATCACACAGATGGACATTACATGACACAGTGTATTAGTGTATAAATGGGACTGTAAGCCAGTATTGTTTGCAGATGCACATTTACACACACACACACACACACACACACACACACGCACACGGCCGATGGAGCCTGTCAGACACAGCGGTGCTTCGGGTATTTAGCTGGATAATAAACCTTTATTTGTCTTTGTCTCCTGGACAGTTGTAGGAGACAAACAATCGGCTGTGCTGTACCTTTGACCAACAGGAAACACCTGTTAGGAGTTACGAGGCAGACAGGAAGGGGCGGGTGTGTAATCATGTGTGTCTGTGTTACAATCATCACCCCGGTCCTCCTCTCCGTCTGTGTCTTCTTTCTCTGATTTTCTGCTGCACATGTCTCTGTCTCTCATTAACTGGGGTCCTTCTCTTCCTCTGACTGTGTGTTGAGACGTCTTCTCTCACACGTCTCTCAGTGATTGGCCCCTGAAGGCTCTTAAAACACAGGTCAGAACAAGGTGACGCAGCACACCAGTCCAGAGGGAGGTGGGTGGATGACATCTTTACTGTGTCTCTTTTGTCTTTCTCGTTAGCTAATCCAGTCCCTCGGTGTTATTAGAGTGCATTCTGTCTCTGTCTCTGTCTCTGTCTGTCCATACATGAGTTTATTTTTATCTCTTCTTGTCTCTTTTCTCTCTTTTTTCCTCTAACAAGATGACCTTTTTAAGTGAACCAGCACTTCAACACCATCAGCTAAATTGGGAACAGTGCAACACTCTGATGACCTCCTGCCCATCACTCACGCACGCACGCACGCACGCACACACACACACACGCGCACACACACACGCAAACACATGCACACACACACGCTTTGAGCCAGGTAACATCAGAGAGGAGCCTGAGGTGTTCTGTCCTGAGTGCACTGACCTGTTAACAACCATCCATTGTCACAGCTAACCAGGCAGAGACAGGAACAAGCTGTACTCTGTGTGTGCGTGCGTGCGTGCGTGCGTGCGTGTCTGGTCTACATCTGATGTCTCCATTTTCACAGCAGCGCTTATTTTATAATATGAGCTCAATATCAAACTTTACTTGCACATTTTTTAAATGTTTTGTATCAAACTGGGACCAATTTTAATGAACCTCCAGCACACACATCATATAATAGTCGTAATATATATATATATATATACATATATATATATTAAGCTATTTTTTATCTGTTGTATTGTAGTCTTATCGACTCTGTGATTCCTGATAACACAGCTTTGAACCATCACAGTTAGACCAATGTGAATGAAAACTGGGCTAAAATCTTATAAAAAAGTTGGAGAATGAGGATTTTTGTACCTCTGTAGCTCTGAGAAACGCAGTATTGTGTTGTATTTGTGTATTGTTGTTACTGCAGCGCTCACGTGGGACTAGCTCTGTTGTAGCAGGTCACGGTGGAGCTCATTTTAAAGGCCTACTGTGCAGAAAAAACAGCGTACGGCCTCATAGAAAATGAATCCCTCTCGATCATCGGTTGACGTGTGTGGTGTGTCTTCATCTGCAGAGACGTCTGCCCCCCGCCTGCGTTTTCTCACCTTCCTCTTGCTTTGCTGTGTTCAGGCTGTTTCTGGGCTGCAGCCCTCGGGCAGTGGGTTTGTAGCCAGCAGCCAATGAGAGCACACAGGTGAGGTTTATGGAAAGGTAGCGACGGGCTGACGCTGTGATCTGTGTCTGCAGCTCCTCTCACTTCTCCTCTGTGGACACAGAAGCAGTGAGTTAATGTGGCTGTTGGCTGTACCTTGACAGATCAGTCTGTAATCATGTTATCATCATTGTTATCATGACATGTAATTATTGTTTACTGCTCTGCATATTAGCGAGCTGGACTGAAGAGGTCCAAACTCGCGGCCTGTTGGAGCCAGCAGTTCACCTGTCAGCTGTTTGTTCATATGTAGCATCGGTGATAAACCCGAACTCTGGAGCCGCTGTCTTATGCAGGTATGTGATGCTGCAGGTGGTGCACTGAGCTGTGTGCGCGCTCAGGGTCAGGGGTCAGGGGTGGGGGGGCCCCGAGCTTCTGGTGGCTTTGATCCGGGCTGGAGGGGCCTGAAGGGTCTGAGTGTTGTGTTACAGACGCTAACCGACGGTTCCTGCACAGCAGAGCGGCTGTTAAAGTCCATGCAGGCCAGTAAAAAGTGGAATATTTCCCCAGCAGAGCAGAGAGTCCAGTGTGAGCGTGAACAGGACACTTTCCAAGCTGCGTGTGTGTCAATGGCTCTGGGCAGACAGGTAATTGAGCGAGCTCCCTGGAGGCCGAGCCGCCACCTCTGAAGCACTTCTGTCAAACGCATGGCCGACCACAGTTACTCTGTGTCCGCTCAGCACCATTGTTCTCATTCCTTCACGGCTTTATGGGTCTCTCTCGACAGCCTCCGTCTCTTCCAAAAATACATTCACACTTGAATAACACGGGAAGGTGCTCCCCTGTGTTTTATTATGGGATGTTTGACCCTAAAAGGTCTTTTGACGGCGCAGCAGAGTACATCTCTGTCGACAGCAGAAGCAGCTGAGACGTCGTCTAAACGACAGCCGGGTTATTATGCATGACGGCACAGGACGAGTTCCTTCAGCGAGCGCCGCAGGCTGCGCTTTCAGAGCACAGATAGGACATACATCTTCACTCACACACACGCACACACACACACACACACACAGATGCAGACGTGCTGGCAGCTAAGCTAATACTGTACCTACATTTTCTGCAGCTGAGGGAACACATCAGCAAGAAACACACACACACACACACACACGTACAACAGTGTGCACAAGGATGTTTTCATTCAGGAGCAACCACACACACACACACACGCACACACACAAACACACACACACACACGTCCAGTCCTGAAATAGACTCCCTCCTCTCTGCTCTTCTTCTGCTCTCTGAAACACGTCGTAGAATATGAATCAAGCCCGTCCAGTGTGAAGACGAGATGTCTCTCAGGAGACATCTGCAGCTCCAGCCACAGTTTGTTAGTTCAACATTATTTTTTCATTTTCTACACTTATGATTTCCATAAAATATGTCCACAGTCACTTGAGACACAAAGGTTTTAGAACACAAAATGCCTCATTACTTCAGACTTGAGTGTGTAAAGATGGAGTTGGAGGATTTGAACATTTTATTTCAGATAAAGATATCCAGCACTGCAAAACGTCTTTTTCACTGAACTACACAGGAGGTCAGCAGGTCCACACAACAGGGGCCACATGCTGCAGAGGCACTGATTGGCTTGTCAGAGACCTGCGGTGAAAGCAGTCCCTCACATCTGTTGGTTTGCAGCATTAAAGGGAAAATAAACTAGCCTATAATATAACGTCATATACACATAAAACCCAACATTTTTCATGATAAATTCAGATATAATGAACCCAAAAGGGTCAAATGTTCAAGAGAGAAATCCAGTGTGCTCTGCAGTGACTGCTGGGAGCACTGAACTGTCAATCAAGGGTGGAGACACAAGCTTAAAATAAACGTGTGTGTATGTGGGTTTACTTCAGAGCAGTTTGGAGGCAGTCTGCACAGTGTGTCTGAGTTTCAAAGAACATACGCTTCAGAAACTGAACAACCAGCACGACCAAAAGCAGGCGTTTCTGTCCGTCTGCTGTATCTGCAGCGTGAGCGTTTACGGCGAGCGCTGCAGTCGTATCGAAACAAATGAAGCGGCCCGCCTAGCATGCTAGCAGCTTCCATTATAACCTTCACAGCGCCTCCATGAATTATTCAACAGAGCACCGCTGAGACACGCTGCGTGTTTTGTAGCGGCGCTAGTCTTCACTCTGCATACAGTTAGCTTGTTCTGTCTGCCTGTGTTGCAGGTCGAGCAGTGGAAGGTACTTTACATTGATGAAATATTCCTAAAATGAGCTTGACTAAAACCCTTTTAGCCTCTCCAGCAGCACGGCGAGGTCGTTCGGCCGGTTAGTCTTCACCGCCGAATGTTGGATGGATCAGCATGAAATTTTGTGCAGACGTTCAGTTGTTGTGTTTAGCTGCTGAGAATCCGGCCCTCCATGTTCTGCCCTTTAAGTCGATCTGTGTTGTGCTCGCATCAGGAGAGGAGGCAGAAAGCACCGATTGGTCACACTGCTTCTGATGTACAATGGTGCATAATGGGACGTGTTTAAGACAAACAGTACAGCTGAAAGCGGCGCAGCTTCTCACAGAATGTGCACCAGAATGAAATCACTCCTCTGAGACTAACAGGGATTCAGAGGCCTGACGGCAGGATTTTCTGCTGCATGTCAGTGTGTGGACATTAAAAGTCAAAGTCAGACATTTGTTGTCTCTTAAAAACCGTCGTCCCAGGCGCAGAGTGTCATGTTCATCGTGTCGTCCCGTAGCGCTGATGCTGAAGGGGGGGCACCGGCGCTCCCTCGCCTCCTGAAGGCGTGCTTGTGTTTCATTTGTTTGTGGCGCATGTGGCCACGTACTGTACAGCACCTCCTCATCAGAGCAGCCACAGACGGGATGGTCTCTTCATCTGTCTCAACTGTTGTCTCTGTCTCTGTCTCTGTCTCTGCAGGGAGTCTTCCCAGCCAGCTACATTCACCTGAAGAAAGCCATCGTCACCAACCGAGGGTGAGTTTACCGACAGCCTGCGAAACGGCACCAGACACAGTCTCAGTCAGTCCATGTCACCGCGTCAGCAGCACCTTACCTGTGTATTACCTGTTTGCAGTAAACAGGAAGTGACGTGTCTGATGTCCTCCTTTGAGTAACATTTAACCAGACGTTGATAGAAACATGTTGCTGATGCAGCTTCTTGTCCCATGAGTCAACACTGATGAAGAGGCTGAAGGCGGTGGAGGGAAGATCAGTGACGTAGCTGTTTGCTGTGACGCGTCCTCCACACACACACACACACACACACACACACACACACACACTTACTGTACGTCTGCCTGTCCTGAGCGAGCCCCATCAGGCTGATCCCTTCATCAGATTGTCGCTCACTTGCTTCCTTTTTTTTTGTCTAAAAACTGAAGGAGTCCAAAAGGATTTGCAGCCGCAGGCCTCCGGAGCCTCGAACGCAGCATCTCTCAGGTAGTTTTTCTCCTGCTGATAACAGGCGGCCAGACGGAGCTGGCTTGGCCTGGTGCAGCAGAGCAGCAGGGTGCTCTGTGTGAGCGTTACACACAGGACGCGAGCCTGGTTTTTAGTACCGATGGTGTTTGTGTGTCAGCATCGTTGTGCCGTTCAGCGCTGACCTGATTGTCTGAGACAACACGAGCTTAAGCCGCTGTCGTCTGTGTGGGACGACGCCACAGCTGAGCACACTTCATCCTCCACGCTGCCGGGAGGCCTTTTCTTCTTCTGGATGAAGCCATTTAAGGGCTAATTTGATGAGATCTGGTTTTCTGTTGGGATCCTTTGTTTTGAGACCCATTCTCTCTAAATAAGGTATGAGCCTCCTCGCTTCTGACTCCCTTCCAAGTTCAAGAGTACATATTTTAATACATTAGCATAATGATTGGAAAAGCTTTTTTTCCCCTTAAACTTCAGATTAATCAGAGCTACAGAGCGTGGCTCGATTTGCATAAGAGTTTTTTAATTAAAGGCAGGGAGAGTAAATTAATTGGAATTAGTCAGTCCTTAACTGTTTCAAGTAGACCTCCAGGGCAAAGAGAGAGAGATGGAGTGTGTTTTACTGAATCCAGGCGGCCGGTGCGTCATGTCGAATATAGCCACGGACTGTTGACCAAGTGGGAGAGCGAGCATGAGGATACTCCACTCGTCTTGTTTCCACTATGTTTCCAGTTTATTGCCAACTTAAACTGAAGGACAGTAAACGTTGAGGCGTCTGGTAGCTCACCTGCTTCACTTTCTACTGTCGTGCATCAAAGTTGAGTCCTTACTGCAGCTGCTCGGGTTCGATTCCAGACTGGACAGAACAACAGACGAGAGGAGACATTTACAAGAAGCTGGCGGTCACGTTCAGAGCCTCGTCTCTTTAAGTCATCACAGTGAGATGTGGATATCTGTATTTAAGTGCAACAAGCAGCAAAATGTGTTTTATTGATTTTAAAGCACTCCTGTTGTTAACACAGGCCACACAGACGTGCAGCAGCCTCCAGTTTCAACGCCGCGTCAACTTGTCAGGATGTTGTGAGGAAGGCTTTGCCAGCTGTCTGCTTCTCTGCAGGATAAACACACTCTCAGAGCTGACATGTCTAAATATCAGACAGCAGCACCCCCGCACTCCAGGATCACACCCAGAGAGACAAATAAACCTGAACGCACAGTAAGACTCACACCGACAGGAGGCAGCACACACGTATGTGGAAGGCGTTTTTAACGACACGCCTCGAACGTCTCAGGCACCCTGAAGTCCTCTGGTCCCTGACTGAGCTCCATCACCTGGAGGCACTGAGACTTCACTGCTTCAGCCACTTTCATGCAGGATTTGTGGGTGGTCAGATGTAAAAAAACAGCGTCTTCAACCCCAGAGACGAGGCTTCGCGTCCACCTTCTCGATGCAGCCAGCTGTGTCCTCCGTCCATGAAGATCTTTATAAAGTTCAGCACTGTGTGCGACTGGCGTGTCTTCATCAGACTGATGGGGACACCAGATTTAGGTACAGTTTGGTGGAAATAAAACGAAACGCTGGTGAGTTGAAGATGAAAGTTAATTGTAGAGAGACTGAAGAGGAGTGACAGAAAGACGCATCTTATCTACAGACGTTTGTTAGCGTCGTGATGCTGCTCACGGCTGTGGAATCACACACACGTGCTTTGTACACGTTCTGATTAACACTTCTTGAAGACCTGGCAGTGATCATGTTTCCCATCAGGCCTGAGCTTTCATTCTTCTTCTTCTTCCTCTGTTATTCGTCTGTTTTTACTCGCCTTCCTCGTTCTCTTTATCCCTTCGCGTCTCCTCCTCAACACAAGAAACGCATCAGTGTGGGATGGAAGTCAGAAGTTTGTGTTTGATCACATAAGAAGCTTCGTCAGTCGTTTCCATGGATGTCCACAGTTTGACTGCATCAGAGCCAATGTGGGACACTTCTGGTTTTTATTCCCACTGAGCCACCAAACTGGTTTCATCTCATCACAGATTAATTGAGTTTATGTTTAATTGGTCATGTTTATTTATGTCCCTTGTGAAAAAAGCTCCCCGTGTACACAGTAAAGCATTTATATGATGTGCATTCATGCACGATGTCTCACCCACACTGAAACTGTGTATAACATTTGTGCAGTATAGTTTTTTTCTTTGTCTTCTTGTCCTCTGACTTCTTGCACTCTGTCTTGTTGCTGCTGTGACGTGAATTTCCCCCATTGTGGGATAAATCTTATCTTATCTTAAACACACAGAACGTGCTCTCACTCTGTCTCACTGCACATATACAATACAGTCCAAGTTGTATTTCCAGTTCTGTCTTAGTCTCCTTTTAAATGTCCACTTTAGCATCTTATCTATACATTCTGAGCTCCATTAATGATTGAATCTTCACGTGGTTTTCACCAGCAGCCACTGAGTGTTTGGGTTCATGTGGATGTGAACGAGTTAGAGTCGAGGTGGACAGACCGTCTTTGTTCTAGCTTCAGATTCAGTGTCTCCGTCTTTGATGCTGGAGAGAGAGCGGACTGCTCATGAGCTGACGCCTCTAATGAGTGCAGACTGATCCCAAATTTAGATTCAGCTCTGTTTGTGAACCAGTTCAACTCGCTCACTTTACAGTTCAAATGAAAGAGTAATGAGGAAATCATCTCATCAGCAGCTTCTTCCTCCAACGTCCGAGGTATAAAAGACGTTCAACGTATCTGAGAGATTTTACAAAACATAACAAAAAGTCATATTGACACTGTGACTGGATCTGTGGAGAGAAGTTAAAGACGCCAAGAGACAGAATCATAAAGGGCTTTAAAGTTTGAAGCAGCTGTGGGCTTTAATTATTTTCTGAACCAAGAAAAGACGAAAAGAAGTTCCCAAAACTCACTTTCTTCTTGAAGAGGGAGACGGAGATCGTGTTTGTAATTCTGTAGGCAAATATTTTATTCTCAGAGGGAAATGCATGAGAGGAGAGAGAGCTGGGCAGGAGGAGAAAGAGACGTTAGGATGGAGCAAGGGTGGCTGCAGACTGATGGAGGACGGGCGGAGAGACGCTCAGAGACGAGACAGAAGACGCTCAGTGTGTGTTTGAGTAAATATGGACGCACAAAAGGAAGAAAGACGAGACGACGGAGAGGTTAGCCAAGGCTGGAGAGATAAGAGGGAGGAAAGAGGAGGAGAGAGATGGAGAAATGAGAGAAGAGGGTGGAAAGAAAGCTGAGAGAGAAAGTAGAAAAAAGGGAAAGAAAGGAGAAAAAGAAAAAGCAGAGGAGCGATGGAAATGTGCCCGAACAAAGAGGAGGAACAGAAGGAGGGAAGGAAGGGAGGAGGGAGAGATCAGATTGAGTGAAAAGTAGAACAGAGGAGAAAAGGAGGAGAATCGTCTGAGATACAAGTGTAACTAATGTGGGTGAAATCAGCAGGAGGCCTCCAGCTACGGCTCGGCTGGGAGATCAGCTAATCAGCTAGCACCGCTTTTATTAATTAATCAGTTATGAGACAGAGAGAGGGAAGAAAAGAGGAGAGGAGGAGGAGGAGAGAGGGAGGCTCAGACTGAGAGAATAGAGGAGAGGGAGGAGGAGAGAGGGAGGCTCAGACAGAGAGAATAGAGGAGAGGAAGGAGGCTCAGACAGAGAGAATAGAGGAGAGGGAGGAGGAGAGAGGGAGGCTCAGACTTAGAGAATAGAGGTGAGGGAGGAGGAGAGAGGGAGGCTCAGACTGAGAGAATAGAGGAGAAGCAGTAGGAGAGAGGGAGGCTCAGACAGAGAGAATACAGGAGAGGAGAAGGAGGAGGAGAGAGGGAGGCTCAGACAGAGAATAGAGGAGAGGAAGGAGGCTCAGACAGAGAGAATAGAGGAGAGGAGGAGGAGAGAGGGAGGCTCAGACAGAGAGAATAGAGGAGAGGAAGAGGAGGAGGAGGAGAGAGGGAGGTGCTCTAATATTCCTGACTCCAGGCTGAGACAGTGACTCAGTGAATGAGGTGAGCCCAAACATTTGGAGGGTTCGTACGTAGCAGAGCAAACTCGCTGTGGAAGAGGGTCTGTCAGGGTACTCATCTTCATCACGCCATCATTTCAACTCTCCTCCTCTTACTGACTCAGTGATGACTGTTAGTGTTACAGATGCACAAATAAGAAGCATGTTATTGTTTTAGTTTGTTGAGGTTGAGTTGATTTTAATTAGTTTATGTGCTGCTGAGCCGTCATCAACATTTAAAACCTCTGCAGCCTCTTTAAAGGTGTGCAGTGAGGCACAGCTGACTGTACTTCAGTGAGACATGACAGAGAGAGAGAACCACCTTTGGAGAGTCGAAATAAGGTCATCTCTTCCTGAACAACTCCTCAGACTGTGCACGCGCTTTCACTTCACATCGTTCGTTACACCTGTGCTTCACCTGCCGTCACGGGTCAAAATGTCTGCATGGAAGCGTCCTCTCAGTTAAGTGACTGAGCAGGGTCGAGCTGTTCAGTGTCACTGTTTTAATATTCATGTCGGCTGATGTTAGTTAGAAAACGATCCCGTCCAATGAGATGACTCTGTGAACACGTGTGAATGTTAATGACACATCACACAATTGGGACATCTTTGGAGACGGGACGTTGGGCTGGACGTCCTCTGCTGTTACACGTCACATCACTGGATTCTCTGACTGACGGACTCATTGTGGGGAAAAGTGGACAGACTGTCCCACTTCTGCTCCTCAGACGAGCCACAAACAAGGTCAACTGTTAGCTTCATAATGGACATGTTGCTCTTTGTGTCCTTCGTTAACTGTGCTTTACTTGTGGACGTCTGGACTCAGTGTCAGCAGTGATTAAACTCAGAGTTGGTGATTAAAGCATGTGTGTGTTTTTCCCTGTTCAGGCCACATGAGACTGTGGTGCCTCTGGAAGACCCCATTGTGACCGAGGTGACGTCGACCCTCCAGGAGTGGGCCCTGCTATGGAAGCAGCTCTACGTGGTAAGCAGGAATTTGTTTCTTTAAGGACGTCATGTGACTGCGGGTCTGCTGCGACACGCTAAGGCAGCGACACAAAGGTCTTCATGAAGAATTGATTGGCAGTCGTCACATGGAAGACCTCATTATTCAACGTTTAGTGGGACACGGGGGCTTCTCATTGCAGCCTCCTTCCGCTGTGACAGTGCCGTGGTGGTAATCTGATGGTCTTCATACAGCTATCAGCCTTCTCCTGGCTGGTTTTCACATTCAGACTCAAACTTTGTGCACGTGCATTGCTTAAATGTCAGCAGTCGTCACTCCACGGCTTCAGCTTCATCGGCTGATCCAGAGCGGCTGCTCGCTCCGTGTTTTAAAGATGTTTGCTAATGTTTGACAGCTCTGAAAGTCCACAGTGTGTCAGTCAGCGGTGTGTTTTCACTCACCAGCAGATCACATGTTCAGATTAAGAAGGAGAGACAGCTGCCCTGAAACCGCTTGCACAAACGGAGGCAAACACTGATGCTTTGCTCTCAGTCTTCCTCAGATTTGGAAAGTGATCCACATTTGCTTGGAGCGTTCATTTCCTGTGTTCATGCTGAGAAACCCGCAGCATTATGTCTTTAGTCTGCACACAGAGTGATGCTTCTCAGCCTTTTTTCACTTTGTACTTTGACTTTTTGTCTCAGTGTGCGTCTGCTCTGCTGAGTGTGTGTGTCTGTGTGTGTGTTTAGCAGTTGAATCCAGCGTTAAAGGTTTCACCCTCTGACACTTTGACTTTGGTAAAAGCTGAAGATCTGCCACAGGCTGCGTCTTTCTCTCTTTGTGTTTCAGGGTTTTTGCTCCCGTTCCAATCTCCTGCTCTTTACCCTCCTTTTCTTTTTTCTTGGCTTTGTTCAGTCTGTCGAGTGTCAGGAAGAAAAAGTTGAGAAAGTTCCTTAACCACTGAACAATATATTACATTATAAGTTAAATTTAACCTGTTCTTTCGTCTGCATAATAGATGACACGTCCTTTTAAACACTCTTTCTGCATTTGTAAAACTGTGCTCTGTTTTTAACTTTATTTTATTACTACTGCTCGATGGTTTTTATTTTATATCTTATGTTGTGCACTCTCGTTGTAGAAGACTGTGGTCTGTGTTTTTTAACCACCACAGCAGGGGGGTTTCTCCGGGCTGCAGCTCCGGGTTGTTTCCAGCACAGATTATACCCACAGCGAGGCTAAACCTGTGGTGAATCTGTCGTCAGGAAACTGGGAGCCTCTGTTACGCTTGTTAGCTTCAGAGTTGCTGGTTGGTGGCGCGAGCACAAGAGGTGAAGTACTTTTAGTTTTCACTTATTAAGTCTCAAACTCCTGACGGCTGCTGTAGTAAAGGAATCAGAAGAGGTGGGAGACCTTTGATGGTTCTATTTTCATCCTTATTTTTACAATTACGATCAGGTGGGTTTTGTTCTCCATCTTATTTTCCATATGAAGCACTTGGTGCAGGTGATTTCTTTGCTGTAAAGCACTTTTACATGTCATCTTTTTATTCTGAATAGTTTTTTATTTTGACCTCTTTTTGCCACTGTGCTCGCTTTTTGTAACTTGCTGGCTGTAACGACTAAATTTCCCTGGTGTGGGATCAATAAAGTCTGATCTTATCATATATATATCATATGTTATCGCATCGTACTGTATCGTATCATATCGTATCGTATCATATCGTATCGTATCGTATGGTATCTTATTGTATCGTATCGTATCTTACCGTACCGTACCGCACTGTACCGTATTGTATCGTATCATATCGTACTGTATTGATCGTACCGTATCATATCTTATCGTATTGTACTGTATCGTATTGCATTGTATCATATCGTATCATATCGTATTGTACTGTATCGTATTGCATTGTATCATATCGTATCATATCGTATTGTACTGTATCGTATCGTATTGTATCGTACCGTATTGTACCATATCGTACCGTATCGTATCATACCATATTTTATCGTATTGTATTGTACCGTACTTTATCTTATCTTATCGTATCGTACCATACCATATCATAACGTATCGTATTGTATCGTACAGTAACGTATCGTATCGTATCTCATCGTACTGTATCGTATCGTACCATATCGTATCGTATCGTATCGTACCGTATCCTTTTGTATCGTATCTTATAATAAACATTCTGTCACTGTGCTGTATCTAACAGCCAATAACAGTAGTGGAAACACCACGTGGATTTTGAGAAGAGATAAAATCCACTTCTTTGGGGCTCAGGATAGAAATATTTGATAAGAGTATTAACATGTAAGTTATTAGACTGTAGGTTTGACAGAAATCAGTTTCCTGTTTCCTGTTAACACTTACTTAACACTCATGGTGTGTGTGTGTGTGTTTGCATGGCGCTGTGACACATGGATGAACTCACAGCGAGAGGACACAGTGATGTCCTGAATTCTCTGTAAATGGATGTTTGGTGGCACTGAAGCCTGCAGAGGTGACAAATACAGCAGAGCTGAAAGGCAGAGTGACTCACACACACAGACACACACACACTCAGAAGAACACAGGTACTGTACACGTGTGTGTCCTCCACTGTGTTATGTGGTCGCATTTGGTCTTTCAGTGTCCTTCTGCGAACACTCACCCTCTCTGCTGCTTTGTCTGTCTGTCTCTTGTGTGCATGGCCTTTGCACACTGCCACAGGGAATGTACACAGCACTGTGTGTGTGTGTGTGTGTGTGTGTGTGTGTGTGTGTGTGTGTAACATGTAGGATGTTGGGAAGAGAGAATGAAATCAGAAGGGAGAGGCGGAGAATGAGAGGGAGGAGGAGATAACAACTGACAAGGGAGCAACAGAGAGTGAAAGAGAGGAGAAATAATGAGTGAGGACAGAATTTATAGAGTGAAATTAGAGCCAAAGAAAAGGAAAAACTGGTGGACATCGATGACGGAGACCCAGAATAAACCCCCTGTACCATCTATTCTGTTTAGCACAGAATAGATGGTACAGGGTGGCAGATTATCTGGACACCGAGATCCAGCAGAACCTGAGACCTGAGACAAGAGAGCAACTCAGTGAATAATAGATAGAGACTGAGAGACCAGAAGCTGGCCGGAGAGACTAGAGGACACCAAGAGGCAGAGAGCAAGCAGCACAGCACTGTAGAGGACAGAGGGACCAGAACCTTTACAAAACTAAAACCTGAATACCAACAATTCAGCAAACATTATACGTCCACACGCTGTCATCCTGAGCGTGTTGGCATGTTTCTGCCTTTCTGTCTGAACACTGTGGAGTTCATCCTCTCAGAGCTGCTGGCGTGGCTGCACACTCTCAGTCCTGATCCATGATACTGTGCAGTGTAACAGCTGTTCGTGGTTTTTTTTACGTTTTATATAATCATTATAGTGACATTGTCAGCTCTTCACAACCTTCATGCCAGTCCTCTGCTTAATTATAGTCATGCCAATTAGGCAAAGTTAAACTTGAAAAACTGAGCAGAAGAGCGAGAACGGAGGGAGAAAGTGTGGATGTAGCGTGAGAGAGAGGAGTTTAAGAGAGGAAGATAAAGTCTGAAAAATTCAGACAGAGAGAGACAAAGACACTTCTCATTCCTCTCTCTCTTTTTCTCCATGCTTTTAATGCTCTCTCTGTCTTTTCCCTCTATCTCAGCCCATCTTTCCTTCTCTGCTGCCTGTTGTCTCTTACATGCTGATGTCAAAGTAGATAAGACTGCATGTGTATTTCTGTGTGTGTGTGTGTGTGTGTGTGTGTGTGTGTGTGTGTGCGTGCGTGTGTGTGTGTAGGTGGGATAGATGTGTGAACAGGAAGGCGTGCAGAGAGGGAGTGGTGACAACTGAACAATGATGGAGGGCTCAGCGCAGAGGGAGACGTTTCTTTGCTGTGAAATGTGCAGACAAGTTTGTGTGTGTGCATGCATGTGTGTGAGTGTCTTAGTGTGTGTGTGTGTGTGTGTGTGTGTGTGTGTGTGTGTGTGTGAAGTCGAGAGAAAGACGAATAGAGGGGAATGACAGGAAAGACGTCCAGTAGGAGGAGGCCTCGTCCAGCTCAGCTCGACAATGCGATGACACGTTCTATAGCTGCACAGAAGAAACAACACAAACAAAGCAAAGGGAAGCAGACGCAGCGTGGAGTTCAGGGCTGAAGCGCTCAGTGTGTGCAGTGAGTGTGACGGGATGATGGACAGCTAAAGTTCATCGCTCAGTGTGTGAAGGTTTGACGACCCTGGACGTAAACATGTTTGACATTTTCATGCAAACCTTCGGCCTTCAGCATCATTTGGAGTTAACGCAGCAGTGATTCAGCCTGTTTGTAAACACTTGCAGTTTCACGTTGATCGGCCTCAGACGCACATCAGGGTTTTACTGTACGTGTCTGACTGGAGGAAGTCGTGTTATTTGAGTATTGAGGAGAGGTAAGTAGAGCGAACATACAAAGCATCAACAGAAAATGTCACACAGCACAAACGCGAAGGAGAAAACACAAACAAGCTGTAGGATCATCACTTTCGAAGATGACCTGCAGATAACGAAATCACAGCAGTCCCAGAGTCGCTCCGTCCTTAACGAAGCTGCCTGCAGAGTGCACAGGTGCTGCAGGTTAAAGCTCTTAGAAAGCTATTTTAAAAAAGGGAATCAGCACATTGAAACAGTTACAGGCCACCGAAAAAATCTGTCGCAAAACCTTTTAGAGCTGAACACACTCACACACACACCCAAAGCACTTCCTGTACAACACTGTTGAACAGGCAGCCGTGTGTGGTGTGTTTCTGCACAGGCTCACACACTGTACATGTATACATGCTCATTTTCAAACACACGTGTGGTTAAACCTTCATGCAGACGAATGAACTGCTTTGACACTCAGACATGAAGTAATGAAACAGCTTTTTACACCGGAAATAACGTATATGCTCATATATATATACATGGAGTCTGATCAGGGCGGCACGGTGGCGCAGCAGGTAGTGCGCGTGCCTCACAGCAAGATAGGCTCCAGCCCCCCCCAACCCCGAAAGGGATAGCCGGGGTATAGAAAGTGGATGGATGGATGGAGTCTGATCATTAAGGAATGAAAGCTGCATCGTGAGAACAGCAGTGATCTGATAATCCCTCTAAACTCAGTGCAGCAGAGACACAGACGCACTGAGGTAAATTAGAGGGGAGGATGGAGAATGATGCAGCAGAGACACATGAGGACAGTAACAGAGACCTGAACTGAGTCAGAGGCAGATAGAAAAGAGAGAGAGAGAGAGAGAGAGAGAGAGGGCGAAACACCAGCTCTGAACCAAACGGCTTCTGAATCGCTGAGCAATCAACGGAAGATTGTTCACAGGAGACTGACAAGGAAAAGACAGATACAGACGGAGAAAAGACCAAATTCAGGTTTATTCAAGAATCAAGAGGAGGAAACGGATAAGATACTGAATCCATCGTCGCTTCACACGAGTGAAAATCAAGCAAAAGAGAATAGATGCAGGTCCTTTGCTATGCTCTTTAAACGTGGCATCCAAAGAAAAACCGTCTCAGCTTAAATCAACGCTCAAATATTAAAGATTGAAAGAAGTGAAAGATGCTCTGAGCTGATTGCTTGTTCTGTGATTCTTCCATCCAGGCTGTAGTGTCTGCAGATAATTGGTGTGTGGTCGCCGGGGTCGTTTCAGGATACGGCTTTGTAGTACGTGTCACATAACAGCAGGCAGATGATAGCAGAGACTGGAAAATGCCTTCATGTTGCCTTCTGTCTGGTTTGTGCGAGCGGTCGACTGGAACTGGACAAAACGATGTGAATGTTTGACTTTTCCTTCAGAGTTTCCGTTCTTTATAGTGAGGGATGTAACAGGCGCAGCGGAGGTCCACAGCTCAGCCAGCTTTAACAACCTGTCTCCAGAAACCGCCTTTACGAACTGCCAGCAGACCTTCTTCACAGCAGACATTTGAGTCGGCGGCGCAGGAGAAGCAAAGGTGGAGTTAAAACCTTTGATAATACTTCAGCTCCATCAGGTGACCCCGTCAGCTGGATGCAGCCATCATCACTGTCATTTAATACACTGTGCCCTCCCTGTCAGGACACCTGGAAAAGGTCTGTTTGCAACAGAAAATACTCTCCCCGGCCGCTTTATTAGGTACACGTGCACAGGTTAATGCTAACCAGTGTTTTCATGACACTGTCAGAGAGGAGTTAAAGTCCAGTGTGGAGGATTTACAGGCATCTGATGCAACCAGCCAAACACTGAGAGGGCTGCTAAAAACGCTGAAGGGGCTCCAGAGAGTCAGCGTTTGGTTTGTCCGTTCAGGGCTACTGTAGAAACATGGTGGACTCAGTGGAAGAGGACCCGCCCCCTCCGTAGATGTAAAGAGCTCGTTCTAACGAACACAGCGGTTCTTATTTCCACGTCATTGTGATGAAAACACACTCACCTGAATCCTCCAGCTGTGTGATCGCTGTCAGGGCCGCAGGTGATGCTGTTGCACTGGGCTGCTTATAGTAAAATGTATTTAATGTTAATTATGCAAAACATGAGAAGCACCTCACTAGCAGGCTGATTTTCAGTGGACATCAAAATGTGGATATTTAAGAAAAAAGAATGATGAATATTTGCTCTTATCGTTGAAGTTTCTGACTGAAGCAAATGGTGGATCTGCTTCATGGACTTGGACTTTGATGGTTTTAAAGAATGTCCTTCAGCGCTGACGGACGTTGGAGGTGGAGATTCTGTCAGATTTATGGTATGTTGGTCCTTTGTGACCGCGTGCTGTCCGATCTGTCTTCTGTCCTCCGGGCCTGTCTCGTCATTTGCTGCGTAGTTTGACTGACAGCTGTGTGTAGTGAAGGTAACAGCGCAGTGTTGAGATGCCACCTCTGGTTTTGGCCTTTGACACACATCTGTCTGTGGCCGTCTCTCACACTGTGGGAGACTGTGGACGTCAACACTCACCTCTGTCCTCCACTGGACGGAAACATGTTGAAACGGCTGTGCATGAGTACGTTTGCACACAGCTTGTTGTTCTGAGGGTGTATGGAAGCCTGAATGGCTTTAACTTCAGGTAAAGAGGAGGAAAAAGGTGAACATGCAATCATAAAAATTAGATAAAGCACAAACACAGTGGAAATAATTCAACAAAATGAGGGAAAGAAGGTTCCAGTGTCCATTGCTTCAGGATGTTTTTATGTATTTTAATGATGTTTGCACAAACACTGACTGAACGAGATCGTCGGTCTCTCGCTTTCGTTTGCAAGTCACTACACAAAGTTTTTCAGGTCTGTGTTACAGCAGACGTCAGGCGGACGTGTGGTCATGCTGCGTGTGAGGACGTCTCCGCTCAACGTGCTTCCAGTGTCAGCGATGGGAGACCATCTCCACCGTCCTCGTTCTGTCTAAAAATACGTTTCCAAGTGTGTTTGAAGTCAATGTGAGGCTTCAGCAGTCTGAGTGACACAGATCGAGTGGATGTCTTCCAGAGCTCCAGCGTCTTTGTGGCTGTGCAGGCTGAGAACACAGGACGCTTTGGACCAAACAGGCTCAAACTCCAGAGGACGTCCACTTGATTTGTCTAATCCAGACTGCTGAAGCCTCATTTGAGCCTCATTAAAATTTGGAATACATTTTTCCACAAAGCGTGTTAGGAGGGGGTCTTGTAGTGCCACAGTGAACAGGAGGAGTGATTACAGCAAACACAAACAGTTTGTGGTGTTTCATGTCCGACTCGGAGAAGATGCAGGTCTGTCCTGCTTCTCTCAGCCTGAAGACGAGCTGGAACGCTGTGCCTGTCAGTCTCAAGAAAGGACTCTTCATCATGTTTAAGAGGTGGAGGGTGAAGTGTCTACCACAAACACTAATGATGATAATAATGAGGATATTTATTCATGCAGCACCTTTAAAGAGCACAAAGTGCTTCACGAAGAACAAAAGAAATGCAAAGAAGCCGATCAGAGCCAGAGCAGCAGACACGAAGAGTCGACAACCAGCTGAGAACAAGACAAGTTAAACCAAAGCAGGTCTAAACAAACTGGCCCTGAGCTGCTCGTAAAGGTGGCAGCAGTGTCCAATGGGAGACAGGTCCAAATTGTTTTGAGACCGGAGTGAGAAACAGCCACCGAACCCTGATCAGACCTCCTCTGGACTGGACTCTGAGTCTGATGGGGAGCCAGTGTGAAGACATCAGGTTACATGAGACCTTTCAGAGGACAGAAGCTTGGCAGCAGCATGGTGGACCTCTTGTAAACACTTTGGGGACGTCTTACTGAGACAGGTGGAAGGGGAGTTGCAGTAATGAAGACGGAGGAAGATAATCATCTCTGGGCATGATGGGTCTGAGTCCATGAACGTTCCTCAGCAGGTAGAAGCAGGAACAGACCAAACTGTTTATAATCTGGCCCACAGGAACACCTTGACCACAGAGAGTCAGTCCAACAGAAGAGGACGAAGAGTGAGGACTTCCATCACCTTCAGGACAACATCCCCTGGGACAGATACAAACTTCTGTTTTGTCCATATTTAACTGTGAACGTGACAGTGCGGCTCAAACAGTTTACTTTCACCAGGTTCAGTTTGTGATGGGACGTCTATCTGATGCAACACTGATCTTCATCTGTCCTCTCTGTCCTCTCCGTCCCCTCGTCTCGTTTGATGCATCAAACCATAAATCTGTCCTCTCTGTCAAACTTTGACTCAAGTGAAGCTCGCTTCAATTAACAAGGTGAAGCCGGGTGTTGTCTCATCGCCCGGGGACGAAGGGAGAGCAGGGGACGCCACACTGCTGCTTCTCTGTCTGTCTTTTCATGTGTCTGGACTCTCTCTCTCCATCTTTCACCTACGCACAAACATCACACATCTGATTTCAAGGCTCTCTGTGGGCAACAGCCTCAGGATATAAGCTCTGCTGTCAGACGTCTTTATCGTCAAGCGCGCTGTATGTCTCTATCTTTAGAGTCCACACCTCCCTGTGTCTCCTCTCAGCTCCCTGCGCTCTCCACAACATCGCAGAAGTGTAGAGGAGCTTGCTGCTGCAGACCGGCCTGTGGGTGGGTGGGCGGCGGAGAGAGAGAGGGAGGGAGGGCTGAGAAGAGAGGAAAAGAAAGATGGAGCCTGGGAGCAGGTCAGAGGATGGGAGAGAGGCAGAATAAGGTGGAGGCACAGGCGGAGAGAGGGAGCGCACGGCGAGCGGAGCTCCGGTCGGCTGACAGGCTGTGATTTTCCTCCCGTCTGCCGGCTGCCTGCGCTTTCAGCGGGCGAAGCCGAGGAGCGAGTGGATTTATCACCCCGTCACACCTGTGAGGGGCTGCAATCAGCGCTTACATTTGGCCAGGCAAGTGTGTGTGTGTGTGTGTGTGTCAGAATAGAGCGCCTGTCGTTCAGGTGTGTGTGTGTGCGCGTGTGTGTGTGTGTGAGTTTTCCACAGAGGGTCAAAGTGTGTGTTTTGTCCATACTTGTGGATTCGAGCTGTATGTGAGCTGACGTCCGCGATCTTTAGGCTTCAGTAAGTGCAGTGTCATGTATTAGCCGTGATGAGTCACTCGTGGTTGCCACGGTGACGAGGCCATTGTTGGCGTACAGTAGCTGTTGTTTTTTATTGGTCAGTGGACGTCTGTTTGTTTGTCTGCCTCAGTGGGATAAGCTCATGACACAGTGACGAGTGTGTCTCGTCCTCCGTCACATCCAGCAGGACGTCGTCACTGTCCCCCCCTCAGAGGGTCCAGGTTACACTGAACAGGCTGTTATTGATGAGGCCACATCCCAGCCATTGTATTGACTGTGTATCGACTGTTTTTCTAACGTTTGATGTAACTGTGAACTCTGTCGCCTCTGTGAGCGTCTCCACGTCCTCGTCTCTTCAGGGGTTTGAACTGAGTTAAGTGTTTCTCAGATCAGTCAGGGGAGAGTTTCACGTCATCATCCTGATATCTTCTGTCCTTTATGGGATTGAGATGCCTCCATGTTGTTGCTCTTATTTCGATGTAGTGTGTGTTGTATCATATTGTATATTCAAAATGAAGCTGATTGCACAAAGTCCTTGGCGCTCTCAGGAGAAACCTTTCCAGCACGAGAGCCCTGACCGTCGTACACAAAGTGAGAAAATCTGAGGATTCAGTCGATCATGAATATGGACGACGTTTAAGGAGATCAGCACAAAACCAAACACGCAGCAACTCAAATGAGTGAAGTCGTCCATTTTCTCTGGGTCAGTGCGAAGAGAAGACTTAATGTACAATAAACATGAAGACATGATCAGTCAGAGCCAGTCTGGTCCAATCACTTTATCAATAAATGTGTCTGCCTGGTGATGTTTGTCCCTGAGGTCACGTATGGAAGCTGTTCAGTTCACTAAAGCCACTGATGTTAGCCCAGTAAGTAATGAGCTTTAATGCTAATGCTAAAATACCATCAGGGGCTAGCTTGTTCCCAGTTTGTGTCAACGGTTCTCACCTTGTGCCTGAATCTGAAGATATAAAGGAAGCAGTCACATTTACGTTCGAGTAGCAGCGCCCTCTAGTGTCTCCTGTCCATCTGGAGCAATGAGGAGATGGTGCGACGCTGTTTTGGAGGCGGAGAGAGGAGGTGATGCTGGACTTTAACGTGAGAGAGAAGCAGTTTGTTTCCTCTTGACGGTCAGCGTTGACCACCTTCATCACAGAGGTGTTATTTCAACCCAAACCGCAGGGTCTCCTCAACCTCGTCCGGGCGGTTTATGAGCCTGAACCTAAAGAATCGTGGACCAAAGCTGTGTCAGATCAGAAAACAGGTTTGGAAGACAGAAGAAAGCACTTTACGTGACTGTTAGTTAATTTGTTTGTTGGTTAAAAGTGTTCATTTGCTCGTAGTCCTGACCTCGTTGGTCCTGAACAGCTACATGAGGGAATCTGGCATTCTTAGTGTGTTTGGGGGGGTCAGCTCTTTCCCAAATGTCCCTTTCAGCGCTGCTCGTCCTTCCAGCGTGTCTGTTTCTGCACTGGTAGTCTGTATATGGAGCTTGTCCTTCCAAAATGTGCTCATGCAGTGCTTTGTCATTCATTCAATGCCCCCCCCCACACACACACACACACACACACTAATATTATGAAAGGAGCTGTCCTTCAAAAATCCACTTGTGTCTATATTTACACCAAACGTCTAAATGTCAGGATGTTACATGCCTGATGTGCAAGTCTGCTTTAAAGGTGAGTTTTATCAGATTCTGGTGTTCTCATGAATAACCTGGAGACTGGAGTCAGAGGAACAGACACATGGCCGTCTGCTGCTCTGCTAACGAGGGAGAGATGATAATTGTAGCTGGAAGCTGAGATGGAGATGAGAGTGAGAGAGAGGAGGCGGTTCTGGGGGTCAGAGGGTGCAGCCGGGGCCCGGAGAGGGGCCCCAGGGACTCTGCTTGTCCTCCTCTCTGCTTGCTGCAGGGAAGTCACAGCAGTTTATTTCCACATGTTCAGTGGATCCAAACGCGTCTGAAAATACCTCATTGGCTGGATTTTTGACTTGTTTTCACTTCCATGGCAAACGTTTCATCCGTGGCTCACCTGCCCGGACTCACCTGAACCAGGTGGTGAAAACGTACGAGAGGAAACGGTCCATCTGTCCACCTCCTGAACCGCACACAGCACGGGACGCCACAGGCTGGCATCCCTGCTGGCACACGCATCAGTGTGTGTGTGTGTGTGTGTGTGTGTGTGTGTGTGTGTATGTGTGTGTGTGTGTGTATCTTGCGTGTCACCAGGCGTGGTTCACACAAGGTCAGGGGAGGATTTAGGAGGACTTTGGAACAACAAGCACAGCACACAACGCGCACACACACACACACACACACACACACACACACACACACACGCACACACACACACACACACACACACACACACACACACGCACACACACACGCACACGCATACACACACACACACACACACTGGCACACCGCATGGTGCCAAACACTCGAAGATGTTGCTTCTACCAGACTCTCTGACAGCTTGCAGCAGCTGTGTTTTGGCACAGACGCGCGGTGCTTTTAGATTTCTCTCAGGTTTTATTTTGGTGATGTTTCTCTGCAGCGTTCACGACTTCAGTGAACACAGCCTCTAAATATTTATTTCCACCTGCAGTTCAGAGTCACCTGTCGTGCCAATGCTGCCGTACAGTCCCGGAAAAAACGTGCTTCCAGCTGTGAAAAGCCTGTGTTCACCTCAGGATCAGTACAAGACAGCGATGAATACTTCAAAGAAGCATTAATTCAAATTCATTATGTATTTGATGCACTGCTGAGATCACAGAAAAGAAAATCTTCATGTCTGTCCTTGAGAGTCTTTAATGGATCCTGTTTGTGTGCTTCCATCTAAAATATCATATTAATACTCTGAGAACACGCTTACATAAGCTGAGTCCTGTCGCAGTGTCCTTCAGTCCGGACAGAAGTCCTCTGTCTGTCCAGGCTTCAGACTGAAAGATGCTTTTCACATCAAACTCTTGCCGTGTTCAGATCCTCAGAAAGCGGCTGCAGCGTGTTAGAAAAACAGCTGAGCAGTCGGGACCAAACCAGGATCCAGACGCTCTTTGTTTGTGGTCTCTGGTGGTTTGGCTCAGCGCTTTTGTTTCCAGCAGCTCAGCAGCCGCTCTGACAGGTGTGAAAATGAAGCGGGACGTTTGCTAATGGATCAGAGGTGTTCAGAGTGTCCCCTCTGATTTGGGAGGTGCCAGGCTGACTCACATCCTATTAGGAGGCTTCAAACAGGTACCTTCCTGAGAGTAATCAGGTACACATTACAGATTACCTGATGAGACGTGCAGCCCGGCTTGTCGCAGTGAGTTACCGTCCAGCGCTGTGCTTCTTCATGGAGTTTAACTCATGACAGCGTTGCTGAAGTGTCCTTGAGCAAAGTGTGAGGGTCTGACACCATTACTGACATCTTACCATGAGCCTTATCTCACGTCTTAAAGCTGCACTAATCAAACTGTGTTTTTAATGTGGGAGGGGTCTCCAGCGACAAACGGACGCCGTCTCTGCAGCTCCGCGGAGCGTTTCAGCATCTCTCAGCCGATTGTTTTGACCTTTACAGCCTGACGTTCCTGTTTCGTCCTCACGAGCATCGTTCCAGCTGCTGTTTCCAGCACAGAGCTCTGATGAGCCCCTGAACACGCCTGCTCAGCAGCCTGAACTGTGGGCGCAGGACGCCTTCACAGAGTGTGAGACGCCGTCAAATAAAATGTGTGTGTGAAACATTTTGTCACATTCCGCCTGTAAAAGATTAAATAACTGTTAAATATGCTAATCCAATGTTTAGACCTCACCCCTGACCCAGCCAGGCCCCTCAGAGCCCCAGTGAAACCAGTGAAACCAGTGAAACTTTTCCTTCTCTCATTTGTCAGGTGTGAAAACGGAGCAGGATGTCACTAATGGAAAAGGGGTCCATTAGATATTGAAGCTGTCCTGTTACATGTTAATGCCAGACGGTGACAGTCTCTTACCCTGAGAGGACCCTCCTCTGGTCCCTGACCCACAGCTTGAAAACCACTGATGTAGTTTTTTGTTGTGGTAGAAGCTGAGTGGAGACGTTCTGGGGGTCTTTCTCGTCTTTGGCCGTTCTCAGTGATGAAGATCTTCATACTTTGCCCCTCTGACTCTGAAGGCCAAAGCAGAAATAAAGAGGAGGGTCAATGTTTGAATGTGAGAGCTGCAGCTCAGCTGGAAGCGTCCTCTCCAGGCCGAACACGAGGAGCTGATTTCTTTCTCCTGGTGCTCGGGATTCGACTGGCCGTGGCTGAGAAGGAGCTGAAACCTTATCTGTGCGTCGCTGTTTTGCTTTGCTTGGCGAATATGAAGATGAATGTGAATATGAGCTCCAATGAAACAGAGCAGCGTCTATAAACAGCATCATTATCTGAGCTGCTCGGATGCTTTTTACCACGCTGAGGTGGTAAAGATGTGCTAAACGCCGCTGGTTTGGGTGTTTGTGCGCTCGTTCCCGCCGGATGAGAAGGTGTGATTACTCACTCCAGCTGGGGAGAGAGGAGGAGGAGGAGGCAGTCAGAGAGGGAGAGACGGAGGAGGGGGACTCGGTCCACAAATAGTCGACACCAAAGAGATTTCCACTCCGCAGCCGAGGAACTCCAGCGCTCGGCTGAACCTGTGAGGTGTTTGTTTTCTCCCAAAGACGGACGAATCGGGCAGCCTCGCTTCAAAGCGCCGTGTGAGCCAGCTGGAGGTGCCGAGGAGGCTCGGCTCCTCCTGTTCTGGCTGCTGGTGCACCTGCTGACTGACTCAGAGGAGGGTCAAAGGTCAGAGCATGTCCACCCACCGACGGGGACGGCCAGATGTCCCGAATGAATCTGCCGTCCTGGGTGCAAAGCCTGCAGACTGGCTGCCTGGGGAAGGACGGACAGATGGCTGCGATGCCTCCGCTCGCCGTCACCTCAATGAAGAACGAAGGAAACCATATTTGTCAGTTTTCTCATCGTGATTTTGTTCTGAAAAACTATTTTAGAAGTATTTTACCAGCCAGCTCGCCTTGAAATCAAAACCCAGAAAATTCACCAATTCCTGGAATTCCATGAGCGTCCACACGGGAAGACGAACCTGCTCAGAGCTCCAGGTTGAGTCCGTTGTTCCTGTAGGTCAGTGAACGCAGCGTGACGTGTGGCTGCCTCAGTGTGTGCTCAGGTGTGTCAGTGACCTTCAGTGGTTTTGATTAATGTTCACCGTTCAGACACAGTTCAACAGAACACACTGAAGTCCATCAGAGCGTCAGAGCAGCTCTTCCTGTTTGTTCTTCCAGCCTTGAACGACGGCCCTGAAGTGAAAACGAGTCGCGGGCTTCTCACGTTATGGCGTCGTGTGATTCTGCGTCCCCTCATTTTACATGAGATCGGCTGAGTCAGCACTTCCTCCAAGTCAGTGAATGTGCACCCGACATTGCTGCTGTCTGTTCGTTTGTCCAGTCGCTCTCTGTTTCCTCTGGGTTTCCCCTCTGTGTCTCTGAAGTGACACACAGCTCGTTTGTTGTACTGAGGTGAACTGGAGCCAGCACACCCCGGCGCCTCCTGTGCTGCTGTAAATAAGGACGGCGTGTGTGCTGGGTTCTGGTCTGTGCAGGACTCTGGCTCTGCTGCTGCTGCTGTGACTGAGGAGCAGAGTGAATTCTGCCAGACTGACGCTTCAAACCGTTTGTGCTATAAATGGACCTGCATGAGCTTCTCCTGAGCGCCGTGAGTGGACTGAAGATTCTGGACCGGCTTTGGCTTCAGGACACAGCCTGAGACCTGAGAGAGACTCCAGACCAGAACAGACCAGAACAGACCAGACCAGAACAGAACAGAACAGACCAGACCAGAACAGACCAGAACACACCAGACCAGACCAGAACAGACCAGAACAGAACAGAACAGAACAGACCAGAACAGACCAGACCAGAACAGACCAGAACAGAACAGAACAGAACAGAACAGAACAGACCAGAACAGAACAGAACAGAACAGAACAGAACAGAACAGAACAGAACAGAACAGAACAGACCAGACCAGAACAGAACAGAACAGACCAGAACAGACCAGAACAGAACAGAACAGAACAGAGAGAGTTTGTTTTTGAAGCAGGAAGAGAAGTGGAGTAAAGAGGTCACATGACATCGTTTTGTGTTGTTTCTGTGTTTGCTGTTTGTTTGGATTGTTGTTCCTGTTTGTTTGTTTGTGTTTGTGTGTTTTGGGTCGTTGTCGAAGGTGAGGCCTTCAGCACGTTCGGTGCTTTGATAACCTCTCAGCGGACTCTTGTCTGTTACTGTTGAACAGGCGTCTCTTCGTTGCCTTGTACCTGTGAAAAGAAGGCGTGGTCACAGATCACCTGTGCCGGCCTCCCTTCAGGGGCCTCCTGTCCGACTCCTGCAGCGTCACGCCTCAGGCAGAGCGCTGAGGTCAGCGTGTTTGTGGTGGCTTCCCCAAATCTGGGAGCTTGAGTTCATGTATTACTGAGACATGATTTCACGTTTCTCTTTGACTGTGCTCATTATTCTGTGTTCCTACGTGTCATTTATTTTTAGATTCTTTGATTAGCTTAATTAAACTTTGGCTCGACTGTTATTGATGAAAATGAATAAGAAGTGTGTTTTTGTGTGTGTGTTCAGATGAAGCTGCTCCGGCCTCATTAATGATCTCCTGCTCATGCAGAATTTGGATATGGACAGAGTGTGTACGAGCCTCGGCCTCGGCGTCCGCTGGGCATCGAACGCTCAACAGATGCTGAAGGAAACTGCTGTGCACAACTCTTGTTGTTGTTGCTAAGCAACAACTAAAAACCCACTTGAAATATCTCATTCTTTGACTAAAAGTTGTCGATTCTTTAACCTCAAGTGTTACAAACATGCTAATCAGTGCCGGGATGGTGCAACAGGAAGTGCAGAGCAGCAGAAGCCGGCGGCGTGGAAAGGTTCCCCGTGGACTCATCGCCTCAGAGTTTTATTGTAATTGCTAAACGACTGTTACGACAGGAAACCAGCCTTTTATAGTGATGCCATGTTTTAAACACGCTCAGGCACAGGCGGACATACTGTACATGCACCCAAACCCTTCACCACGGAGCTGTTTCCTCAAAGTGTCTGTGATCAGTAACTCATCCTGGAGGTCCCACAGAGGAGGTGAAAGCGCCGTCAGGGCAGATTTCAATATTCAGTTTTTTCCTCATCTGAGTTTTAAATCATATAAAAGAAAGAGGCAGGAATGTTCTGGAAACCCACGGTCCGATTCTGATCCCTTATGTCCTGAATCGAGGCAGAATGGAGTCTCAGCACACGAGCGAATCTTAGAAAAGAGGCACTGATCTGTGTTTGCCGAATTCTGTTCAGTCAGTAAACATGAGACGTATGACTGACAGCTGAGCTCCATTAATGCTGTGGATGAACGTCGCTTTATGACCAGCAGAAGAAGAGAGGAGTGAGAGAGGAGAAGAAGAGTCCGCAGCAGACCCGTGGTGACCTGCGGTAGTCCAGTGGTGTGTGCTGATTGGTCACCGTGCTAACGCTGGTCTCAGGTGATGGTGTGTGAATCACTTTGGTCTTGCAGAGCCAATTGTTAACATGTTAGATCCAAGATGAAGACAACACCAGCAGCACCACCCCGATGCTGTGCCTGTGCCTCCGTCGCCTCCTGTCAGTGTTATCAGTGACACAGCGTGTATGTTTTGATGCTGTCAGGTCAGAATGGTGACGTACTAAAGCAGAACGATGTGTGGAAAGGATCAAACTCAGGGGACTTAAACCAATCCCCCTCCACGCCTCAGACTCATGTTTAAAGACTAAAATAATCTCAGTACGCACTCCTTCCTGGTCGGGCTCGTCCCAGCATGCCTCCCGGGCGGGTCGCCGGTCGATATCAGAGCTGCCTCGGCTGTGTTCGCCAAACTCCACGCTGTCATATTTGTGAGCCGAGTTTCCCAAAAACAGCTCCGCCTCCACTGCAGCCGGCGTTACATAAGGCTTCTGAGGCCTCCTGTGCACCACACACACCAACACGCAGGCGCACTGACGCTGGCCTTCCAGTTATATATGCATGCATGTGTGCAGGTGTGTGCAGGTGTGTGCAGGTGTGTATCACTCAGTACAGCTCTGTCATGCACTGTATGTATGAGTGTGTGTGAGAGTAGATTTTGTTTTAGACCTTACACACTTACAAAGTCAAGACAGTGTGTGTGTGTGTGTGTGTGTGTGTGTGTGTGTGTGTGTGTGTGTGCAGAGGAATTTGTGCTTATCTCACCGTCCTGCCAAGAAACAAACAGACACTGAGCCTCGCCGCCTGCTGCTGACGGCCTGCAGGGTGAATTACAGAAGAGCACCAAGTGTGTTCTGCATTGTGTGTGTGTGTGTGTGTGTGTGTGTGTGTGTGTGTGTGTGTGTGTTGCCGTCCTGTCTCAGTTGAATCACCAAACTATTGACCTGCTGCAGTCTAATCTGCATCGTGCTGCCTTTGTTTTCAGAGACGCCTTCAGATCCAGAAGCTGCTGAGGAGTCTGTGAAACAGTTTCAGGGTTCATCAGACAGCGATCGTGTTTATATGTGCATGAAAAATAAGATTAAGAAGACAGTTAAGTACGATCAAATACGATGATATAAAAAGGAGAAAAACTGCAGCTCCTCTGATCTGAGAAGCTGAGCCCAGAGCCGGTTAATTCTCTCTCCACGCATCAACCAAACAGCTCACTGTTTACAGCCATTCAGGAAAGTCAGGGACATACTCCATCATAGATGATGGACTGTGGACTGTGGACTGTGGACTGTGGACTGTGGCGAGGAGGCATGAAAAGAAAAGTTTGATGGTTCTGCACGAAGGCTCAAAAGCAGTGAACGAGTTTGACTCTTAATGGTTAAATTAATCAGGTTTGATCTTTTAATCTGGACTAATTCTCTCTGTCCAAGTCCACGATCGTGTCCTCTGTGTGTCTCACAGGACATCAGTTCAGCTCAGCGGCAGAAGGTCGGGGGTTTGCTTCCTGTCTTCTTCTCTGTGTTTTCACTGAATGTGTCCAGAGCATGTTCGGGTGGACGGTCAGTGACAGACTGATCTGTCTCTGCCCCGGCATGAGCTCCACATCTCTGTGACGATAAGAAGGACAGAACAGTATGACAGTGTGAGACAACTCTAACCCGTCTGTCTCTCCGTCTCTCCGTCTCTGCCTCAGAAACACAAAGTGGATCTGTTCTACAAAGTCCGCCACGTCATGATGGAGCTGATCGACCTGAGGAGGCAGCTGCTGTCCGGTCACCTGACGCAGGACCAGAGCCGAGACGTCAAGAGACACGTCACCGTCAGGCTGGACTGGGGCAACGAGTGAGAGTCTCACACACACACACACGCACACGCACAGGCAGCATTCATACACACCCCGACACACACGAGCCGACGCAGCGGGTTCGTTTAGTGTCTGTTCTGGAGCTTTCAGTCACATGACGTGAATCCTCAGCAGCAGTTTGTCCCGTTGGTGCAGATTCACTGAAGCTTCTCGTTCACACTTTCATCCTTTTTTAAAATAAAGCTGCTTTTCTTCTTTTTTTTTATAACTGAGGTTGTTTTTATTGATTTTGAACAAGTGCACACGGGACAAGTAAACACATCAGCTGACTCGTTCCATCGCCACCAATAACAGGAGAGCCGCAGAAGAGGAAGCCACGAGTCGAACACAAGCAGAAATGATGTTTCAGGCCTGTCAGACGGACGCTGTGATTCACTGTCCCTCCAGAAATGATCCCTCATTATGGTTCCTGTCAGTCATCCATGAAAATGCTTTTCACTGAGTCTGTGCTGTGTCTAATGTTTTGATGAAGAGTGAATTCAGGACAAATCCTTCCTGCGTATTGCTTAATGTTAATGAGTGAAGCGTGTTGATCACAAACGTCCCACACGTGGACGAGCTGATGTTTGAGGAGGATCTGGACGGTGGACTGTGCTGCAGACGGCAGATCAGCGGGCTCCTCTGACGCCCGCTCAGGCCAAATCACGGCACGATCGGAGGCAGGTGGATGAAGCCGCACGCGGCGCCTTGGAAGGTGTCGTGGGAGCTTGTCAACGGGCTGCTGGACAAATGAAAGATCGAAATCAGCTGCTGACTCGAGGTGGACTCAGGTGGGCAGCCCACAACTGTGACAGGTAGTTTAAAGCTCCAATCAGCTGTGACTGCGAGGTGACGTGTGCGCTCAAGACAGGTGAGGATGAGGATCATTGTTAGGATTACACAGTAGTACCTAGTAGGACCCAGTACCAGCAGTACTACAGTGGACGTAGTATTAGCTACTGCTGTTGCTGCTGTAATGATTAAAGGGATACTTCAGGTTTTTTGAGGTTGGACTAACAGATATTTGAGCCGAGCAGTGACTTTCCAGACAAAAATGAAGTAGAACCGACTGAGCTAACAAACATTTGAAGCCACGGTCGCTCTGAAAATAAGCTAACGAGGCGCTGCTCATCTCATCCAGCAGATCGCTGCTCATTCAGTCGTCAGCTGAGAGAGAGGAGGAGCGACGAGCCGCGGCGTTAGCTCGTGAGGCTAACGCACGGTGAAAAGCGGCGTGAAGGGAAAACAAGCTCCGCTGGATGTTCCTCTGAGTGGACGCTGCATTTTTTACATCATGCTGAATGGTTTGAGTGTTTGACTGTTGTCATTCCTGTAGAGCTTATTGGTTAATCGATCAAACAGCCAATCAGAGGAAAACTGATCCGCAGATGTTTTGATAATCGTTCGAGCGTCTTCTCCTCAAATGTGATGTTTCGTGATGCTTTAAGATTGAGAAAATGTGATTTATTTGGGACATTATGAGCAGCAAAGACACAGCGATCAGTGGATTCATGAAGATGATCCTCAGCAGCAGCACTTTGATCCACGTTTCAGCGTTTCCTGGACACTCCAGCGTCAGGCCAGAGTCCAGTGTGACGCTTCAGACCGTCCGTTCATAACTTTGTCAGCCAGGGAACGACGGCTTCCTCCGCCTCGGTTAAACTGAATTCACAGGCCGTCCTCCGTCACCAGGAACACAGAAACAGACGTCGAGCTTCTCATTGGCTGGCAAAGAAACCAGTACTCTGCTCCGTGTCTTTAAGGGCGAGGGCGCCGACGAAAGACTGAGCAGAAAGTAATCCAGAGGAACAAATATCCCCCCAGGCCACACTTTAATATACTCTGTGTGTGTGTGTGTGTGTGTGTGTGTGTGTGTGTGTGTGTGTGTGTGTGTGTGTGT
>JBBMOE010000107.1:0-28141 GCA_037975065.1 Chaetodon trifasciatus | reverse complement strand
ATTTGTTCAAATAATACCAAACTTGGAGTTTTCTTCTTCAGTACTTCAGAGTGTGGAGTAAAAACCACACCAGCCTCCGTCGTGTTTTTATGTGTGCTCACAGAAAATGTTCTGGTTAAAAACACCTGAGGTTTGTTGTTGTTCTTCAGGTGTAACAACGAGACCGAATGGTACCAGATCCACGAGAACATCATCCGCAAGTCCAGCACCAAATACACGGCTCCCAGCACCAACTACGGTAGGACGGACAGAGTGTGTGTCAGCCCGACATGGATCCAGTGTGTTTGTGTTCGCAGAATAAGCTCCTGGAAAGAGGACAGAAGGAATGTTTAGCATCTGCAGCAGCAGCAGCAGCATGGTGACATCTCAGGAAAAGCTTCAGGGAGTTTCTTCAAATTTGGCACAAACGTTCACTTTGACTCAATTCTAGTTATTTTAAAGATGGCTGCCTGCAAATTCATTCATCCAAATGCAATCAGCTGTTCACACCTACTGTAATCTTACTGTAAGTTTACCCCAAATTATAAGAAGTAAGTTGTCTCTTCCATGTTTACGTCGCCCTGTGAGCTGTGTCACACAGCAGAGGTTCATCCTGCAGCGTCACTGTCACACAGATCAACACTCAGAAACTCAGCTGGACACATGAAGTCTCATAAAGTCAGTCAGGAAACAAACACAAAGCTCCCAGCAGCGACTCGTCTTCATCATCACTGACTGACACGTGCACGTCGTCACTCCACATCAGCTGGAACATCAGCTCAGCTGGTGTCACTGCAGGGACCCTCAGCCTCTTCTCACTGAACTCTGTGACCTCCTGATGTCCCAGAGGTTTGGCTTTAGAGATGATGCTGCAGTTTATCGTCTCACTGAAAGACGGTTTTTGGCTGCTGGCACTTTTACTCCAGTGATATCAAACTGAAGTCTGCCCTCATGTGTTATCCAGCAGACTCTAAGTGTTTTATTGGGGTTGCTGTTCTTTGCAGCCCTCTCAGGCACTGACAGGCTCTTCAGGGTCAGAGCTCAGGTTTCTGATATGACCTCTAAGCATGAACCCAGTTAAAATCGGTGCTGGTTGGGGAATAACCTCACACAGATATGACAGGTGGTGCTTCTGCTGCTTCTCCTGCAGGTCTGATCATCTCCCTGCAGCTGCTGAGGGGCGACATGGAGCAGGTCCGCAGAGAGAACCCGCTCATCTTCAGCAGAGGTGTGGCCATCACGCGCAAACTGGGCTTCCCTGATGTCATCATGCCAGGTGAGTCGGCCACGCGTGCCCAATCACAGACGGACTCGTCTGTGTTTGTGTGTGGACGCTGCAGCGTCTCCAGAAAGAGGCCACGCATCATCCTGAAGCGCTGGATTCACACGCAGAGCGTCACTGATCGTGGATCGTTTCAGCTAACAGAAGTGTCCAGTAGTTGCTCAGTTAAACACAGAGAAGCAGCAGTTTGTGTTTGGGATGTAGAAAAGGTCAAAATGACTGTGAGGAGGCGTCAGCGTTTGGCTGATCACGTCCGGACACACACCTGCAGAGCGACACAGAGGCACTGCGCTCCACTAAAGCTGTTGATGTTCAGAAGCAGTCATGTCTGTCCTCCTGTAAACTTTGCTTTCTGCCATCATGTCGTCGTGTCTTCGCACATCTTATTTGACTTTTTAATAAGTTTCTCACTTCTGACCTTCAGAAGTTCCGCCTGCTCTTCTATCAGCTGACATACAGAAAGTGGCTGAGAGAGTCTGACATTCTCCATCATCCTCGTTTCCTGAATGTGTTAAAAGGCTGTTTGACCCAGAACACACAAAACGTTTTCTCACCTCCCTCTGAAGCGTCTGCAGCGAGCTCAGTGTGACGGACATGAGCGGGACATGTTGTATCATCCCCAGAGCGCTGGACATGTGACTACACCATGTGACCCAAGAAGACGCTCCATAAGTGATGATGGTGGATTCTCTCAATCTGAGAGATTAATAACCAGAGATTAACATCACCTTCAAACTGCCCTCCAAAACAGACAGACCAGGAAACACACACACACACACACACACACACACACACACACACACACACACATACATGGGCAGTGATGGAGTGAGTGTTTAAGCCCCATCTTGATACTTTAAGGGTGACATCTCCTCTGTAAGCACAGGCGGACATGATGAATGACTCTACACACACGTTACACACAGGTCATTAGTCTTGTGTGTGTGTGTGTGTGTGTGTGTGAGAGAGAGAGAGAGATGCTTTGTGTGCCTCCATGTGTGTTTGTGTTTGTCAGGTTTCTTTGGTTGGCTGAACGTGTTTGTCCGTCTCCGTCCCAGGTGACATCAGGAACGACCTGTACCTGACCCTGGAGCGGGGGGACTTTGAGAGAGGAGGGAAGAGCGTTCAGAAGAACATCGAGGTCACTGTCTACGTGCTGTACGCCGATGGAGAGATCCTCAAGGTAGAGACGCACCGCTGCCACGCACCCCTCACTCTGAACCTCCTTCTCAGGGCATGAAAACGATCTGAGGACAGGATTCAGAGTTCAGTTTCAGCCACTGATGAACCGCTTCATTCACACGCAGTCCATCATGCCACACACGCGCAGTTTTTTCTAATGAAGCACTCGGCTTCCTCGTCCTTGCTGTTACAGCAGCGCAGCCACATGGAGGACGGCTGCTGCTCCGCTGCCAGCACGTTCATGAGTACCCACGAGCTGACAGGCACTTACTGACGGACATGTCTGAGAATGAACTGCATCAAAGATCACTGAGTGATGTTCGTCCGAGGCGTTTGTATGTCCCCTCGTCTCGAGCCTAAGCTGCCGTCTCTCTTCCCTCTCGGCAGGACTGCATCAGTCTGGGTTCAGGTGAGCCCAACGTGCCAGAGCACCGCTCCTTCGTGCTCTACCACAACAACAGCCCTCGATGGAGTGAAGTGATTAAACTGCCGATTCCCATCGACCGATTCAGAGGGTCCCACCTTCGCTTCGAGTTCAGGCACTGCTCCAGTGAGTAACTGGCCGTCGCTGGTCATGTTAATGGTGGAGTTTAATGATGATTCTTGAAACCACAGAGGTGACTCAGAGGAACTGAACACCCCTCAGTCAGAGTCAGAGTCAGAGTCTCTAGAGTCAGTGTTTGGTTTGTCTGCTCTGGGCTACTGTAGAAACATGGTGGGCCAACATGGTGGCCATGACAGCATAAACCAGATGCTGCTGACGTGCTTTTCCATCATTCATTCACATTGTCTCTTTTATCTACCCGAACAGCTGATTTGACAGCTGAGGTCGTCACTCATCTGTTTTCTTGTTGTCTCTAAACTCAGTGTCTTGTTCCTCATTTCCAACGTAGAGCTTTTAAAACCGAGGCTGAGCTCAGTCTGAACTCTGTGTTTCATGTCTTTGTTTCTGTTTGTTCTTCTGATCTTTTATTCTTTGCTGTTTTCGCTCCACAGCGAAGGACAAAGGAGAGAAGAAGCTGTTCGGTTTCGCCTTCACTCCTCTGATGAGGGAGGACGGAACCACTCTGTCAGACGAGAGCCATGAGCTCTACGTTTACAAGGTCAGACCATCGCAGCGTCACCGCTGCTCTGTCTGCTCACGGCTTCACGTCGCTGCGCTCACTTCCTGTTTTCTTGCTTCTAATCACGGACCTTCACCACCAAGTGCCACGCTGACCCTAACCCTTCATTTGAGTCTGTTCATGCTGTTAAACTGTCAGAGTTCAGCATCGTTTTGAATAAATGAAGGCAATACAGTGTACCACTTAAAGAAAAGGTGTTTTTTGCCATGAATCCATTAAACGTGCAGCTTGTTTTTGCTTTCGCTGAAGTTGCAGATGTCACCTGACAGATGCACAGTTTGTCTTAAAACTTGTCCTCCTCGTCCCTCAGTGCGACGAGAACACCACCTTCAGTAACCACGCCCTCTACCTGGGCCTGCCCTGCTGTAAAGAGGACTTCAACAGCTGCCCCAGCATCCCCTCCAGCCTCATCTTCCAGCGCAGCGCCAAGGAGACGTTCTGGATCTCCACACAGCTCTCCTCCACAAAGCTCACTCAGAACGGTACGCTGCAGCTCCCCCGTCAGCTCTGTTCGATGTCCTCATGTGCACATATTCACCCTGTTTGACGTGTGGATTCTGGACCCGATGGTGTCGCTGTTGGAGACGTGCTCAGCGCTTTCCTGCTGTCACGTCACATGTCCGCTGGTGTCTTGTGGGTTAGCTGACGTTGGTGTTGTCTTCCAGTGGACCTGCTGGCCCTGCTGAAGTGGAAAGCCCATCCGGACCGGGTCATGGACATCCTCGGCCGGCTGCGGCACGTCAGCGGAGAGGAGATAGTGAAGGTGAGCTCAGATCTGTGACGCAGTCTGGAACAAACAACCGACACTCGTGAAATGTGACATTAGAAGAAAGTGAGAAGGAATCGATGGCATTTTTAAACCAATAAATAAACACGATGCACTTATTTCTATCAATGCTTTAATCACTCAGCTGTGCTCATTTTAACAAAGCTGCAGCGAGGACGCAGGAGTTTAATGTCTCACACAGCAACTGTCACTGTAACTGGCTCTGTGTGTGTGTGTGTGTGTGTGTGTGTGTGTGTGTGTGTGTGTGTGTGTGTGTGTGCGCGCGCGTGCGTGTGCATGTGCGTGTGTGCAACAGTTTCTTCAAGACATTCTGGACACATTATTTTCCATTTTGGACGACAACACTGATAAATATGGACCTCTGGTGTTCCAGTCGTTGGTAAGTGTGTGTGTATGTGTGTGTGTGCAGTAAACATAAATATTCCACTCACTTTGTGTACTTTGTGAGTAACTGAAGTGTACAGAGAACCAACTGAAAGCTCCTCTGACAGTCAGCCAATCACAGACGTGACAGGCGTCGGTTTGAGCCTCTTCGGTGTCTCTGATGGTGCGGCGTGCATGTGAACGTGTGTCTGTCTTTCAGGTGTTCATCATCAACCTGCTCAGGGACAGTAAATATTACCACTTCAGGCCGGTGATGGACACGTACATCCAGAAGCACTTTGCTGGCGCGTTGGCTTACAAGTGAGCGTTTACGTCTTTACCCTGAGCGCGACCTCGCAGGCCGGCTCAGTGCTGGGTGCAGAGATAAGCTCGGCTCTGTTAGACTCCGTCAGAGCTCTGCGAGGTCGTGGTCACGGTCTGCAAACACCCCTGAAGCTCTTTGTCTTTCTGAAGAGCTGCCTTTTATTCTCGGTACGTGTCCGTGCACATAAGTCTTCATTTGACTCAGTGTGGCGTTGTGTTTCAGAGAGCTGATCCGCTGTCTGAAGTGGTACATGGACCGCTCTGCAGAGGTGGTCAGGCAGGACCACATACAGGAAGCCATGAGGGTAAGAGCCGCCGGCCGAGCTTGTCAGTGTGTCCATCCAGAGCTGTGGCTTTGACCTGTCTGAACAGACGCAGGGCTGGATAAAACTCACTGCTAGGACAATGAGTAAAAGAGGTTTTTTTAGGTTCAGGTAACTTTTCACATTCCTGCTTAAAACTGAACTTTTTAGTCAAGTATTTTTTGGGCCAGTAATCTACTTTTAAACTCACTACATCTGTTGTTTATACCTCTGTTACAACGAGTCTGTGAGCTGAAATGAGCCACCATGAGCTGTGCAGCCACACAGCAGAGCTTTTACAGGCCTCAGGTCAGTGATTAATGTGCACATGCAAACACTGAGGAAATCAGGAGAATACCTTTTCAGTGTAAAGTTTGGTTGTTCTGCTACTGTCACTCACATCCAGTAGCTGTGCTCTGCAGATCATCGAGCATCGTCCAGAAACACTCTCACTTTCTGTTAATGCTGCATTATGATCGTGTTTGATCCACGCAGAACAAATGTAGCTCCGCTCTGAGTAAACGTCTCAGTCAGACGCCCTCACTGATTGTGGTGTCTTAGCAGAATCCTCTTGCTGCACAGAGCTTTCTTGGCTTTTCTTCTTTCTCTGATTGGTTAGTATTTGTTTAATAGTGATGCCCGATGGTGAATTCATTAAAAGAGTGTCACTGAAACTGATCTCAGCTTTCTCTCCGGAGGCTCAGAGTTGTTATTCATCCAGGAAACACTGATGTCTGAGAAGCACAGGGAGAGAGCAGATATGGGTGGATGCAAAGGCCTCCACGCGCTGAACACCTGTTCCCTCTGCAGACATGTTTCCTCTCTTCCTTTGACTTCCACAAAGACGAAGCTGCAGAGATGCTGATTGTTATTCCGGTGGTTCCTCTGCTGCTGCTGATGGCCTCTGAGGTTTATCTGCACAGCGTCTTCCTGTAGAAACCCTGAATCAACGCAGAGCTTCCAGCTCAGGTGTTCACCTCTGCTCAGAGCAGACGTGCAGAGTCTCCCACATGTGGCAGAGAAACGCCGCTCAGCACAGCGAACCATTCATCCCACTCAAACAGTCACGCTGTCAGATGAAGTGGACCAGGTGAATTATAGAGGGTGTTTCTTTGACACATGCTGCTGCTGATCTGGGTTCAGATCTGAGTTTTTACTCGTCTGTTCAGGCCTGCAGAGGCTCAGTGTGTATCTGTCCACACATTCAGCCTTTAAGAAGCACAGAGAGACGTCTATCTGCTCTGCTGTTGTTTTCTGTCCTGGTTTATCCTGCAAACACCATAAAAACACCAAAGATTGTCCTCATACTCAGCTCACTGCTTTCAGGTAACTCTGGATGTAATAATTAGCTTTAATCAACACGTGTGACCGTTTAAAAACTAAATGTAACTTCAAACATTTACAGTTAATTATCTCTGCTCGTCTTGTTATTAAAGATTCGCGTTTAAGAAGACGATCACGTCCGCTGCAGGACGAAGACATCTTCAGTCCTCCTGGAATGAAATGATGAAGGTCAAAGTGGATGAGAGGAGGAATGTTGTGGAGCTTCATGTTGTGTGTTTCTCTGTCTGCTCGTGGTTCAGGCTCTGGAGTATCTGTTCAAGTTCATCGTGCAGTCGCGGATCCTTTACTCTCGAGCCACCTGCGGCATGGAGGAGGACCAGTTCAGAACCAGCATCCAGGAGCTGTTCCAGTCCATCCGCTTCGTCCTGAGCCTGGACAGCCGCAACTCAGAGACGCTCATCTTCACACAGGTCAGGGAACACACACAGACACACACAGACACACACACACACAGGCACACACACGCACACACACACACACACACACACACACACACACAGACACACACACACACACACACACACACGCACACACACACACACACACACACACACACACACACACACACACAGGCACACACCCACACACACACACACACACACAGAAGACATGTGAACACAGGAACACACATGAACACACACACAGAACACAGACACGCTCTCAGACACACACACACACACAGAACACATAACACAAACACACAGAAAACACGAACAAACACACATGAACACACACACACAGCACACACGCACACACACACGTGTATTCCACAGATTCTTTAAATCTTCTTCTTTAACCGTTTCTTTGTTTATAGGACCTTCAAATATTAAAAGCGTTGTTGTTTTGAGCTTGTGTCCTCGTTGAAGTGCTCTTTTCACAGCCGACGCGTGTCGTCATGTGACTCGCTGTGTTCCTGTAGTTCAGACGAGGCGTCGGTCACATGACGTCCTCTCGTCTGCTCCTAGTTTAGAAATGATTCTTCCTTTGCTTGTTTCCTCTCAGCTGCTTTAATCTGACTCTTCTCTCCTTCACGTTCCTCTTTCTGCTTGTACCTCGGACCTTTCCTCGCTTCCTTCCCTCATCTCCTCTTTCAATCTCCCACAATTCTTTGCTCCATCCTTTGGGTCCCTGTTGTTCCTCCTGGGCCTCCTCCCTCCACACCCATACACCACAGGGCTCCCAGCCTTGTCCGGGCCCGAATCAAGGCCCGGGCCCCGGCGCCGGGCCCGCCGCTTCCTTAGCGCTAGCCCCCGCCCCGGGCCAAGCCCAGCCCCCCGCCCCAGGACCGGTTCCTGGCAGCGGGCAAGCCAGCTGCACTCAGGCCTGGAGCTCCAACGCTCTGCGGCCGTCTCCGCTGTCAGTAAGTAGACGTCTGGATGAAAACCACGACCCCCCGTCCCCTGTGTGAAGCCCAGAGTCCTAATTCACCTGTTGAGCCGTTTGTGAGCCTAACCTCACACACACACACACACACACACACACACACACACACACACACACACACACACACACACACTCACTCACTCTGTGATCCTCCACGTCCTGACTGCTGTCACATACACAATCACACGTGTCACGCGACCCGCACCGACTGCTCCGTCACAAACCCACGTCTCCGTCCTCCAACGGGGACAAACAAGACAAGATAAGATACGATACGATAAGATAAGATAAGATAAGATAAGATAAGATAAGATAAGATAAGATAAGGCTTTATTTATCCCACGCTGGGGAAATTCACTTGTTAAAGCAGCATGTATATATACATATTGCACAGACATAATGATATGAGCATATGATGTGATAGATAATGGAGTCGTGCAGAGGTTCAGTAGGTTTGCGCTCATGAAATGATGCTGAAGGCAGATCTTCATCCTCGGCTGTGGTTTGCAGCTGTGGTCGGTCAGGCAGGATATTCGCTCACGCAGCGGTGGAGCTGTGTGTTAGCTTCAGCAGCACAGAGCATGTCGGCCACGTTCACCATCGCTCTTCTGAAAAACCCCGAGTCCACCTGCTGCAAACATACGTTTAGTCCAAACACTGACAGTCTTACCGGCCTCGCCGTCCTCATCTGAGACCGGCCGCTGTCTGCTGGACGTCCTCCGCTCTCATCACGTTTGTTGCTGTGCTGTGAGTTTCTCATCGTGTCGGATTAACGTCTCTCTCTCTCCACCAGCTTCTTCTTCTGTCCTTTCTCTCTTAATCTTTTAATCTTGTTGTGACTTCTTATCTGCTAATGAGTTTCCCTCCGTCCCTCTCTGTGGACAGCTGTCCCTCAGCACACTGACGCCTGTTTGTCTGCTGCTCTGTGCTCTGGACTGTTCACTAAACTCACCTCTGCTCTGCTGTGTCGTGTTACAGAATCAAGTCACGGTCACGTTTCTCACCACGAGCACAGACGCTAACATTATTAACCTTACGTCCCGCTGTGTCTTCGCCGTCCGCTCCTCCTCTCAGCTCGTCACTCACCCTCTCCTCTCCCTCGTCTTCCCCAGGCCGCTCTGCTGAACTCCTTCCCGGCCATCTTTGATGAGCTGCTGCAGATGTTCACGGTGCAAGAAGTGGCAGAGTTTGTGCGCGGCACGCTGGGCAGCATGCCGTCCACCGTGCACATCGGACAGTCCATGGACGTGGTCAAGCTGCAGTCCATAGCCCGGACAGTGGACAGCAGGCTCTTCTCTTTCCCAGGTAGTTTCTGTCCGAACAGAAACACGTCGCACTGTTTTTTCTCTCATTTATACTCTGACAGAGCAGTGAGTTTGTCACATATGCAGCAGTGTAACACAGTGAATCCTCCAACTGCAGTTTATGCACCTGCACAGGAAACATTTAGGTGTTTATCTGCTAAACAAAAGACTTCTTAGGTTAACCAATCACAGCCTTCAGCCACAGAGCCCGTGTTCTGGTATAACTGTAAATATGAATGTGCGTGTACGTGCATGTGTGCGTGCATGTGTGTGTGCATGTGTGTGTCCGTCCTCAGAGTCTCGAAGGATCCTGCTTCCTGTCGTCCTGCATCACATCCATCTCCATCTGAGGCAGCAGAAAGAGCTGCTGATCTGCTCTGGGATACTCAGCTCGATATTCTCTATTATCAAGAGCAGCTCACTGGTAACACACACACACACACACACACACACACACACACACACACACTCATAGATGTACAGTATATACATGTACAACACTGTGTTTCAGTGGTGCACATGTGAAGTGTGTCCTCGTGCTGTTGGGAAAGTCTCAGTGAAGCTCAGAGAGGACGGGGCCTGTGATTGGCCGTGATGTCACGCAGTGGCGATGGTGAACATCCACTTCACGACGGCTCAGTCGCTGCTGAGACGTCTGTCTTCAGAGTGCACCGGACCTTCCTCTTTGTTTCTCCTCCTCTTCACTTCTTATCTCTCGATCGTCTCACCTCTCCTCCGTCCATTCTCTCCCGTCACACCGTCTCTCCACTCTTCCTCAGGACACGTCGGTGCAGGAGGAGGTGGAGATGATGGTGGAGTCCCTGCTGGACGTCCTCCTGCAGACCCTGCTGTCAATCATGAGCAAGAGCCAATCGCAGGAGGCGGTAAGGGGTCAACGCTGTCCGCAGTGCACCGCGGAGATCACTGTTAGTAACTAACAATACGACTTCTTCAGCTTCACCTCCCGCTGCCTCCACCCATCCTGTGCCTGTCCACCTCTCCACCCGTCTCAGGGCCGGGCAATGTTTTAATATTGCTGTTCAACGTCCCGTCATGTTGTCATGATGGTGCTCACATCTGAATGACGAGAACGAGGACAAAATCTGTCTCAATAAGCGTGTGAAAAATGTCAACAGCACAGTCGGAATATTAACGTTTAATAGAGTAAACTTCAAAGTTAATGATGGGATAATTATCAGAATATTCATTTAGTTGCCCTCCCCTCATCCATCCATCCATCCATCCATCCTGTCTCTGACTCATCCGTCCTCCAGCACATGTCCTCGCCTCTTTGGTTTCATCCCTAATGAAACACCTCGGCCTTCATCCTCACCCTCCTCTCTCTGCGCGCTCGTTCAGCTCAGTCGTTATTACTGAAGCTCTTGTTTGGCTCCAGCTCGCGTTGGTCTTCATGTGTCATTCTTGGTTTTTTCTACCTGCATGTTGTTGCATGAACATTCCTCGTTTGCGCTCGTTTCATCTCAGGTTCCGCCTCAGTCCAGCCTCCACTCGCTCTGTCCACAGCTCCCTTCACTCACCACAGCGCCTTATTATGGGCTGTATTAAGGCCTTTTACCGTCCAGCTAAGATGAAACTTTACTTTCTTCACTACCGCTAATTAAAAGCAAGAAAAACGAAGCAAAGATCATAAATTTCAGCTCCGCTTTGTGAACATTATTTCTGCTCATAAATCTAAAGCTGTATTTTCCTTCCACGGACTTTTCGTGGTGGATTTAAGTAAACAAAAGCTTTGATTGGTCGTTTGTCCTGATGCACGTGCAGCAATAAAAAAGACAAACTGTCTGTCAGCGTCCGAGCTGACGTTTGCTGCTCGTGCTGGAGGACGCTGGACGGGGGTCTGCTTGAGAAGGAGCCTGTCTCATCCTGCCGCCATCATCTCTGATTCTTCACTCACTGCTGACCGCTTCCACCTGATTGGCTCACATGCCTATGCCCTGCTTTCCTATTGGCAGGGAGAGTACGTGTCCTGCCTCCTGTCCCTCCTGCGGCAGATGACAGATATCCACTTCCAGCGGCTGATGGAGAACTTTCAGAGCAAGGAGGAGCTGAAGGTAGCAGCAGTCTGCTTTTCTGTGTGCTGATGTAAACAGAGCTCTGATGATGTGACTGTGAAGGTTGACTGTAGATGAAGGGAGCGCTCCTTCATCATCATCATCTTCATCTCTCTCTCTCCTCAGGAGTTCTTGTTGAAGATTTTGTGTGTGTTCAGAAACCTGATGAAGCTCAGTATTTTCCCCCGCGACTGGAACGTCATGAGGCTCCTCACCAGCAAGTAAGACACCAAGCAGTCTCCACGCCAGCTTAGACAGCACTGACCTGCTGACAACCACCAACTGCTGTGTGTGTGTGTGTGTGTGTGTGTGTGTGCGCGCAGCATCATCCTGACCACAGCTCAGTACCTCTCGCCTGCTCTGCATAAGAACTTCACTGAGGCCGACTTTGACTTTAAGGTACGTGAGGTGTTCAGCACAAAGCGTGTGACTGTGGCGTCCCTCTTCACTCGTGACAGGAGCCAGTCTCCTTATTTTCACCATGAATGCATCGTCGAGTGTTTCTCTCACACCACTGCTCCGTATCCACTGATAAGCAGCTTAAAGCAGAACAGTGAACAAATAGCAGCCGACGCACCGACAAGCATCCGCGCTGCAGTCAGAGGAGGCCGCGGGCGGCCACGCGGCAGCGGGAGGAGCAGGAGCCGCCGACCTCCTCGGCAAGTGAAGCCGCTCGGTGCACGAGAGGGAGGAAACATGTCGTCTCAGGAGGCTCGAGGCTCCTTTTTGCCTCCAGGGAGACAGTGAATCATCATCAATCAGCAGAGCTCTAACGATGTGTTTCATGTTCTCATCAAAAGAAGCTGTGTGCAGAGAGAACACTGAGGGGACATGCTGTGTGTGTGTGTGTGTGTGTGTGTGTGTGTGTGTGTGTGTGTGTGTGGGAGCAGGTGTGGAACTCCTACTTCAGCCTGGCAGTGCTGTACATCAACCAGCCCAGTTTACAGCTGGAAAACCTGAGTCCTGCTAAGAGGAAGAAGGTCTTAGACAAGTAAGAACACACACACACACACACACACACACACACACACACACACACACACACACCCGTCCTGTAGCTGTCGTCCTCAGACTCGTGTGTCATCTGCAGCTAAAACGCTGAGAGTCAGAATTCGAACGAATCCGTTTTCCTCTTTGAAGTGAAGCAGCGCTGCAAACTTGGCGACCTACTTTACGGGTCCTGCAGGGACACGTCTTCACTCCAGGAAAGCTCATGTCCCACCGAGCGGTCCCGGGGACGGGGACGGGGCCCCCAGACGCTGAGCGCAGCCTGGATTGAGACATGTGAGGGAGAACAACAAAGTCTTGTATGAAAGAAATGATGCAGAGGTGGAGTGAGACATTCTCACCACCAGGACGTGTCTCCAGAGGTTTGACCTCCCGTCCTGCAGAGAGGACAGTCTGTATTTCAGGTGGTTTCTCTGCTGTACAGAATTCACTCTCAGTTTGCTGTCTCTGTCTCTGTCTCTGTCTCTGTCTGTTTCTGTCTCTGTGTCTGTCTCTGTCTCTGTCTCTGTCTCTGTCTCTGTCTCTGTCTGTTTCTGTGTCTGTGTCTGTCTCTGTCTCTGTGTCTGTCTCTGTCTCTGTCTATCTCTATCTCTGTCTGTCTGTCTGTCTGTCTGTCTGTCTGTCTGTGTCTGTCTGTCTGTCTCTGTCTCTGTCTCTGTCTCTGTCTCAGTCTCACTGAGGCTGTCAGAATCACTCTCTGTTTACGGCGTGCTGCTCCACATTTCCTGTCAGCCATTTTATTCGAGTGTGTGAATTTAGCAGTGGAACAAAAACACTACAACAATCCCACAATGCAACGTGCTGCATGTGACAGCAGGATAATCAGCTAACGTCAAACCTGGGTCGAGTGTCTGCTCTGCAGCGGCTGATTTCAGGCACAGCTGTGGTTTTAGACAGGAAGTGAACCACAGAGCGTGAAAGCGTCGCGCTCTCCGGCTCCATGTACCTCCGGCTCCAACAGGAATGAAAGAAAAAGCTTTTGGAGGGCGACTCTTTTCCTCCCAGTCTTCTTCAGGAGCTTGATTTCAGTGCTTTACTCTCCTATCAGAGGAAGAGAACTACAGTCAGAGTAGTCAGAGCTGCATTAACCCCGTCTGTCCAAAGGCTCCTCAGACACCAGCAGTGAGACGCTGTGAGACAGTGAGCGTCAGCAGTTTTGAGGTTTGGACTCTGCTTCTTGTCTGTCTGCAGGTACGGAGACATGAGAGTGATGATGACCTACGAGCTGTTCAGTATGTGGCAGAACCTCGGTAAGACTTTCCACCTGTGCGCTGGTTTGTCAGTAGAACCCAAAGAAGGAGCAGAAGAGTTTGTCTACAGTGTTAAACTTCAGCAGCACGCCGGCCGAGCAGCTGCTGATGTTTCCACGGTCGGCTGAAACATGTCTGCTGGTTTCAGGCGAGAATAAGATCCATTTCATCCCCGGCATGATCGGCCCGTTCCTGGGAGTGACGCTGGTGCCACAGGTGGAGGTTCGAAACATCATGATCCCCATCTTCCACGACATGATGGACTGGGAGCAACGCAAGAACGGGAACTTCAAGCAGGTGCGCGGACACACATGTACAGACAGGCAGCAGCTTCACACACAGCACGTAAAACCACAGAGGAAGACAGTCTCACTCTTCTTCTGCTCATTTTCAACCTGCGTGTGTGCAGGTGGAGGCCGAGCTGATCGACAAGCTGGACAGTCTGGTCTCTGAGGGGAAAGGCGACGAGAACTACAGGGAGCTCTTCAGTTTGCTGTAAGGAACATTCCCTCACCGTTTAACGTCCCTCCGTCCTCTCTGTGGAAGCACAGTTAACTCGTCCTGCTCTAACACTCCTCTCTGCTTTGCTCTGTGCTGCGGGACTAGAACCCAGCTGTTTGGGCCCTACCCCAGGTACGACACCTGCTCTTTTATGCTCTTCTCTGTCAGCGTGATGGTGGTGAGAGTCTGTAAATCCTTTTGTAAAGAGCTGCGTCTGATGGTGGACCATCAGTCCACCTGAGAGCAGCCAATCACTGCATGCACAATCCATTCTGCATATTTTAACGAGCAGATTATCTTACAGGATCCAGAGAAAGTGAAATCTTGTCTTCGTGCTGACTAACTGACTAACTAAACGTTCATGCACAGCGGAGGCTTTTGGTTGTTTGTGAGGCTGCAGGTTTGATGGTTCACTCAGGCTGTAAATGATTCATTAGTGTCTGTTCTCCCTGAAGTCTGCTGGAGAAGATCGAGCAGGAGACGTGGAGAGAGACGGGGATCTCCTTCGTTACCTCGGTCACTCGGCTGATGGAACGACTGCTGGACTACAGGTAACATACACCTTAGGTATTTGTACTTAAGCGGCAGTCAGATGTTTTCAGTAACAGTTTCTTAATTTGACAGATGAAACTATGATTGTTTTGTTCACATTCAACAACTCCAGCTCCTGTTTGACAGCGTGACAGTGACGAAGAGCGACAGGATACGCTGTTAATCGCACAATAATCAAGAAGTGCAGAGTGTCTCAGTGTGAGAGGACGGTGTGAATCTGCTGTCTGTCAAACTGTTCTGTCTCGTCTTTAGAGACTGCATGAAGGGAGATGAGACGGAGAACAAGAAGATCGGCTGCACTGTCAACCTCCTGGTAAGATTCACGTCCATTCCATGTCTTCTTCTGTCCAGCCTGCTGACCTTCACAGCGGAGAATCGAGACCGAACGCGTGCTGAAGGTTTGAGAATGACGATCTGTTTGTGTCTGCTCAGAATTTCTACAAGTCAGAGATCAACAAGGAGGAGATGTACATCCGCTACATCCACAAGCTGTGTGATATGCACCTGCAGGCCGAGAACTACACAGGTACAGCACGCACACACACAGACGCACACACGCACACGCCGCGTGGACGACGTGTGACCGGCTGGACTGGGCTTGTCTGTCCACAGAGGCGGCCTTCACTCTGCTCTTGTACTGGGAGCTGCTGCACTGGGACGAGCGGCCTCTCAAAGAGTTCCTGCACTATCCCGCTCAGACCGAGTGGCATCGCAAAGAGGGGCTCTGCCGCAAAGTCATCCACTACTTCAACAAGGGAAAGGTGAGAGGACGATGGGTGACACGCGCACACGCACACACACTCACACACACAGCAGTGCTGCAGCATGTGTGGCAAAGCTCACACAGACGATGTAAACACCAGCGGCAGGAACAGCTGTGGTGTGTGGGGGGGGGGGCGGAGACGAGATGTCTGTCTGCTGCAGGAGCCTGTAGACCAATCAGCTGCACTCACACACACACACCTGTCACACATCATACCTTCAGCATGATGGAGACACACATGAACATCACGTCAGAGTATTTTCTGTTTAAAGGGTTCAGGTCAAACTTTTGACTCTGAAATGTGAATCTGTCCTGTGGCCGCGGTTTAAACACACATAATACACACAGTACTGGACGCAACAGAGGACAAGACCAACGAGGTGAGCGGGTGGGATCTCCTTCACACACACACACACACACACACACACCCCCAGAGGAAGAATAGCCTCTGTTTGATGAAGCTGATAGAGACAGAGCTGTTTATTCTCTGTGCACATTTTTACTTAAAACCACATTAAAGAAGTCTGTCTGTTTGTGTGTGTGTGTGCGTGTGTGTGTGTGTGTGTGTGTGTGTGTGTGTGTGTGTGTGTGTGTGTGTGTGTGTGTGTGTGTGTCCTCCAGTGCTGGGAGTTCGGTATCCCTCTGTGCAGGGAGCTGGCCTTCCAGTATGAATCTCTCTATGACTACCAGAGTCTCAGCTGGATTCGGGTGAGCAGCACGACACAAACTGAGGTTTCTGTTTCCTCAGTGACTCACAAACACAAACACAAACACACACACACACACACACACACACACACACACACACAAACAGCCTCAAACACAACATTTGTCCTGTGTCTCTCACTGTGAGACGCTGCTCATGTCCTTCTGTCAGCTGTCTGTGTCATTCCCAGATATGATCAAACTCATTGATGAGCTCACACACACGATGATCTAAAGACGTGTGTGTGTATATCTATGTGTGCGTGTGTGTGTGCGTGTGTGTGTGTGCAGAAAATGGAGGCAGCGTATTATGACAACATTATGGAGCAGCAGCGTCTGGAGCCCGAGTTCTTCAGGGTTGGGTTCTACGGCAGGAAGTTCCCGTTCTTCCTCAGAGTGAGTGATGCTTTCTTTACGTGTTGACTCAGGTGACGCAGGTGTTCTGTGTGGAAGGTCTCACCTGGTGTGATGAGGTGACGCAGGTGTTCTGTGTGGAAGGTCTCACCTGGTGTGATGACTGTCGTGAGTAAAACAGAACAGAGCCTGACAGATGGGTCACTGCTGCTGAGTTAAACTGGATTTATTGTCTCAGAAACATTCTGCTCATTAACGTGATGACTTTGACCAGAACAAAGAGTTCGTCTGCCGCGGCCACGACTACGAAAGGCTCGAGGCCTTCCAGCAAAGGATGCTGGGAGAATTCCCGCAGGCCATTGCGATGCAGCACCCCAACCAGCCGGATGAGGCCATTCTGCAGTGTGATGCTCAGTGTATCCTTCAGCAAAGGGACATGAACAGAACAGTTTGTGGGGAGACCACGGTCGGTCTGGACCCTCCGGTCACGCAGGCTTTTCTTTGACCTCCCGGGCTCAGACCTGCAGATCTACGCAGTGACTCCGGTGCCGGACAGCGTCAGCGTCCTCCAGATGGACCGAGTCCCGGATCGCATCAAGAGCTTCTACCGGGTCAACAACGTCCGGCGTTTCCGCTACGACCGGCCCTTCCACAAAGGACCCAAAGACCGAGACAACGAGTTCAAGGTGAGCGGGGACAAGTCCGAACGCTTTCCGCTGCTTTGAAGATTTCTGTCTTAACGTTCTGCTTTTACGTGACAGTTTCATCAAACATGTCGTGTTGTGTTTGTGTTTCAGAGTCTGTGGATCGAGAGGACGACCCTGATCCTCACCCACCCTCTGCCCGGCATTTCACGCTGGTTCGAGGTGGACAAGAGAGAGCTGGTGAGACCATGAAGGACTCGCTGTGCATGCAAAGACAGATCAGCTCTGTCAGGGTCTTGTTAACTCTTCACTTGCTGGCGTAGTGAGCAGGAAAGGCATCAACAGGAAGTCTTCCTGTCGTGTTCTTCATCTGTGTTTCCCACTTTGACGCCCTCGTCCGTCACTCAGGTGGAGGTGAGCCCCTTAGAAAACGCCATCTCTGTGGTGGAGAACAAGAACCAGGAGCTGCGGAGCCTGATCAGCCAGTACCAACACAAGCAGCTGCACGGCAACATCAACCTGCTCAGCATGACGCTGAACGGAGTCATCGACGCCGCCGTCAACGGAGGCATCGCCAGATACCAAGAGGTCGGACGAAAAGACGCACACTCAGGAAACTGCTGTTTTGATGCCTTCGCTGTGTTGATAGAAAGACGTTTTGATGGTGCTGAACATACACGCAGAAACCAAAACCTGCGTAGGATAAAATGGCCTAAATCAAGGAGATACGTGCTCTTTGTCTGACAAGATAAACGTTCTTATCAGGCTGTTTTTAAGTCAGAGCATCTCACTTGTTTCAGGCTTTTTTGTCCTTAATTATCTCATAAGATATTCTAACTTGTTGCATCCTTCAAAGTAGAATTTCCAGAATCCTAAATCAGTTTGATCCACTGACAAGAACAAAACTGCTTCGTCAAGCTCTTGTATCCAGACAACTGTGCTCACTTTCAGTCCAGCTGCAGCTCTTTTAGCAGAACTGTGGGTGTTCTAGACCAGATGTTTTCCTTGTTTTAAGGAGTGACATTTTGCAGTGTAGCCACAGGTTATTATCAAAGCTCATGAGAACACCACACATCATGTGCAGCAACATCTACCTCAGCGTTAAGATGGTTCCTTTGTAACGCCACTGTTTTCTGTCACCAGGCTTTCTTTGATAAGGAGTACATCAGCAGCCACCCTGAAGACACGGAGAAGATCACACAGCTCAAAGACCTGATGCAGGAGCAGGTGAGACGCTGTCTGAACACTGTGTGTGTGTGTGCGTGTGCGTGTGTGTGTGTGGACTTCAAACACACATGTTCACATTCAGTCATGTGCAAACAGAAGATCACACCCTGCAGCTCGATGCTGGAGCAGGTGAGATGTAAAATTAGCTTCAGTTATTGATTGATGATCTTTGGAGTTTATTAGGAAAATGCTGCTTCTGCTGCCACATGATCAGGATACAAGAACCTTCCTCAAAGACGAATCCTCTGGTTTCACCATGAGACTTTGACCGTCTCGGCTGTCTCTGTGGACTCGCTGCTCTCAGCTGCAAACATCTAATCTGACCTTTTATCACAGCAACATGATCAGTGAAGCAGGGAGGTCTGTTTTCAGGTGTGAACACGTGAAAAAATGAAACTACAATTCATGTTATAATGTCAAAGTGATGGATGGATCAGACGCCGTACTGACAGTCTGTGCTACAGTTTCAGCTGGAACGAAGCTGAAAATAAATGATGCTCCATCCTGACGGAGCGTGTGCTGAGCGGCCTGCTGACGTCTGCTCGTCAGGTTTAATCTTTCTTCAGGATCGAAGCCGTGGAGAGCGAGGACAGTGAGGCTCGTCCACAGTCCAGGAGGGACCTCAGGAAGCTCTCCCGCTCTCGCTGCGCAGGAAGAATGATGTTTTGTCATTTTCCCACAGGTTCACGTCCTCGGAGTCGGCCTGGCCGTGCACGAGAAGCTGGTGCACCCAGAAATGCGTCCCCTGCACAAGAAGCTGATCGATCAGTTCCAGATGATGAGGAGCAGCCTCTGCCACGTGAGTGCAGGGAGGCATTCCCAACAGAAGCGCTGCACTTTGTTTTATCTGAAGGCTTTTAGAGCGCAGAGCCCAGGGGAAGAAAATAATGAGACAGCATGCGCACAGATGCTGCTCAGACAGAACTGTGTGTGCTCTCCACGAGCCTGAACGTGATTAACCAACGCTGAGCGTAGCAGAGGATTCCTCCTGCTGTAAACGTGCTGGACGTGTGGATCGTCACAGTGAGGGAGATGATTAGCAGCTTCTTCAGAGAGGACGTTTCCTCTGCAACCCATTGATAGAGACGTTAAGATTTGGCTTCATGCATACGTGGATGTGTCACACATGAGAGCGCAGGTGTGTGAGGGCAGCGTGAATATTCAGAGCAGTGTTTCTATGTGGCGCTGCAGGGTCTGCCTGGTTTGGACAAGGCTGGATCAGGAGGCAACACCCCCAGAGGGCTGCTGGCCTCCCACGGCCCCATGAGCCCCGAGAGCTTCAAGCTCATGCACCGTCACAGGTCAGCAACACACACACAGATACACACACACACACACACACACACACACACACACACCTTCCTCTCACTGCCGTCTTCATCTCTTCACTGATCACTGAGTTCATCCTCTGCTTCTCATTAATGATCTCTGTTAATTTCTTCACTGCATCTGTGTTTTCTACAGTCGACTGCACACATCACACTCTCTGAAACCATTTTCCTCTCTCTCTCTCTCTGTCTGTCTCTCTGTCTGTCTGTCTCTCTCTGTCTGTCTCTCTCTCTCCATCACACCACCCCTCATCTCACCTCTTGCCTGCTCTTGGTTGCAAACTCCTGCATCTTTCTCATTCCCACTAAATCACTTCATGCGTGTTCTGGTTGTTGTTTGCCTTCTTCCTGTTTTCGGTTGTACTCTGCACGGCTCCTCGCTCGCTCCTTTTTTTCCTCCCTCCCTCCCTCTCCTCCCTGTGCTCCTGCACTCTCTCTCCTCCATCCCTCTGCTTCCACCCCTCCCCTGCTCTCCTACCATCCGTCCTTGGTTCCTCCTCCCAGTCCCATAGCTGTTTTGACTCCAGTGCGCAACTCCTCCTCCTCTCTCTCCTCTCACAACTCCAGCGAGACAGGGAACGTCGGCAGCCTGCTGATCCTGGCCGATGGCGTGGTGGTGGAGAACCCCGAGGACTTCTACCGCATGCAGGTCAGTGGCTCTGCACTGTGAGGGTCGACGAAAGAGAGCAAACATGAATTTATTGATCCCAGCAGAGGAAGCTAAACATGTTACAGCAGCATGACGCATCGATAGTTTGTATTTACTTCCATCACATCCTCCTCTCTGCAGGCAAGCCCCTCCTCCTCCAGCCTGAGCTCCACCCACTCTGCACCATCACAGATGATAAACTCCGCCCCCTCCACCATCAGAGGTAAGCGGCTCAGAATCAGCACGCTCTGTCCGGTTAGCTCGAGACGTTGTTAGCGCTTTCTCCGGCTGAACCGTGCTTCCTGTCTGTCGCTCTGCAGTCGGCTCGCCGTCTCTGCCGGACAAGTACAGACACAACAGAGAGATGCTGATGCTGCTGCCGCCGCACAGAGAGCGGCCGAGCAGCGCCATGTACACCAACATCACCGAGAACGGACAGGTATGATCTGACTCACCTGGCTCACCTGTCACCTGTCAGCTGTCAGCGGGAGGAGTGAGGTGCATCGAGTGTAACGAGCAACTTTTTCTCTGCAGCCAACCAACTTCCAGCGAGCGTTGTTCCATCAGGTGATTGGTCCCTGCAAACCCTGCAGTGACCCCAACCTCTCTGTGGCCGAGAAAGGTAGACGAGCACGCACACACACACACACACACACACACACACACACGCACACACAAGATAAGACTACACAGTATGTACAAAAATAAATACCATTTATCTTTTCCTCCTCCTCCTCTGCTCCTCTTCTCTTCCTCACCTCTCTGTTCTATTCCTCCTTCTCTCTCTCCTCTCGTACTTTCTTTTCCTCCTCTCTCCTCACTTCTCCTCCTCCTGTCTCTCCTCTCTCCTCCAGTCCTCACCACTCCCAGTAGTTGGAGTTTGGACAGTGGTACCAGAGAAGCCCTCCCCTTCCTCTCTGCCCACGTTGGCAGCGTCATGGCGCCTCCTGTTCCCCCACGCAACCTGCCTCATGGTACGACCCTGCTGTGAACTCTGAGTGTGTGTGCGTGTGTGTGTGTGTGTGCGTGTGTGTGCGTGTGTGTGCGTGTGTGTGTGCTGGTGTCGTTATGCAGTTGAATTATTGTTGTTGTTCTGTTTCGCAGTCAGAAATGTTCCTGTTTCTGTTTCTCTCCATCACTTTATTCTGCTCTTTCAGCAGGAGATCAGACAGAATTCTGTTTCTTTGCTCGTTTTAAAGCTGTAACGACTTTGAACTGGAGTTATTCCCAGTGAAACCAGCTCACGCTGAAGACTGTGGATTATCCTGAGGGGGGGCAGGAGGGGCCCAGACCCCTGATAGAGACCCGAACTCCCCCGAAAGCAGCAGAAGTTTGAGTTAATCGACTGTAGACTCAAAAACCAGTTCACCAGTTCAGCAGCTCCCATTATAAACAGAAAAACCCAAACTGGGAATTTAAAGGACTGAACAGGTTCAAGGAGCACCGTCAAACACCTCCCTCACTCCTCCTCCTCCTCCTCCTCCTCCTCCCTGCTCCAGCTTCTCCCTCCCCGTCCTCCTCCTGCCCACTTCTACTTCCCCCTCTCTCCTTCCTCTTCCTCCCTGCCCTTCTTTCTCACCTCCTCTTCTTCCTCCTCTTCTTCTCTGCTCTGAGGTGTGTGTGTGCATCGCTCTCAGTCCTGCTGTGTCTCCCCCTGTAGGGCAACACCTGTCGATGCACTTTGACGCTTTCCACCACCAGGTCAGCGACCTCCCTCCAGCTCTCCCCGCGCGCTCCTTGAGAAAGGTATCCTCCTCCTCTTCCTCCTCCTCCTCCTCTTCCTCCTTTTCCTCTTCCTCCCCCTCACTCCTGCTGTTGGTCTGGATGATTGTCTGTCCGTCTGTGCTCCCCAGGAAAGGCACATTACTGTCCTCGTGCTTTTCTTCGTGTCCATTTTGTTTGTACTTTGGATCGTCCACTGAGTGTCGTCACGTCGAATGTCTTCATCTCTGCTTCTGCTTCACTTTGACTGTGATGACTTTGATGAAACTTTTTGCAAAAAAGAGGCTTTTTTATTTAAAATTATACCACAAACGACGCCGTTGAGGATAATAACGTTCATTTAGACGTCCGGCCTCCCAGAGACGGACTCTGAGCGTCATTCTGTCCCTGTGAGGTGTCTTCTGAACGTCCTGATGCTGAACACAGTTTCAACAGTCGCCTGTCAGTGTCACAGAAGCAGAGAGCGCCGACATTCAACATCAGTAAATGCACAAAGAATCAGCCAGCAACAGGACGTGGCGGTCTGCTTTCTCTCTTACCCTCCTCTTCTTTCTCTGTCCTGTTTTCTGTCCCTTTCTCACGTTTAGTTTTACTCCTCGTGTACTTTTCTGACCTCCGTGTCGTCAGTTTGATTCCTAACCACAGAACAATCATCTGACTTCATGCAGCGCAGAGAGAAAGTGCCATCAAATAGTTTGATTTCTTCTAGTTTCTGAGCACGATCTGGAGCTTTCATGTGCTGAGAAGCTGCTCTCATCCTTATCTTATCCACACCTGGTCTGAGGTGATTATTTATGGGAGCTTCACGTTCATGTTCTGTGTTTCCACCTCGAGCCGTTTAAAACCACATTTATATAATAAATAAATACAGATTAGATGTGAGAGTGCATGTTGGATGGAGCGAGCTTCATCCATCAGCATGGCTATGGCGGATACATGGGCTGTTAGTGTGGTCATTAATGCTAATGCTAATGCTAATGATGCCCATATTTTGTACTTACGTGTTTTTTTCATCACTCTAATCTTGCTGTTGTTCCTTCTCATCCTTAATAATCATCTGATCCTTGAATAAATCCAGCTGTTGATGAGTCGAAACAGCTGTTTGCAACAGTCTGTGAACACACTGGCTGTCAGAGCTAACTCTGTGTCTGCCTCTCTGTGCCCCCCCCGCAGTCCCCCCTGCACCCTATACCTGCCTCGCCCACCAGTCCACAGTCCATCCTGGATGGCAGTAACTCCACCTTGTCGGGCAGCGCCAGCTCTGGAGTCTCCTCCCTCAGTGAGAGTAACTTCGGCGGCCCCGCCTCCTCCTCCGACCCCCCGGCCAGTCGCACAGACACCCTGGAGTCCGTCCCCAGCAGCCAGGCCTGGACCACCGACCAGGAAGACCTGGACTCGCCTTACCAGCCCGTCAGGTACAGCGTCTCTGAGCCTGAAGTCCTGGACGGAGTCAAACCCCCTCCCTGCCGCAGCCACTCCGCCCCAGGAGGCGTCACCCCGGCCCAGGCGGGGGGGCAAATCCAGCCCCAGGCTCCGGGCTCGGCCTCCACCGGAGTTCCACAACAACCGCAGCAGCAGGATGGGCTGCCGCACCCCCAACACCACCACTACTACCACCACTTCCACCCACACTACATCCCCCACCACCCTCCTCTCTACCACCTCCACGAGCCTCCCCCGGCCCTGCCCCCCAAACCCTACCTCAGAGAGGGGTGCATCCCTGAAGAAGACCCCCTGAACACCCAGTCTGCCCCGCCTCCTCCTGCACCCCGGCCCATGCCGCGCAAGATCTCCCAGCCCATAATCGCAGCGACTAAGGATGAGCAGGCTAAAGTGGCCTGGGAGCACGGCATCAGCGAGGAGTGACGCGGCGCCGACGAGGATGATGAGCAGAACGTACCGAGTCTGAAAGTGAGCGATGGCGACGGACTGTCACACTCCAGCTGTTGTCCTGGTTCAGTAACCAACTAATCACTGAAGATGAAGAGCGATCAGCTCTCAGCCACGACCGCCAGCCTTCATCATCATTTAACCAAACGACCTTCGTCATGCTGCTGTGTCCGCATCGAGCTCCGTTTGTTCGGTTAAACCACGAAAATAATATTTAATCAGCTTCTTCACTAAATCCATCACGATAACGTCCACAAACACGTATTTCTACACGAAGCTGCACAGTTATTGATTTCATGTTCGTTGATCATGTTCATCGATCATTCAGAAGGTTGAAGAGAGAGTTTCTTCTGCTCTGTGAGGAGTTTCAGCAGCACTTTAACAAAACTACACGAGAACTATGATCTGAACACAGTTATTAGATCTGCAGTTTAAAGTGATGAAAACGAGATGAAAAGAGAGAAAACGTAACGATGAAGACTCGAGAGTCCTGAAGAAGAGCCAATCAAACGACACACTGAGACCCCCCCCTCGTCTTATTGGCCAGACAAACTGCAGAAACAATCATATTTCCAACAAAATCTCAAAGTGTGTAGATAAATGTGAAACAGTATATAGAATTATAGACTTTGTATTTAATCTCATCCTTTGAGTGAAGGTGAAGCCTCTGCAGAAATATGCAAGACGAACGGCTCCCGGAGCCTTTAGCAGCTGCCTGACGTTAAAAAGGACGACGTGACGACGCCTCACACACACTGAGTGTGTCGCATCCACGAGTCCAGAGGCCAAAAAACAAGCTTCTGACGATGAAGAGGCTTTTTTTTTTTACCCTGTGAGGGTTTTCAGCTGTTTGAGGGAAGAACCTGAAAATGTGTGCGAAGCATCAGACGGATGATATTTATAGAGAATATTAACTAGAATAAAAATACACTTTTTGCCATTTTTTATGAAAGTAATGAACTGTAACGACTGTACATTTTTTAATAGGAAGCCGTTTTGTATGCATGTTTGTTCACTGGTTGCATCTTGGACAGACGGAGCGATCCTCAGAGGTGAAGCACTGGAGGACTGTGTGCACTGACGTCTTTACGGTTCAGGCAGAAGATCCTGGATCAGGACGGATTTTAATCTGCAGGATTTAATCTTGGTGATCTGGTGGAAAAGTACTTTGAAGGATGAGACTTTAGCTTTCAGTTTGTTTTTAACTTTTTACTTTTGGCCAGCAGCTCAGATTACGTACACGCTGACATCCACCTCTTCGCTCGGACGAAACTGACCTGTGAACAGCTGTTAGCTCACCTGGTTTAGCCTCCTGAAGCTAAAGTCCTGAATTTATAGCTTCAAAGACGTAAAAGATAAGACTGGTGATATTCTGTGTTTTCCTGCTCTATATTTTATTTTGACTCTCACACACACACATCCTGTTTCCATAAATACTACACTAGACGTGTATTAATCCGCCACTGAAAATAGTCCCCAACAAACCCCGTTTCCTCCTGTTTGAGGAACGTTTGTTGAAAACTACAGTAAACCAGCAGATTCATGAAACCACTGAACATTTTTTAAAGGCTGTTTTTTAAGATTTCCCTCCGCAGCAGGAGCCAATGAGCTGCGAGAAAACAAAGAATAGCACCAGCCTCATCCTTTAAACCTGGTTTTACTGTCAGCTCATAGAAACGTCGGTTAATAATCACCATGTTTGATTTATTCGTATTTAACTTAGATATTATCTTAATTACCTGCTTCAGGTGCTGGTTGTTAAGCAGCTGTGAAACGGAGGATTATGAACGCTGCTCCTCCCCTCGTGTTGCCTGTGACGAGTGATTGACAGGTCGTTAGCTTCGCTTTGACGAATCACAGCTGCGATTAATGAATCAATGATGGCTGCGTTCCATTCAGGTGTCCCACTTTCTGGCTGACTGGGACACTAAATTATTTTTTCCTGCAGGTTTTTCTGAAGTCAAATGTTCTGTGAAAAAGTTTTACATTACAGGACAAACGTGCTTTTGTCTGGATAACAGAAATTATTCCAAGTGAGGAAGAAAAGTGATGTTTAATCTGGAAAAGGCCAGAAAACAGTTGACAAAGAGCTTCTGTTCATGAAGGTTTGATGTTACTGTTGTTTATCTTTTAGATTTGGAAAACTGTAAGTTCACTGATCCTTCTGCATCATCATCATCATCATCATCATCATCGCTGTGCTTAAGACACCCGTCACCTCAGGATCAAAGGTGAAGCTTCGTGCTGGTGGAGCCACTGACACACATTATTTAAAGCGACACAGCGACAGAAGTGAACATCAGCTTTCGACAGTTATTTATTCAGAATAATGATTTTTATCCACATGGACGTGCAGCATGCATCTGTCACACCTAAACATGTATCGTAATCTTTTCCAGAAAGGAGAGTTGAATTCTGGGTAAAATGAGTGAATATTGCTCATACCTGAGAGGACATCTTTTCACTGAAGCACTGAGGACGGTCCATTTGTCTCTGACAGTAGGTGAACTGGTCATTTCTGTTGTACGTGGCTCTGAGTGGAGATCTGAGTGATCATCTCTCCTCCTTCACATCAGACACTGATTGACAGACCGTGTGCTCCTGCTGTCTGAACACTGACTCCACCCGTCACTCACTATCTTCATCACATGGAGAAAGATTTTACACAGTGAAGGGATCGTCACAGGCTTTAGACTGTGTTAAATGTACTAAATCTAAAGGCTCCACACTCAGTTAGCGGCTTATTAGCTACACTAAGCTAAAGCTAACGCAGTCCAAAACAGCAGAGTGAAGGATGTTCAGTGTGTGTTCAGACTGTTTTAGAGATGAGTTTCTGTTATTTGGCTAACCCTCTCTGACATACATGGCAACAGCATCACAAACTACGTCCTCCAAAATGATCATCTGGGTGAATCAGCAGCTCTGAAACAGTCTCAGCACAAACTGACATTTTGACCTGCATGAGGGGAGGACTTACTGCAGGGCTGCATTAGAGTCAGGCAGGTGTGCCTAATAAACTGGACACTGAGTGTTTTCCCAATCACGTGAACTGAAATTCTCAGTCGGTCATCCAAACCTTCACATGATTGTCACTACTGTTCACACATCTATAAAAAAAACTATGCAAAGCTTTTATGATCAGACATTGAAGTTTTTGTTTCCTTTGTACTTTGTTACTGAACACATGAGCAGGCTTGAGAGAAGGGAAATGAGATCAGATTTGGTACTTTATAGAAGTGAAGACGTGTCCTGTCAGAGGACGTTGGACAGAGCTCATCTGATCAGAACTGAGGCTGAAGGACTCTGCTGGACACAGTCTGTGAGACGGAGACAGAAGTCCGTCGTGGTGATGCACCGCTGAGACTAACAGCGAGCACGTCGAGACACTAAAACCACTCAACGTTTGTTTGTACGTCTTTGTTTTTTGTAAACGCTGTCATGGGATGTGAAGGGAAGGAATATGTTCAGTGCACGGAGGAGACGGGTCGACTTCTGTGTACATAAACACGGAGACAGAGTATTTATACTGATCATAAAGGGCAAACCTTGTATACATGTAGACTGTGATCGTCTCGCCTTGTACTTTCTGATGTAAAACTGTTTTTAAACCTAGACAACAGCAAACAACACAAGTTCCTTTTGTCTAATTATTCTGATTATTTCAGGGCAGCTGAGCGGAGGTTCATTATTATTTTGTGTATTTTGCATCAATGAAAAATCCAGATAGTGAGTTACTATGATGCTATTCCTTTGTACAACGATGCTAATAAGTATTTCTTGTATATAAAAGTCTTTGTTGTGTTAGCATGAGTATAAACTGTGACGTGTGCGACAGTAGATGTAAATACTCACGTTCTTTTCCTACTCACTAAACAAACTGCTGTGTTGTGGATTCATAATTAATGACAAACATTAAACAAGGTTTTATTGATCAGCTGTGATTCAGCCTGCCTTCATTTCACATGTTTACATCAGTTTACTGAACTAAGAGACACCACAGTGTTCTTTGAGACCCAAAGGGAGCTTTTACCCATGAAACCACATTAACAAAATAGTGAATATTTTACATAATTACTGATCATTCCCTCACAAACAGTCCTTT
>JBBMOE010000106.1:486990-515177 GCA_037975065.1 Chaetodon trifasciatus | reverse complement strand
TCTCCTGTCTCCTCTCCTGTCTCCTGTCTCCTCTCCTGTCTCCTCTCTCCTCTCCTGTCTCCTGTCTCCTGTCTCCTCTCCTGTCTCCTCTCTCCTCTCCTGTCTCCTCTCTCCTCTCCTGTCTCCTGTCTCCTCTCTCCTCTCCTCTCTCCTCTCCTGTCTCCTCTCCTGTCTCCTGTCTCCTCCCTGTGCAGGTTGACTGTGTGTGATGAGGATAAGTTGACTCATAATGAGTTAATCGGGGAGTCCCGGGTTCCTCTGAAACGAGTGAAACCAGACCAGACCAAACATTTCCACACCTGCCTGGAGCACCCACCCCCGGTAACACACACACGCGCATGCACGCACACACGCGCGCACACACACACACACACACGGTGTAAGACACTGCACATGGCTAACATAGCACAGCCTGTTGTCATTGTCCCTGTGAGCTCGTTAGCATGCTGGTGTTAGCATTTAGCTCTGAAAGCTCTGCTGGTCCTGCAGACGTTTGAATGTCAGTCATGTCTTTGTCTCCAACGGCGTGAAGGACTTTACTCACACAGGACAGATTGACCTGTCCTCCATCCACCGTCGTCAGACAGACACTTTTTCACGTCCCTCAACGTCTCATAAAGACACAGGACGTACTTTTTGTCTGAGCCTCTGAACCTGCTGCTGTGCAGACGTTAGCTTTGGCGTCTCGCACAGGGGCCGCCGGGGACCTCGAAGGACGTGAAAAAGCGTCTGTCTTTGACGACCTGTGATGGGACCTGGCTGGACAGAAGCGTCCTCACTGTATCTGCTCTCTCCTGTCTTTTGGCTCTTCTCACCCAGCTCCCCTCGCCGACCGCCATGGGCGAAGCCCTTCGAGGAATATCCTGCTACTTAAGAGAGGTAAGAGTCCGTCCAGCCGTCCATCCGTCCACCCGTCTGTCCGTCTGTCCACCCGTCAGTCCACCCGTCCGTCCCTCCGTCTGTCGGTGAGTGCAGGTCACACAGTGCGCCGTCTCTTGCCGTTGACTGATCAGTGATGTGGAGGCAGCAGACGAAAGGTCACAGCTGGACTTAAACCAGCCGGTTTCTGCCTGATCACAGAGACAGACGGAGACAGATCACATGACGCTCTGGTCCTCGGCTTCTTTAGAGGGTTCTGGGTTTGAAAGTTGAGCCTCAGGTTTGAGAACAGCTGGACTGATGTTTGGACTTCTCACAGCTGATGCAGTGTTTTCATATAGATCAATAACCTGAGTTTAGTTTGAGGAGGATTAGCTTCTCATCACGTTGTAATGCAGAGATTAGACTGAGCCCACCTTTATCCTCAGGTGTACCTGTTGTATTAGGTCACATGTTCACATCATTGGTCATTTTACAGATCAGTTATTAACGTTATCAGCAGCAGCTCATTATTCAGGTTATTAGTTGATCTCATTGTTCATTTAAGCGGTTTTATTCTTTATTAATGTCTCTCATCACAGCTCGTTATCATCGCTGCATGTTACCAGTGTGAAGGTGTTAATGTTCACTTCTCATTATTAATGAGTGTGTGTGTGTGTGTGTGTGTGTGTGTGTGTGTGTGTGTGAAGATGAAGGTAATTGTTTATTTTGACAGATGACATGTGGTGTAATTAAGTCTTCAGCGTTAGACTCCACAGGGAGACGTTGTAATGGGGGGGGGGGCGTCTCCTGAAGCTGCCTGCTGTGTCTCTGATCACACACGTTGTTCTGGGATTCGGTGGCAGTCGGCTCATCCGGTGGTTCAGGTTGGACTCAGACAGACTCCCCTGATGAGAGGAGCTGCTGTGGCTGATAAAACTCCGCATGAACCCTGAATCCACCAACCAGCAGAATCCGTCAGTCAGCCCGAAAAGATTCCCTCTGCTGATCCATGATTAGCGGTGACGGTGCTGGAGGGATGGATATTTTAATTGGCCTCTGGTTGTTCTTCCATTCATGTTTATTTTTTCGTCTAAGTCAGAAAATGTCCACTGTCCACCTGCAGCTGTCAGTCAGACGACGTCCTGCACTCGTTCCGGTCTGGACAGTGAGCAGCGAACCTCCTCAGACTGATCTGAAAGACTCTCACTGCCGCTAGAACATCGAGAGCCGGTTCAGTGGAACTTCTTGTGCAGCAGCATCGCTCACAAAGAGGATGATTCACGCGAGGAGCCGGTTCACACGAGGAGCCAGTTCACACGAGGAGCCGGTTCACATGAGGGGCCGGTTCACACGAGGGGCCGGTTCACACGCGGGGCCGGTTCACACGCGGGGCCGGTTCACACGAAAGGCCGGTTCACACGAGGGGCCGGTTCACACGCGGGGCCGGTTCACATGAGGAGCCGGTTCACACGAGGGGCCGGTTCACACGAGGAGCCGGTTCACACGAGGGGCCGGTTCACACGAGGGGCCGGTTCACACGAGGAGCCGGTTCACATGAGGGGCAGGTTCACACGAGGGGCCGGTTCACACGAGGGGCCGGTTCACATGAGGAGCCGGTTCACACGAGGGGCCGGTTCACACGAGGGGCCGGTTCACATGAGGGGCGGGTTCACACGCGGGGCCGGTTCACACGAGGGGCCGGTTCACACGAGGGGCCGGTTCGATCTTTCACTCGACTGCTAACTGGAAAGTACTCAAAACTTGAAGCATTTTATTTGTAGAGTTTATTTCCCGCAAACTGAGAACTCGTACTCTGCATTTAAAAGCACCACAGAGACCAGCAGGGACCAGCAGGGACCAGCAGGGACCAGCAGGGACCAGCAGGGACCAGCTCAGACTCCAGACTATTGCCATGGTGACGGCAGCACTTCAGCTGCTCTGTGACAGAAAACACAACCTGTTGTCAGTTTGACTGAAACCTGAACCTTTAGAGGACGTGAACACGAGTCTGTAGGTCAGACCAGAGTCTGCTCAGAACGCCGGACAGTCGTCACCTGTCAATTCTTTAATGAGAGTGAATGTATATTAAGTAATATGACTCACACACACACACACACACACACACACACAGAGGTGGTGGTTTGATTCATTCAGATTCGTTTGGACGTTGTCGTCTGGATTTCAGTCACTTTACAGAGAAAAGCTTCTTCTTCGTCTTCTTCTTCTTCGTCTTCGTCTTCTTCTTCGTCTTCTTCTTCTTCTTCGTCTTCTTCTTCGTCTTCTTCTTCTTCGTCTTCGTCTTCTTCTTCGTCTTCTTCTTCGTCTTCGTCTTCTTCTTCGTCTTCTTCGTCTTCGTCTCCTTCGTCTTCGTCTTCTTCTTCGTCTTCTTCTTCGTCTTCGTCTTATTCTTCGTCTTCTTCTTCTTCTTCGTCTTCTTCTTCTTCTTCTTCGTCTTCTTCGTCTTCGTCTCCTTCGTCGTCAGTCAGGCAGCTGGTGGAGAGTCTGAGAGGCAAACAGCTCGAGCGACAGACGCTTCTGACGGAGTTTGGACCTTTTTCATTGAACATGTGGTTCGCAGTCAGAGTGTCCACTGACAAGCTGTGACACGTTTCCCTCCACTGAAAAACGCCGAGTGAGAAGACAAAAGCTGACAGACACGAGAGAAGCCATGTGACCACAGGCAGCCATGTTCTGACAGCGTGACGCCGCTGCGACGCGTCTACGAAGAGATGGATCGTCACAATCTGCCTCAAAGCCACCGAGTACATTTACTCCAGTACTGTACTCAAGTACGAGTCTACAATACTTGTACTTTTCTTGAATACTTGCGCTTTATGCTACTTTTGTTCTTATTATTCTGCATACTGAGTATCTGTACTTTGGTTACTGTAGTATTAATACTTTACCTTCAGTAGGAGTGACTGTGTAGTCTGACACAAACCAGGTCTTTGTCAGACCCCCCACAGTCAGTGACCAGAGTCGGCTTTCGGCGCCCTCTGCAGCCGCCGTGTTTCCAGAGAAGGTCATTCATTATTTCAGGGGCGCGGCGGACGGTCATGTGATTTCGGCCGTGACGGTTAAATGGTTCGCTGAGGGACCGTGGAAATCCAGGAACAGGTCACACAATGTCAGCCAGCAGCTGAGACTGGATGAGGTCTCTGTGATCCAGACGTGGTCCAGATGTGACCAGAGGGAGGCGACGTTCTTCTCATCGCCATCAAATCCAATGAGGTGGTGCCACACAAACAGAGATCCCTGTGATCACTGATGGTCTGAGTCTGCAGATCTGAAGGAAGAGACGCCACGAGAGCAGGATCTGAAAACCTGAATCTGGACCAGAGACACGTCCAGAATGAGAATGAGACATCAAGCCGTCAAATGACCTGAAGGGAACAGAACAGGACCAGGACCAGGACCAGGACCAGGACTTCTTTCAGTCCGGATCAGTTTGGAGACCAGAAACATCTTGAACAGGAACTCTTGTCTTCATTTTGGAAAGTAAAGCACGAACACAAGAAGGACAAACGTGCTGATTCAGACAAAAGCTTGAACAAAAAGAAGTCACAGTATTATGATGGTGTCATAACTCGATGTGAAAAATGTGTAATAGAGAGAAGAAGCTTTAAATCCACAGTTCAAACCTGCTGAGCAGCAAACGGCCGACAGACGCAGTCAGAGACCGGCTGGAGGACATTTATCAGCAGCCAAAGAGCAGATGTGTCCCTCAGGAGGTGGAGACCAAAGCCAGAGCTAAAAGAGAGAGAACTGGACTGACGTCCATCAGGAGACACAAACAGGACTGATGTGACTGATGGAAAACGGAGGAACTGTCAGGAAGAGGCGGCAGATACTCTGAAGGTCACAGTAACAGGAAGTGTTCGAGACACTGAGCGACGAGGCGGCGTGAAGTTCAGTGAGTGGAGGACAAACTGTGAGCGCAGCCTCAGAACTGATGGACACGGGAGCTGGAAAGGATGAAGGAGACAGCGGAGGTCAGAGGAAGCTCTGCTCCTCACGAGGTCAAAGGTCGACAGTCCACTGAGGCATTTCGCCGAGCCTCCTTCATATCTGAGAGAAAAACTGTGGAACGCAGGGAGTGAAATTTGTGTAGAAGCAGATCACAGCTCAGTCCAGCAGCCTGGCAGACCAGCCTGGAGGACCCCAGGTCCTTGACGTGTCCCTCAGCTGCTCTGTCCTTCCATTTCCAGCAGGGATTAGGTGGAAATTCACCGAGCTCAGGGTTCAAATGGCACAAAAGAAGCCTTTTTATTTGGAAAAGTAATCAGAGAAGCTTGGGTTTGCCGCCTCAGTGAACTCCAGTGTGACCACAGACCCACAGACGAGGCGCGGCTGTGGGACACGTCTCAGGGACACAGGCAAATTGACTTTTCAAATATTCATCAGGGTGGAGCGGCAGGCCTGTTTGTGTTTCATGTCCAACTTCACACCGATGGCTGGAGGCTCTGTGTGTGTGTGTGTGTGTGTGTGTGTGTGTGTGTGTGTGTGTGTGTTCAGTGCCGAGCTGGAAAGAGGACGTGGTTAGCCTAGCTTAGCATAAAGACTGTCTGTCTGTCCGTCCGTCTGTCCGTCTAACCGGCATCGTGTCCAGTAAATGAAGCCTTCAGGAGGTGAACCTCCGTCTCATTCTTCTGGCGGACCCGCAGACCTCCTGAAGACCTCTGGGAGTCTCTGAGCTGCCTCTCGCTGATCAACTCAGACCTCAGGACAGAGGAGATGTTCTGTTATCAGTCAGGTTCATCAATCAAACTACACCTCCACATGTCCACAGGGACGGACAGTCCAGCTGCGTCTCTGTTTATTCCTCTTAATGAAAATGAGTTTGAAAAGTATCATTTTCTCTCAATGAAGTTCAAAAACATTTCAGAGGCGTTTTTTACAAATTGCTCAAAGTCTGATTGATGCTCAGGAGACAAAACATCCGTCTCACAGGCGCCCGGCCTCGCAGGTCTTCATACAGGTCTTGGTTCAGGACTCGCGGGTCTTCATACAGGTCTTGGTTCAGGACTCGCAGGTCTTCATACAGGTCTTGGTTCAGGACTCGCGGGTCTTCATGCAGGTCTTGGTTCAGGACTCGCAGGTCTTCATACAGGTCTTGACTGACATGCTTTGACAACGGAAGTCTGCTGCTTTTGTCTTTGCAGGTGAAACTTGAAACACATCATCTTCATCTTCATCTTCATCTTCATCTTCATCTTTCCTGTTCATCGTCTGTTTCTCGTTGGAACCAAAAAATGAGTTTCCATGGCAACAGGCCTCCATCAGGTGCAACAGCAGCGACCTGTCGTGTGCTGTCCCTGGTCTTTAGTCTTTGTGTCTTTTGGCCGCGTGTCCCAGCAGCTGAATCAGTCCTCAGGGTCCAATTAGACCTTTTGAGAGATTAGTGCGGCTCTGGTGGTCTGGCGGTCTAAGCCCTCGGTGCTTTGCTGTGTTGTTTAACGAGCGTGAGCTCGTTAGCCGCCTGCCTTCACCTCACAGGTGCTTTAAGAAAGATGGAGGCAGCCAGGTGTGGTGACAAACAGGAGCTTTACTTCATGACTCACCTTCACGTTTCCTTTGTGTGCAGGCCGATCTGAGAGCAGCCGGCTGATGAAAACAGGCCGATGGAGAGCTTCTCTGCTGATCAGAGAGCAGCTCTGGTTTCACAGTTTTTCGTCTGAGGGATTTAAAGCCGTTTGTTTAATTAGAAACGGATTAAAGTCATTCAGCCTTCAGCCTGATTTGGAAACGTCTAATTATTTTCAGCAGCTATGAATGAACGAGTTCATGCCAGCCGACGACGTGTCCTCATGGACACGGACGTCTTTTGTCTTCTCGCCGATGAAGGTGGACCTCCGTCCTTCACTGCTCTTTGTTTTCTGTCACCTCCTTTTCCAGCTGCTGCTCATTACAGAGCTGCATGATTCATGACTGCAGGTCAGAATTCAGTCGACATGAACCCGTCGAGCACATCGATTCTCAGCAGGAAGCAGATCTGAAGTCAGTCATAAACTACGTGGACATGAGATCCGACCTCTGACGTGTGAGACTGAAGCCACAGCTGTGAGAAAAGTCCAGCTGGAGTCCATGAAACCAAACGCCGAAACACGTCAGCTGTCTCAGCGAAGGGGGAGGAGCTACTCACAGTCAGAATCCCTTTATCGATCCCCGAGGGCGAAGAAAGAGAAAGAAAATATATTTATCAAAAACAAAATATTAAGACTGAGAATATATATGTAACAAAATATTCAACAAAATATATATTCTGAGAAAAGATGTATACAGAAGGATGTGCAAAACTGACTTTGGAAATATGTCTCAGTATAATATCAGGCAGTGAAAAGTTCAACAGTTATTCAGAGGGCGGAGTCGTACAGGTGGATGACCACAGGCAGGAAGGACTTCCTGTGGCGTTCAGTCCTGAGTTTTGGTGGGAGGAGTCTCTCACTGAACGTACTCCTGTGCCCGACCAGCACATCATGAAGTGGGTGTGAGACGTTGTCCAAGTCTGTAGCTCAGTCAGCATCCTGCTCTCTGACACCACCGTCAGAGTCACACTCCATCCCCACAGCGTCACTGGCCTTGGATCAGTTTGTTGAGTCTGTTGGCGTCCGCCGTCCTCAGCCTGCTGCTCCAGCACGCAGCAGCGCAGAGAACAGCACTAACCACCACAGACTCAGAGAAGATCCTGAGCACAGTCCTGCAGATGTTGAAGGACCTCAGTCGCCTCAGAAAACAGAGACGACTCTGGCCCTTCCTGTAGAGCGTCAGTGTTCTTTGTCCAGTCCAGTTTATTGTCCATATGTACCCCCAGGTACCTGTAGTCCTCCACAATGTCCACACTGACCCCCTGGATGGAGACAGGGCTCACCGGTGCCTTGGTTCTCCTCAGGTCCACGACCGGTTCCTTAGTCTTTGCCACGTTTAGTTGCAGATGGTTGTGCTCACACCATGTGACAGAGTTGTCCACAGCGGCCCTGTACTCATCCTCATCCTCATCACCCTCACTGATACTGATACCTGTTCCAGGTGTGACCTCACCTGAGTTACACTTTCACGGTTTTTCCTCAGTTTTTCTCAGCAGAGAAGCACGGGAGTTTTTATGATTTTGCCCTCAGAGAAGTCATCTTATTTGGCTCTAACTACTACATTACCCATGAGCCTCAGCTGCCAGCACCCTGCAGTGAACAAAACGTGTAGCCATAGTTTCCAAAATTCATCCAACATCCACCCAGAATCTGAGAGTTAATTCAAAGGTAACTAAATTTGAAGCGCTGTGATTGGATGTTTGTCACTGAAATGCAGACCTTTACTTCAGAATCCAGGAATTAGACTGAGACACTGGATGGAAAGAGTGCCTTCATTCAGGTTAGCAGACCTTGGTTACCTTCACGGGCTTCATTACAGGTAACCTATGAGAATATTTCAGTAATCTGAGTCTGTAAAGTAACTAGAACCTCTCACATCAAAATGCAATATGCGCCTCCAAAACATATCACAGTAGAAGTATTAAGTTGCATAAAATTAAAATACTGAAGTACAAGTACCTCAGATGTGTATTTGGGTACAGTAGTTGTACTTAGTTACATTCCAGCAGTGTGTGCGGAAGCAGGTTCAGTGTTTGAGGCGCCTGAACAGAGAGTGGAGCTGCCATCATTCACTCCGGAAACCATCAAACAGGAAGCAGCTGTCAGCTGAGGCGGAGCTCCGGGCGACCTCCGAGGCTCAAACCCTCAAAGAGGAGGGCCGGCCTCGCCCTGATGGATGCGCCGTCCGTCAGCCTTCACCTGGAACACGCACCTGCAGCCTGATGACGCCTCCTGCGGCAGAGGAGCGTCTTTACTGGCCGGCAGGCCGCGGCAGAAATGTGAGGCCGGACTGACGGCTCATTATCTCTGAGTGTGTAAAAGCTGCTCAGCTGAAGTCTCATCCAGCGCAGGTTCATCTGTGAAGCGCCTTTCCCACCAATTGGAGGTGGGCGGCAGAGAATCCTGCCAAGCTGCGCCGACTCCCGCTAGAAGCCATCGATCTGCTTATTTTCTGACCTCTTCTTCTTTCTTTAGCTGCAGTTTTGTTGTGAGAGGCTCCGCCGAGCTGAACGGCAGCTGAATGTGAAGAAGAGCTTCCTGCTGAGAAGCACCTTCACCTGTTCACCTGTTCACCTGTTCACCTGTTCACCTGTTCACCTGAGTTCAAAGTGAAGCAGAGTGAAAGGTCAGAGTGTGAGGATGGAGGAGCGGGTGGAGGCTGGGCCGGGCGGTCTGTCTGTAATGAGGCTGGTGCAGTGATGGGGTGAGGAAGAGGAGCAGAGAGACTGATGGAAACCTCAGCATGGGGGGGGGGCGGGCGGCACAAAGATGGAGGATTACATTATCGATCCTCTGCTGTGTTTAATGAGCACCAGCGCAGACCGTGGAGGACGTGAGGACTGTACCTATGTGCTCAGGTACTGGGCTGAAGGACATTTTGCACCTGAGTATTTTCTTCTTCTACTGTGCGACACCTCAGAGGGCGAGCTTGTAGTTTTTACTCCATTACATTTTCCTGAAGCTTTAGTTACTCTACAGGTTCAGGTTTTACACACAAACACATGAAGACTTGATCAAATCTGAAGTTTTCTTAGAAATTAAAATTCTCAACAGTTTGTACAAGAGCAGCTGAAACCATCAGTCCATGAATCAATCAGCTGATTGACAGAAAGTGATCGATCATCTGTTGTTTTAATGGTTCATTGATCTCTGCTGTGGATCATGTGATGTTTGATCTTCTCACATGTCTGATTGGCTGCTTTTCCTCTCAATGATCTCAATGTGTTTGTACTGATGTGGAGCTTTGGACTGATGGATGGACCAAACAAACATGGCGTCACTTTGGGCTCATCGTGCTTGTGTACTTGTACCAGAGTATGTGCACAGTGTTGTATTAGTACCTTTACTGCAGTAAAAGTGGTCTGAATACTTCCTCCACTGCTGCTTTTTGCTCACACGATGTGTTTGTGGGAGTTTTTTCGGATCAAATTAAATTTCCAGCTCATCAGTAGAAAATAGGATTACAGTTGGACTCAGAGACTCGACTCCCACCAGCTGCTGGAGTATTTTCAGACGACGCTGGGAGCAGATTTGATACCTTCATCAGCCAGTCACGGCTGCCTCGCTCAGCTCTACCTGTAAAAGCTCACGCTGAGTGTTTCACCTGTCACAAACATCCTGCTGAGGATCAAACTGAGGACTGTCCTCTGCGACGACGAGGCGTTTTACAGAACGCTAAAGCCTTTGAACTCGTAACTCTTATTTCTGACACCTTTTATTTACAGGCTTTTATTTTTAGACAAGAGTTTGTTCCTCTGAAGACATGAGACAGGAGCAGTTTTCTGTCCACATTCTGAAATCTGATCTTCCTGTTCGAGGAGGTCAACAGAGTTCATCCTGAGTCCTGGATATTAGCTGCATGCTAATGTTAGCATCTGTGGTTTTAGAGGGACTCTGGTGTGGACTGACGTGGACAAATGGATTTAATTCAGTCTGGACAGACAGACAGACGAAGACATCGAGTCAAACTGTGGCTGAAAAGCTTCTGATGCTTTCTTCGGTTTGTTGGTACCACTTCAGACTAAACTCACACGACTGAACTGGTTCCACTAATCCGACTGAAATTATTGACCAAACCAATCAAATTTTACCAAACTGGTCAGAATAAACCAGTTCAGCCGAGCTAATGGGATTGATGTGATGATTGTGTCCGCAGTGGGAGAACGAGCAGCTGCACAGTCTGGAGGAGCGAGGTCGTCTTCTCCTGTCGCTGCAGTTTCTGCCTCCGTCCGGTCTGGACGACAAAGACGTGGAGGGAGGAGGAGGAGGCGAAGGACGTCGCAGCGGGGGTCTCTGTGTGGGCGTGAAGCGCTGTGCCCACCTGGCAGCCATGGACGTCAACGGATTCTCCGACCCCTACGTCAAAATGTAAGATCTTATCATCGTCCTATCAGGTTCTGTGAGCAGTGATGCAGTTCGTCCTCACAGGTCGTCCTCACAGTTTGTCCTCACAGGTTGTTTCCACAGGTTCTCACAGTCTGGAAGTGCTGCCAGCTGAAGACCTTTCGCTCAGCGTTCATGGTCTTCTGAGGGAGAACTGTCTGATCTCAGCAGCTCGTTGCTAATATGCTAATATGCACCTTTTCTTTCTTGTGCTACATGCTGTTAGCTAACTGTAGGAGCTAACTGATAGTGCTAATATGTTAGCATGCTAACATCTCCCTGAGGGGTGGAAGAGGTTTCTGTTGATGATCGCACCGCTGTCTGATAATGACGTAAACTGAGACGACTTTAAATTAGATTTCCCAGAAAAACACAAAAATCGTCTGACTGAAACGTTCCTTCAGTGACGGCGCGACTCTTCAAGTCACTGGTCTGAAACCAGCTGGTCGTTACTGAGAGCTTAGGAACGACTTAATGCTCCGACTTACGAAGAATTTATGAAAAGCTGCTGCAGCTCCGTCCCGATTGGCTGAACATCTGCTCTGACGCTATTGGTCGTCCTCATTTTGAAATTCAAACCCGATCCGGTGAAAACTGTGACGAGGGTAAATCTTCAACAGTCGCAGTTCAGCCTTTAAACCAAAGCTGAACTCCTCCTCGTCGGCCGGACGAGACGAGTCAAAGCTGCTTTTGCATCTTATTATGCTGCAAACCAGCGATGCAGTTGTTGTCGAGGCAGGACCGCATGTGTCACAGCTGGAAGGATAATCAGGAGGAGAGGAAGCAGCGTGAGCCGAGCTCTGCCGGGAGGAAACAGTCGAGGGACACTCGCTTTGAAGAGGAGCAGAGCGAGGAGGAGGCCGAGGGGAAGAGTGACCAGGATCACGTCCACAATGTCAGCATCAGCCAAAACTTCACTTTCAAACTGGTCAATATTCCCTTTAAAGAGGCGCCGTCATCCCCTCTTCCCCTCATTGCTCATTATTCTGCTCTGCGGCGGCAGTCAAAGCTGGACGCTCGTCTGAATCAGATCACAGCTGCACCCATGAGACCCCCTGACCCTCCCACCTCGTTATCTCGTGATCCGGTTGGTCACTCTGCAGCTTCTCTGTTTCTGCTTTCACCCTGAAGTCAGATCCAAACACTGATGTCAGGGAGAGGATGAGACAGACCGTCCATCCGTTCATCACGGATAAAGACCTCCACTCACGTGAATCCACGGTGACACGAGCAGCGTGCAGGCTGACGGCAGTCCAGAGAACATGAGAGCATGAACGGGCCTCATGCTGCTGCCTCGCAGACAGACCGCAGGGTCCCAGGGGCCAGAAATGGAACGGGTCCCGGCCGTCTGCAGCAGCGCGCAGGGACGTGACGGCGCTCCGCTTCGCCTCCGTCATCTGTTGAAATAACTCATCAGAAACAGTTAGAGCCACTGACGATGATGATGATGATGATAGCTGACAGTGTGTGTGTGTGTGTGTGTGTGTGTGTGTGTGTGTGGGTGGGTGGGTGGGTGTGGGTGTGTGTGTGTGTGTGTGTGTGTGTGCGTGAGCGCACTGTAAAACCGACTCAATTAATTATGAATGAGTGTTTCTTTAATGAGGACTCTCATGATTTCATCAGCCTGCAGAGAGCACTCGCCTGCGTCGTTTCCACTCCTGCAGCTTCACTTCGTTTGTTTTCTCTCGTTAGTCATTTTCTAATTAAGCTCACAGCAGCGCATGATGCAAACTTTTTAAAGCACGCTGTCACAAACTGCACACAGAGAAGTGCAGTACAGCTAAACGAGTACTTATGAAATCAGAGAGAAACGTGAAGTACGATGAGACGGTGAAGAATACACATGAACATCCACAGCAGTGCAACACATGAATGCAGCTACCTGACAGCAAACATTTCACTGCAACATGAGTAAAAGTACTTTTTCAATGCTTCTACTTGTGGTGGAGTATTTTCACAGTGTGGTATTAGTACTTTTGCTGAAGTAAAGTAAAGTAAAGAACATCTTGTCTTTGCTGACCTGCAGTGGTTTAACTCACCTTGCTGCGGTGATGAACAGGTGAACTGTGACATCACTGGTGGGTGCGGTCAGCGGTGCTTCTTGGCCGGCTGTCAATCAAGCTGATGCATTTCCTCTTTCCCGCCTCTGCTGTCAGATACCTGAAGCCCGACATAGAGAAGAAGTCCAAGCACAAAACAGCAGTGATGAAGAAGACCCTCAACCCCGAATTCAACGAGGTAAGAACCCCCAGCTGACCCCCCTCAGGCTGCCACAGCAGGTCCACCGCCGACCCCAAGCTGCACCTCACATCCACCTCACATCCACTTCACATCCACCTCACATCCACTTCACATCCACCTCCGATTTTTCATGTAGTGTCATGTTGTGATGTTGTGATAGTTGGTCGTTCATTCTCTGACTTTTGTTTTTGTCACTGTGGACGACAAAACTTGAAATAACTTTATTAATCCCCTTTGTCAGTGAATAAACTTGTAAATACACATTACTGTGGTCTGTGATGAGCGTCACAGGTAAGACTGGACAGCGTTTAGCTGTATGTTAACCTGTGAGGAAGATTTTCAGATTTGACCTGAACACATGAAAAAGTCTTGTCAGAGTCCGTTTGACAAAGTCTAAAAACAGTGACGACCTTTCAGACGTCACTTACTTTGACGGCGCTGTTCAAAACCCTCCAGCGTTGTCACGTTATCTTTGTGTCTGTGTGTCCTCCAAACATTTCGTCTGTCAGTTCCTTCCAGAATGACTCACATCAACGTTCCTGATCATTTCACCTTCGTGGTTCAGAGAAACGTGTCGGTCCATCTCTCAGCGCTGTCTGACTTCCTGTCTGTCCCTCTCAGCTCATTGGTCCTCATTGAGCCTTCTTTAAATGTTTAAAGCTGCTCACTTTAGCTTCTATCAGACAAACAGGAGGAAGTAGAGCACTTGTTGGGGACTACTTTCAGCGGCGGATGAATCCACGTTGGTGCTGTAGTGAGTGTCTGTGGCAGCAGGACGGTGTGTGTGTTCGTGGTGATGAAGGAACGTGTGTGAGGCTCACTGATGTGTTTTAATGGAGGTCAACGGCTCAGAGGAAGACTTTGCGGTTACTGTTAGCAGTTAGCAGTTAGCCTTCACTGCCGGTCTGAGTAAAAATCTAGAATATCACCAGACTTCTTGACATGATGCAGGCCGTCAGTGCAGGTTCTTGTTTCTAACGCTGGACCTCACAGACCTGGATTCTGGCTTAAATCTGGATCCCTCCGTGTGTGTGATCCCTGCAGGAGTTCTTCTATGAGATTTCCCTGTCGGAGCTGACCAACAAGACGCTGGAGGTGACGGTGTGGGACTACGACCTGGGACGCTCCAACGACTTCATAGGTGAGACGCCGCCGGTTAGTTGCGATGACTGAAACCTGCAGAGGAAACCCTGCGGTCCCTGAACCAGTTCTGAAGCAAACAGTCAGGAAATGAGGCGGAAACGTTTGACAGGATGGTCGTCCCGCTCAGCTGTGAGAAAACATTGCAGATGTGAATATTAATGAATCTAACACAAGCTGCTCGTTCGTGTCGGCAAAGCTGTTCATTAGAAGCTGGTGTATGTTTGTTTTGATTATGAACGCAGTATTATCACTTTTACCATCTGCCTTACTGCTCGCCTCTCTTTCCTCCTCTAGTTTTGATAATTAGTCAGTTTTTGTGGATTATTACTTTGATATTCTCGTTAAATATGGCAGCAGTGAACGCTGTTGGCAGCCAATGATTCCCCTCCAGAGCACAGCTGGATAACACCTGAACCCTGAGCACCGTGTTTGGTTCACTTTGTCCTCATGTACTGCAGTTTTACCACAACTACACAGAATGCAAGCAGAAAACCAAACAGAGGGGCAGTCAGCAGTTTAAAGGACAGACTCTTCATAATGTGCTTCCAGTGGACAAAATCCTCCAAATACAGAATCCAAAGTTCATCTGAAGCTGCGATGAAGCTTCACCAGACGAATCAGCTGATCTGGTCTCTGTGCTGTCGTCCCTCCACTGCAGCTCAGCATCGCAAAGAGGGAGTTTGACCTAAAGGTGCTCCATTTGTCAAAGTCAGGCTGCTGAAACCTCAAATTATCGTGAGCTGCACTTCAGACCAAAACAGGAACTGAGGTGATGAACTGGAAGTGCGTTAGGAAGAGATGAACAGCCGGTATGAGCACGAGGGTCGAGCACGAGGGTCGATGACGAGGGTCGAGCACGAGGGTCGAGCACGAGGGTCGATGACGAGGGTCGAGCACGAGGGTCGATGACGAGGGTCGAGCACGAGGGTCGATGACGAGGGTCGATGACGAGGGTCGATGACGAGGGTCGAGCACGAGGGTCGATGACGAGGGTCAATGACGAGGGTCGATCACGAGGGTCGATCACGAGGGTCGATCACAGTAAGCAAAGCTGATTCAGTCGTCAGGGCCTCTGTGCTGTAAAGAGGTAGAAAGCCGGAGAGCGGCACTCTGATAAATGTCCTCGTGTGATGTCACTCGAGTCGGCATCGGTTGGGGTGGAAGAGGAAGAGTCACCCATCACGAGTCCGACAGGTGTGGGATGGTGAATAGGTGGAGGAGATAAAGTAGATCCGTAGACGGATTCAGCTGGTTACAAAGATCATTTGTGATCCTCACTGAACGGCTGCAGGTGATTTCTTTAAAACCGCTTGAGCTGGTTAAGGTAAGGTCACACCTGCAGTGCGGTGAAATGACCCTGGAGCTCACACTGTGAAGTGACACTGAGACTTCCCACCAGGTGGCGTCTGCCTGAGCTGTCACTCCCAGGGCGACGCCCTCCGTCACTGGACGGACTGCCTGAAGAACAAGGGCAGGAGGGTGGAGCGGTGGCACATCCTGACCAACGAGCTGCCGCGAACCCTCAGCCACGACTAAACCGCGATCCCCGGCAGCCCCCGCCTGCACACGCCGAGGATGCTGCCGGGGATCGCACGGCTCAGAGATCCTCGGGTTACTTTACGGGACGACGGAGCAACTTCACCGCAGGAAGCAGCAGCAGCTGAGAGGGAAAGTGTATTATAATAACCCAGATGGTTGGAGAGCAGCGTGAAGCTGGAGCAGCATGGTGGCGTGCCTTCATTCATGATCATCCAGAAGAAGCTCAACACTGTCAGCATCACACCTGAGCGCCAGGTGACTGCACAGCAGACTCACCGACGAGCGACGAGCAGAAACCACAGACGTTAAACTGCATGTTTTCTCAAACAGGTTCGTTTGTAAAGCACACTGAAGAAAACCAGCTGTGCGTGTTATTTTCTGTCTGTGCATGTTGACCTCGTCCTCAGAGACGACGTCCTCTCGTCCAACCTCAGTTTGTCACAGAGCTCAGCATCTGAGACACACTCAGAAGGTGGTTTACTGACTGCTGCTGTGAAGGTGTTTCCACAAGCTTTCCAGAAGACTCTTCTAAACATCTGGATGAAGAGATGTTAAATCTCCTCCAAGATGATGTTTTTGTGCAGCGTGAGTACAAATAACACGTATTTCTTGTGTCTGGCTGCCTGGATGGAGCATTTTTTCAACCAGATTGTTGGATTCTGAGTTTTTGACGATTCGAACGGTGCCAAGTTTCCGTAAAACCTTGTAGATTATTTATCTTTCAGAAAGTCAGATCTGATCTCTGTGACTTACAAGAGAAACACACACACTGCGCCTTCACACAGACGATCATGTCATGTCACATGTGCTTGCATGCAGTGGTGGAAAGTAACTAAGTACATTTACTCAAGTACTCAACCTAAGTACTGCTGAAATTTCTGGTAGTTGTACTTGAGTCTTTTCATGCCACTTTCTACTTCCAGTTCATAGGACTCTATAAAAATATGATGCATGTTGATGAATATGTTTGGTTATAAATGAAACGAGCTAACAGTTTGTAGAACAGCTGAAACGATCGTCAGCTAATCAGTTGGTCGACTATTCCACTATTTTGATCTTTTAATTATTGTAATGATCTGAATCATGCATCCCTCAACCATCCGTCAGCAGAGGAGGAGGTCACCCCTCCTCCTTTCACCCCCTCCCAGGACAACCATTCACAGTTGACCTCATTTGACTCACAGCCAGGAGCACCTATTAGCCAGGTGCTATCAATGACCGTGATAACGAGCTCACGAGGTTAAATACCCGCGATGAGAGGCAAGACATTTACAGGTTTCCACAACCAAGTCCAAGACATGAATGAGGGACACCATGATCTACAGAGACCAGAGACAAGAGGACAACAGACACAGGAGACACAATGATCTAAAGAGACCAGAGACCAGAGGACAGCAGACACAGGAGACACAACAGCAGACACAGGGGACACTGTACTGCACTCAGTACTTTTTATTTTTACAGTGTGCTATTAGTTGTTAAATAAAGGATCTGTATACTGTATGTCTCCACCACCGTTTGCATGACGCAGTGACATCACTCTCATCAGACTTTGAACCCGAACCAGCATTAGCTCTCTCGCTCACGTCTCATTGTTACCAGCACAACCGCGATACAGTGCAGCCCTGTCAAAGCATGGTGCGCCAGGTTTACACGAAGCATCGTTCAGAATGTAAGAAACCAGCATGGACATCTTGTTTTGTGCTTAATTAAGAGCTCATTAAGCAAACATCTGTGAAACGTAGGCTACACGGCTAATGTTTGCTAGTTAGAGCTAATCGGCTGTAGCAAACAGCTAATGTCAAGATGGCGTGGTTCTTATTCTTCAACACGTCTGCAAACAAACACTCTTTGGCATGTTACCAGAGCAAGTCTGTGTCTGCTAGCTTCTCTGCATGGACTTAAATGTCAAATTCAAACCCAATGCTTCAGAATAAAAGATCCACTTTTCAACATTTGTAAGACTTCTCATCACCGTTTATTGGCAAAGAAGACAGAAACACAGCAGTGCTGAACGTCCACAACCTGATCTGATGTCCTTTCAATCAGAGACAGTCTGCTGTCGCCTGCTAGCTGTTTGTTACCTCTCGTCCCCAGCCGGGAACATGCTAGCAGTAGCTCTCCCAAGCTAGGCATCTCCATTAGCAAGCTAGCTAGAGCGATTGCTAATTGGACAATAAGGGGTTTATTCAAAGACATAGAGTATTTGTACTGTCAGCCTCTAATGTGGACTGCAGCTCAGCGCTGAGACTGAGGCAGACAGGAAATGTGGATCTTTTATTTTCATTTTGTCCCGTCCCTCGTAGATGCTCTGCTTTCCAGTGTCCTCTGGCTCCGACTGGATGGAGGTTCCTCCATCAATACAGCTACCAATGTTGCCAGATTGGGCGGTTTTCCCACCATTAAGACCACTTTTTATGTAATTTGGCAGGTAAAGATGGACAGACCCCGTTCAGTAACAATAACTGATGAGTGATGATTGACAAGCCAAATGTAATTAAAGTCCATGAAGTTCCACCTTAAAATGAATCAAATTGGTATTCTGACATGATTCTGTGATAAAAGATCTTCTCAGATAATTCTTTTTATTTAATGTGATGTTAGCCAGAGGTGTGCCTGGTGTTTTTCATTAACGGTGGTTTTTAGGATAATTATGCTGAAAAGACCACAGGCGCATCCTTGAATGAAACGCTTTATTTGTCTTCTTTTATTCATATTCAGCTACTGAACATAACAGGGAGGCTCGAAGCAATCAGGCAATATGATGACTGGGTGGGTTTGTGGTTTCATTTCATTAGGTCCAATCTGGCAACACTGACGGCCACAAAAAGGCAGCGAGGACAAGCTGCAGGTGACGTGTAATTTTACTTATTTCTGCAACTGTTAAATCTTGTTTGTTTGATTTTTTTGTATGAAGTATTTCAAAGGTGGTGGAAGATTTCAGGGTTTCACCTGTCTGAACAGACGCAGGCTCAGCCGGTCTTCAAAGGTGCTAACAGTGAACCAGTGTGGTGCCGTTTCACAGGCTTCCCCACGCTAACGTGAACATCCTCAGAACAGAACGCTCGTTAAGCCCCACTCGCCTACTTACTGCTGCATCCGTCAATCCTGCTGTTCTTTCAGTTAACAACAACGATGAAACAGTGGCTCCTTAATTTCAGACAGGAAGATAAATTCAGCTCTTCATTAACAGCCAGCAACCACCTTTTACCAGCTGAAGTGACAGCTGTCACCAGAAGACTGACTAGCTGTCGCTAGCTAGCTTAAGTGAACCTTTGCGCCATGTCTTTGACTTTTTAATGTTTCCAGCTGACTCCTTTTAAAATGTGACCCTTGTAAAATATTGCACTTGATGGCTAAATGATATCATGCTAACAGACTGAAGCTAAAGCTAACAGGTCACAGGTCATGATATTCTGATCGAAACTATAGCAACAGATTAGCATATGGTGCTAACAGACTGAAGCTAAATTTAACAGATCCCAGGTCACGATATGATACTAAGAAACTGAGGCTAAAGCTAACAGATCCCAGCTTGTGATATCATTCTGATCGAGACTATAGCAACAGATTAGCATATGGTGCTAGCAGACTGAAGCTAAATTTAACAGATCCCAGCTTGTGATATCATGCTAACAGACTGAAGCTAAAGCTAACAGGTACCATTGTAAAAAGTCATGACCAGCTGCTGAACCATGTAGAACACATGGAAGTAAAAATATTCTCGTTTTAGATCAGATTTAGAGCGTGCTGTCAGTCACAGTATTCTGACAAAGGAAGGCATCGGTCAGTCCTTTATGTCAGGTTGGATTCATTATGGGCCCGAGAAGAAGCCATTAACTTTAAAGCTAAATCATGGAGCAACTTACTTTTCACTTTCGTTAACATTCCAGCAGAGATCATTTGACCTTGGAGGAATAAATACCATTAAAATCTGCAGATGTAAAGTTCAGTAATGAACTGAGTGAAGTGACCGCAGTAAACCACCTGAGGTATGACGGAAAATGTCTGAACCGTACGCTTCAAGAACAAGAAGCAATCTAGAACGTAACACGGCTTCAGCGATGCTGCGACCATATTTTGACATATTTCTAATAGTTTTGGAAATATATCCAATGGTCTCTCTTGCAGATTTGCACATCACAGCAGAGTGGACTGTTAGCCTCGGTGGAGGTCTGTGCTCGCTTGCCCCTGTTAAGCTAGCTCACTAATGCTAACTGATGCATCCTGTGAACGTGTCATGTGTTTGGTTCTGGAGAGGCTTGAAGCCTCCCTCCACGCTGCTCAGCACAGTCCATGTTGCTAAGCTATGGCTGACTTTTGGGGGAGGGGTTTAGGGAACACCTGGGGCCATAAAAAGATCCTGAACATGGAGAAAATGTCCACCATCAGCAGCTTCCTGTCAAAGTGTGACACGTTTCAGTCGCTTCAAACCCTGAAAGAATCTGAAGTTCCTTCACGTCGTGTCTCAGATCACGTTTCGATTGCACTCCTTAGGACAACTGTGAAAAACAAACTGCATCTTATTGTTGCCATGATGATGATGATGATGATGATGATGATGATATCAATACAAGTGGTTCTTCCTTGTTGTTGCATGATGCAATATGTTGATATACTTCTTTATATCTCTATACTCCCCCTGCCTGTTTTCTAACTCCAAGTGTTGATGAGACGTTCAGGTGCGTCACCTGTTCAGGTTCCTCTGTTTACAGTGTTACTCTTCATCTTTTATGCACGACTGAATGTATGAATGTGGCTTTCTATACGATATTGTTGAACTGTTGTTTACACTGATCTTGTGCTTTACAGTTGTTCTTACATTTCTATCAGCTGTTTTATGTACAATGCAAGAATAAATTTGGAATGCAACACAACAGTGGCGCTCCGCAGGTGAATTATTCTCTACTGCCCCCCACAGCCCGAGCAGGGAATTACACCTGCACACTGCAGTGAGACTGCTGGATGAAGATGTGCAGAGTTTTCAGCTGGTCACACTTTTAATATCTCTGTACTACTGCCTTGGTGGAAGAAGTAATCAGATCACTTAAGTAAAAACTATACAAATACTCCCAGTAAAAGTCCTGTATTCAAAGTAAATGTACAGAATTTCTGGCAATACAATGTGTTTAAAGTATCAAAGTAAAAGTACTCATTATGCAGCACAGCTGCTCATTACTGATGAATGAACGTGTAATCAGTACTTTAATGTTGCAGGTAAACCGGTCGATGTGGAATTTGAAGTACTTCACAAACGCATTGGGTAGTTTATTCTACAATAATACATTATATTTTAAAATCTTTAGTATAAAGTTTATGAGAGGAAACAGGTGTCCTTCACCTGTTCAGGTCACAGTGACGTCTGTATGTCCCACAAAGTCAGGATGAATGATCACGTATGAAATAATCGTTATTAAGTATAAATCCCAGTGATTTATGATGATGAATTGAAGGGTTGGGGTAAGATGTTAAAAATGCAGATTTACGACTGATTCCAGAACAGCTGGGATGCTGTATAAAACAGGAAGTGATCACCTGATCTCTGACACAAACTGACCTGAGAACAGCTCAAAGTTTAATGTTCTTCCTCATCAGCTTCATTGATTTCTGTAAATATCTCTTATTGTGAATCTGAAGCAGCGACACGTTTCACAGACTGAAAGATGTGGAACGCTCCAGAAACACCTGTTTGAACGTTCCACAGGTAAACAGGCTCACAGGTAACAGGTGAGAGGGTCATGGTTGGGTATGAAAGGGGCGTTCTGGAAAGGCTCAGTTGTTCATAGAGGATGGAGCGAGTTCACCACTTTGTGAACACATGAAGGATGAAGGAGATGAACACATGAAGCTGCTGTCAGTGAACAGTTTGTGTTTTTATCAGCGTTGAATCAAAGTGAAGCAGCTGATCTTTGGTGACATACTGATTACTGTAATTATTGTTGTGATGTATTTCTTCAGATGAGAAGTTCTCACAGGCCTTTAAGGTCCCTGAACGCCTCCTGAAACAGGAAGTAAACTCGTTACTCGAGTACGAATCTGATGCACTTCACTTACTGAACTTAACGAGTTAAAACTAGGAAAAGCTTCTAAAACCTGTCTGGTTATGACTCGTCGTGCCCTGGAACCTGAATGAGAATGTAAATGAACTGACAATCAGACGTTTGTGATTCAGTTTCACTGAACGTTTATTTTCCTAAAAAACAAAATGTCTCACATGAAAACACTGACGATGATCACAGACGAAGATCCACCCAAACAGCCGACACGACCTTTAACCTCGTCTTCTGTGAGACGCGTCAAACCTGTCCTCTGTCCTTCCTGCAGTGTGAAGCATTTTCCCATCATGCTTCACTGTCAGCTGCCTCCAGCCTGGAAACACTGATCCAAAGAGAACATTTCTCTATTTTTAGCGCTGCAGTGAAGCGGATCAGATCCAGGATCAGTCGGTTGACGAAGTGTTCGCGCGTCTGGAGACACAAACACAGACGTTCCGTTCGTCCTGCAGGACACACACCTGGTACCTGGGCTCTGTCCCACAACGCAGCCTCACCTGAGAGGACGGGGCCTCCGGGCCGGTTGCTGCGGTAACAGACCTGACCTGAAGCAGCTGACTGACCCGGACTGTCCGCAACACGACCAGCGTGAGGACACAGACAGACTGTCCTCAGATCAGCTCTGTCCACTGTCCTCAGACACGTCACAGCGATCAATCAGATCAGGCTGATTGATTCTGCCTCCCTGAACAAAAACATCCTGAGGTTTGACTTCAAACTCCTCCACATCAGGCTGAGTCCATATTCAATGAGTTACTGCTTTATCAGGACCAGGCGAGGCCAGGTGAGGCCAGGTGAGGCCAGGTGAGGCCAGGTGAGGCCAGGCGAGGCCAGGCGAGGCCAGGCGAGGCCAGGCGAGGCCAGGCGAGGCCAGGCGAGGCCAGGTGAGGCCAGGTGAGGCCAGGTGAGGCCAGGTAAACGTGTTGCTGCAGCCAATCTGACACAAACTCACCTCGAGGTCCTTTTAGCAGCTGCTCTGGAGCTTTCAGTCGAATCACATGACCTTCCTGCACAGGTGGAGGCACTCAGGTGTCACCAGCTGGAGACGCAGACTGTGCTGTACGAAGTGAGCGCTGAGGAAGGCCGTGATATGTGATGACAGCTCCAGAACAGCTGCTGAATGGACACAGAGGACAAACCTGATGGACACGGCTATAACGACGTCACGGTAACCACAGGTCACATGACAGTATTGATCACACATTGATCGATTTCTGCAGGAGGACAGAAACAGAAGGAGGTTTCTGCTTACATCAACATTTAAGGTGAAATGAAAACCTGGTTCAGACACGCCGCCTCGGTCCATCAGAGCGGAGGAGGATTTGACTCCTCGCAGGACTTCTCAGAGTCCTCGTCCCTGCTCTGGGTCCTGGTCTACAGTAACTCTGCTGTCTCACTCTTCAGGCCCTCAGACTACAACAGAGCTGTGGATGAAGTCAACACTGTGACGAGTCCTCTGCAGACTCAGCGTCAGTCCTCTGAAACGAGACTCGGCCGCTGCGTCCACACGTCCTCTCCAGAGGTCGATCGATCGATCAATAAATAAATAAATAAATAAATATGAAGGCCGGGATGAAGTCGGCGTGTAGCTGCCCGTAAACGGCTTCCCGTCCCGTCCAGGAGGACTCAAAGTGCTTAAAGAGGCCGAGCAGGAGGACGGCGGAGAGACGAGTCCTCCTGGACGCTGATCTGCTCGTCCTCTCGAGGTCAAAGGCATTTTTTAAACTGCACACGCCAAACGATCACGTCTCCTCAGCACATCGTTTACTCGTGTCTGTTCAGGTTTCCACTCGTGATGCAGAAGCTGATCAGCTGAAGTGATCAATAAATCAATCAGTGATTGAATCCACCGAACCCTTGAACCTGACCCGTCCTCTGTACGTCTCTACGTCCTGCCACGTGTCCTTACTGTCAGCAGCAGTTCAACAGTGAAATCATCTACTTCTCAAATCATTAGTGATTGACTGATCTCGTTTCTTCTGACAGTTTCAGTCCAAACATCTGCTGCTCGTCTCGTTCAGTTTCCTCACACTTTAAAGACTTCGCTGAGAAAATCACCTGCAGATGGATCAATAATAAAAGATCTGTTAGCTGCCTCCATGAAGACGAGTGACGAACAGAAATACGTGAACGTGGTGGACTGTCACCAAGTACATTTACACAAGTACTGCACTCCAATACAATGTACAATACTTGTACTTGAGTATTTCGATATTCTGCTACCTTATACTTCTACTCCACTACAGTTTTCTGACACTTATAGATTAAGATCTGACATGAGAAATGATGATAAAATATATTATTAAAATATAAGAAGCAGCTCTCGTTAACTGCAGCAGCGACTTTAAACGGGAACATTAAAACATTTCAGCACTAATCAATAATCAATAATAATATCTCAATGTCAACGAGGTTCTGTGTGTTCTGCTGAGAATAATTCTGTACTTAAGCTTCGAATGCCGGACTAGAAATGAAGTATTTGTACTTTGTGGTCGTTGTACTTGTACTGACGACCTGTTGAGTCCAGACTGTCGGACACTGATGAGACACTACAGGCTCTCTATGTGCTGTGGACGTCTGCAGCCTCCTGGCTTGTGGCGCTCACTCCTCTTCATTAAATTCAGGCTGAGTGACGTGTCTTTGTGCGGACGTCCTCCCCGCAGAGTCGCACGCTCCCGAGCCGACCAATCAGACGTTAGCCACGAAGCACATGTCCTTCTTGAGGTGTATCTGCAGGCCGCTGGCGCTGGTGAAGGTCTTGGAGCACTGGACGCAGCGGTACGGTTTCTCTCCTGAATGTGTGCGCTTGTGCTTCTTCATGGTGTCGCCGTCGCTGAAGGTGCGGCAGCAGTAAGGGCAGCTGTACGGACGCTCGCCCGTGTGGATGCGCAGGTGTCGCCGCAGGTTTCCCCTCTGGCTGAAGCTCTTGGAGCAGAAGGTGCAGCGGTGCGGCCTCTCGCCCGTGTGCGTGCGCAGGTGTCGCCGCAGGTCCGCCGACTGCGCAAAGGACTTGCAGCACCACTCGCAGGCGTAGGTCTTTCTCTTCTGCTCCAGGTGGAGGCGGAGGCTGCTGGCCTGGCCGAACGCCTCGCCGCAGCGGGGGCAGCGGTGGACGAGCTCGGGGATGTAACCGGCTGCTGTGACGTCATCGGCTGTAACCGCTAGCTTCTCCTGAGAGGACTTCTTGTTTCCGGGAGCTTCGCGTCGCTCCGCTCGCACCACCACCGTCCTGTCGGCGTCTGTTCGGTGTCTGAGCTGGTCCTGCGTGACGGGAGTGTGTGCTGTCACCGCCACAGAGTCTGTGGCGCCTTCAGGTTCAGTCACTTTGTATTCCTCAGGCTCAGTTTTGATCAGAGCAGGAGCCGGGACCTGCGGCTCCTCTCTGAGTGCAGGAACTTCAACGTGGATTTTGGGGACCGAGGCAGACGGGGGACTCAGGGAGGAGCGAGATGGAAGAGGTGAAGCCTTCCCGAATGCCTCCTTCTGACGGTCGGGCTTCAGCACCGGCTCCCGGGCCTCAGCGGGCTTCTTGTCCCCTGGCAGGAGGCCCGGCCCCGGGGACGGCTCCGTCTGGACCGACAGTAAGTGCACAGAAACGACCTGCTCATGCGCCGGCCTGGCTGCGTTAGCTGGTGGCTGCCTGGGCTGGTTCAGGGTGGAGTCTGGCTCCTCTGAGCGGGGCCTCAGCTCTGGATCACAGGGCTGCTGATCAGGAGCGGCAAAACCAAGACGGGACTTGGTCGACCCTGAAACAACACGGCAAAGGTCAAGCTGACATTTACAGCATGTTAACAAAGGTCAGGCACAGGCTCGTTCGACTGAAACATTTCTACAGAGGTCTAACGAGGCGAAGACGTGCAGTCTCTTTTAGCTTTTTTAATAATTTTTTGATAGCACAAAACCAGTCTGCAAGTGCAAATATGTAAAAGTTCAAAACGTTTAACAATTTTCTGCCCAACAACTAATCAATTAATCAATTGATCTGACTAGACTGTGAATTACAGTTAGTTAGTCAGTACTCCTAATCTGAACATCTCATGCATGGACAGAACATCACACCAGACTCTGTGGTATAATGCCGCAATTTTAAGTAATGTTATCAGGTAGAACATATTATTCATAAACACAGGGTCTATTTTGTTAATTCTGTAACAATAAAATAATAAAAAACAAAATTGAAATGTGAGTTTGGCGCGTTGCCAGATGATCCACAAAGCAGCTCTTCTCACTTCCAACAGATAAATCTAATCTAGGAACCTGAGCTGAGGCTCGGACTAAAAAAGAGGAAGTAAAACAGACACTAAGGCAACGAAAAGTGACATTTCTCATAAAATGTCGACGGACTCGGGACATTTTACAGATGCCGAATTGAAAATCGGCTGCTTAACTACACGGAAACACGTTGAAGTCCGTGTTTTCTTCGCAGTCTAACGTTGATTCTCTTTGAAAGTTAAAGTGGACTGAATTTTCAGCGCAGTCTGGAGCGCTGCTCTCCCACAGCTCGCGTCGGAGCTAGCTGACTAGCTCGGCCCTTACTCAGCCACTCCGTCTCGGCCTCTAGCAGCAGGATGTCCCGCAGCTGCCTCCGCAGGCTCTCGTTCTCCCGCTTGGTCCTGGCGGCCTCCTCCCGGTACTCGGTCACTGTGTCCTCCACCACGTCCAGGATCTCCTTCACCACAACCGTCAGCCGCTCCGTCAAGTAAGCGTTCAGTAGCTGGAGTTTGGTCATTTTGGAACCATAAACAGCTGCGGCTGCATCCACACCGGAAACAGAACAAGACAACAACATACGAAACAGGAAACGAGTCTTCGGTTTTGCGGCGACAGCCTGTGTTCCTTCAGAATAAAGGTATTTTGTCCAAAAAAAATCTAAACTGACAAAAATCTTAACACTTGCTTTGTTGAATCTGATATAGAAATTTTCTATTTTCTTCTGGATGGATTAAAAATGTGAAGACTAAAACCAGAAAAGGAGTATTTTGGCCCATTTATTCTCATAAGTGCAGCTTTCGACATGACCTTTTGTGTTTTGTCTTTTGGTGTCAATAAAGATATTTTTTTGATTAAAAAGTGTTAGTGCCAATAAAGATATTTTAAAAAAAACAAAAACAGAAAAAGCTGTTTTGCATTTTTTAAAAGTGACTTTTAAAAGCCTTTAAAAGTGGCTTTAAAGGCCTTTAAAGGTCAAAGCCAATAGAATGGAACCTCTGTGCTTTGATGTGGGATTCTATAAATGAGCTGTCTGACTGGTCTCCAGTCAGTTCATCAGATCCCAGACAGAGAGACATTGGCATTATTGTGTTGTGTATTACAGTCACACAGGATTCACTACAGAGGCATCTACAAGGACAACTACAGTCTACAACAGACCAGCACCGTCTACAACAGACCAGTACCGTCTACAACAGACCAGTACCGTCTACTACAGACCAGCACCGTCTACTACAGACCAGTACCGTCTACTACAGACCAGCACCGTCTACAACAGACCAGTACCGTCTACTACAGACCAGCACCGTCTACTACAGACCAGTACCGTCTACTACAGACCAGTACAGTACCGTCTGCAACAGACCAGTACCGTCTGCAACAGACCAGTACCGTCTACTACAGACCAGTACCGTCTACTACAGACCAGTACAGTACCGTCTACTACAGACCAGTACCGTCTGCAACAGACCAGTACCGTCTGCAACAGACCAGTACCGTCTACAACAGACCAGTACCGTCTGCAACAGATAAGTACTGTCTACTACAGACTGTTCAATGGCCCAGAGAAACACAGGAAACAGCCGTCACCTTGGTGGCGTTGGTCCTCGGGGCCATCACATATCCAGCGCAGAATTCCACCGTCTGCAGGGTGAACTTCAAATGTCCCAGCGTGCCAACCATGAGCTGAATAACAACCTTTTCCTGCAGACGCAGGAGAAGGTTGCATGGAAGGACGAAAGACAGAAGTTCTGCCACAGGGTGCACGACCTCAAACTGAGAGTAAGCAGACTGGAAGGACTTCTGGAGCTCAGAGAGAGGGAGTTCAAAGCTGAACACCAGAAGAACTACGAGACCATCGCACAGTACGAGTCTCAGATCTGTTCCCTCAAGAAACGTCTCCAGCCCCAGACAGAGCAGGTGGACAACGTCCCGGACCAAAGCACCGAGCTGTTCAAGTTGAAGTTGGAGAGCCAGAAGAGCGTCACGCTGCAGAACGAACTGCAGATGACGGTGAACCGGGTGGAACACGAGCTCTACCTGAGAGACAAGGAGAACCAGGCTCTCCAGAAGGAGAGAGACTCTCTCTCTCTCAGGCTCAAGGAGGCGATGGACAACCTGTCCAGCGTCAGAGCTGAATTTCTCCAGAGCGACAAAGCGTGGCAGACCAAAT
>JBBMOE010000106.1:465364-482823 GCA_037975065.1 Chaetodon trifasciatus | reverse complement strand
CACGAATCTGCTTCTGAAACTTTTCTTCTCTAAACGTTTGACATGCTTTCATTTCAGTAAGTGTTCAAGGCCCAAAGAGGTCCAATCAGATCATCCGATGTCCAACAGATCAGTGTTTGGTGGATCACAGCTTCTTCTTTCCTCTCCCATTAATCATGTGACGGCCGCTCAGATCTCTCTGGTCCATCCTGTAAAGATTCTTACCTGCAGTCAGAGCTGATCTGTGATCTACCTGTTGAGCCTTGTTGGAAGTTGGTGCTCGTGATTGATTAGCTATGCCTGCAGATGTCAGTAGGGGGAGCTCTGGGCCTCACCGTCCGTGGAGCAGAGAGATCTTCCATTTTGAGGCACAAAATGAGGATTTATGCTCTCAAACTTTGAAATGTGTTTGCTAAGTTGTTTTGTGTGGTTATTTTTTGAGGTGCTGCCAAAATATTGAGTGTTTTAGAAGCGTTATTTCGGTGTTTAGCTTCTGTTAGCAGCTAGCTAAACTCTTTTCTCCCCTTGGCCGAGGCACGAGGCTAGCATGCATACAATACACACCGTGTTAGCATTTAAGTGTGTTTAGCTGAGTCAGACACACATGCAGGGTATGAGTCGACTGATGTACATGTGTGGTAATATTACTACTCATAATATATCATTTAAAAAAAACTATAGGACACTTCCTCAGTACTGCAGACACCTCAGCAACATGAATCCAGAGGAGTCAACGAGCGAGATGGTGGGAATAATTTACACCGACGGTCAAATAATTGTGGACAAAAACAGAAAAAATAGCAACAACAGGATGAAACTTCCAGTATGGATAAATCTGACAGAGAGCAGCAGCAACAGTGAGGATCATAAAGGACAGACAGACAGACAGGCAGACAGACAGACAGACAGACAGACAGGCAGACAGACAGGCAGACAGACAGACAGGCAGACAGACAGGCAGACAGACAGACAGACAGGCAGGCAGACAGACAGACAGACAGGCAGACAGACAGGCAGACAGACAGACAGGCCCTGGAAACGATGAAGACCATCGTGGGTCTGCTGGTCTCACCTCTCTGAGTCTGAGAGGGGGGACAGAGACTCTGGACCTCCTGCAGGATTTTGCTTCCCCCTCAGCTCTCTGGCGCCCCCCTGAGGAGGCTCTTGTTCAGCTGAATGTTCAAGTCTGTCACAGTCCAGATCCTGTCAGTCAGTCATCCTGTCCGAGTTAATTCAGACTCTGATGTAGACAGACTGCTCATCGACTTTGTCTTTGATTATTGATTATTCATCTTTCAGATCACCCTGTCTGCACACTGTAACCCATGACAGCAACAATAACACGAAACTTTATTTATACAGCACTTTGTTTACAATATGGCAACACTGAGATGATAAAAACAGACACGAGCACAGAGGAAAGAAAGACGATAGCATGAAATGAAAAGATCAAATGGAAACAGTCTGAATGAAACATGAAGCAGAAGCTTTCAAAGAGGAAAGATTCACACGTTCATATATTTCATAGATGTTGTGTGGATTTAAAGTCCAGCTGTTTCAGCCTGTGACTCAGCCAGGATTTATCTTCCATTTTAAAAATGAGCCCCCCTTGGTTTGATTTTCTGTGTAGCTCCACATCTCAACAGAAGTCATGTGAGGAGACCTTTCCTTCAAACAGCTCTCCACTTTGTCCTTTTAATAAACAAACTGTTATTTGCCTTATCGACACGACGGGATGTCCTTTCTGTCTCTGTCTGCAGACAGCTGCTGGGATGTTACGCCTCAGACTGTCTGAGTTTCTACCTTTGAGTTGAATCTATAAGAGTCTTTGTATAAATCAGGTTTCTGTCCAGTCGTCTCTTTCATGATTGTTTGTGTTTGTGCTGGAGGGGGATTAAGAGTCAGCTGACCTGTGATCACTCTGGTGGATGTTAGAAACCTTTTAAGGAAACAGCGGGTGGAGACCATCGCTGTGTTTGTGTCTGAGCGGCAGAGACCGAAGACATTTGTCCACCCAGCAGCTCAAACTGAGGACGGACAGACTGAGCCGGACGCCGTCTTCCTCAGCCAAGGTGAGTTTGTCTCTCCTGTTTCAGGCTCTTTCTCTCTGTGCTCAGGGCAGATTTGGAGTTTAACTGACATAAAAGCACTGAGGTTTAATCTGATCTGAGATCAGCTGTCTGTCCACGCTGCAGACGGCTCACGTCCTGCTCTCAGTACAGTTGAGTCACAGAGTTAAAAAAGGCTCCTCTGAAACTCGAGTCCACCCGGGACGTCTATCTAAGCTCTGCTGTCCCGAAGGACTCACTTTGATCTGTTTACGCGCTCAAACACACAGCGGTCAGAACAGACTCGTGTCCACAAACAGTCACGTTCATGTCCCGCAGCGAGTCAGCTGACAGTGAACGCAACACGGAGCAGAGGAGCAGCTGCACACCAACGAATCAGAGGGGTTGAATCACATTTTACTGATGATGGGAAACAACGTGAACTCTGAGAAATGAGTTTTATTTCAGGGACACTTTCACATATTTCAGTCATAATCTACGATTACAACATTAAAGGAAGATGATGGTGTTCAGGCTGAAAGTTAGAAGTGTGGCCAGAGTTCACGGCGTATTCCCGTGGTGCTGTTCTGTCGTCTGATTGGCTCAGACAGGTGGTTGGAGGGAATGGGGTGAGGAAGGAAAGGGAGGAAGGAGGAAGGAGGAAGGAGGAAGGCGCATCATCTGAGAAACTTTGGTGGAAGTTTTTTAAGCAGAAGAAAATGCAGTTAAAAGTTTATTTTGGAGTTTCTGGGGCGAGTGTGAGCTGACAGAACGGTTCTGAAGTGAAACATGAGGTTTAAGTCATTTCCTCTTCTCTGTTTATTTAAGATGCTGCTTATTTAAAGTGTGTGTTTGTCTTGTTCCCGGGCCAAATAGTTGGATTGTTGCACAACTTGAAGTAAATATATAAATATATATACAGTTTCATCAAGTTGTCGGGTTCTTATTAATGAAAATATTACAGGTGTATAAGATACTTTGCTTTGTTAATCCCAAACTGGGGAAATGAAATAATTACAGCAAAGTTCAGAAAGATGAAAACAGTGTCATAGAAGGATCAACATCAAACGATCCAGAGTCAAAAGTCAAATATGTATTTGTGCATTATGTACAGATTATAAAAACACTGTCTTGTGAAAAACTACCAATTATATATGAATTGTACTTGAGAAATACTGTTAGTATTAGTGGGGCAGTGCAGTTTTTTTTTGTTATAAATTGATTAATAGCGGTCCGATCAGTACAGGAAAACCTTCATGGTTGCTACCTCAAAATCACCCCATGGAGCATCTCACAGCATCGCAGACAGACTGTTGAGCTGCACTAATACGACCGCGGAGAAAGCATTCAGGTCAAAGCAGCAGTCGTGTGTTCAATGGAAAAAAACTTCCATGTTCCCCAGATTCAGGTAACATGGTTGAAAAGATACTCAGGTGTAATAATCAGTGGACACAGCTTCCTGCCTGCGCCTCACTTCCTGCCTGCGCCTCACTTCCTGCCTGCGCCTCACTTCCTGCCTGCGCCTCACTTCCTGGCTGTGCCTCACCAGCTGGTCCTGATGTGATCTTCATCGCTCCACCGTCCATGTGTTCTGACAGCATCCTCCTGATGGATTCTGTTTGTGTGGACACGTCACAGTTTGAACGCGTGTAGGTTAAAATGGTTCGTGAGGTCACATCCTGGAGGTTGCCGGTTCTAATCCTGTGCTGTAACTTGTAGTTTTGAGCGCGTGCGTCACATGATGTGAAGAGTTGGTCTGCAGCCAGAGCCGTTCAGCTTCGGCTGTCAAGCAAACACTGAACAACTAATATGAAGCTTTTGTGTCTGTGAAGTTCTGTCCAATGAAAATGTTCCCTGAGACCGAGGGCAGCCGCTGGACTGGGACACTTGTCACAGTTGTCTGTGTCTGTGTTGTCTGTGTAAAATGATGATCTGTTAAATAAATAAAACATAAATGCCAAAAGGGGAGTTCTTGGGTTTGAGCCGTTGGAGAGGAAACATTGACCTTGGTGGTTTTGTGTGTTGCAGAGCTCCACAGAAAACTTCAACACATCAAAATGGGTTCGGGGATGAGTGAAGAGGGGCGCAGGGAGAGAGAGAGAGAGCTGAAGAGAGACGTGAAGCGTTTTAAAAGCTGTCCAAATGTGATGGTGAATCGAGCCATCGTGATTTTGTGCAGCAATGCATCAGACAGCCTCCAGACGCACTTCAACAAGAAGAAAAACAGAAACTACCCGGTCGCTGACTGGATGAAGAAACTTGCAGAAAAGCTCGCCAATCTGTCTCCGAGTCCTAAACTAGCCGGCCTCGGAGCGCTGGCTGTCGCCATCTTCATCGACATCACTTCTGTCACTTCCTCCTCAGAGAACATGAAGGATGCTCTGCGATGTGTGTTTGCTGAGGAGAAGGCCTCCGAGGTCTGGGACCATATCGACGAGTGTCTGAAGAGGTGCATGGCGTACATCGACGATGATGATGAGCAGATAAGCGAAATCATACGGCTGGAGCCCGAGCTGAGCCTAGCCCTCACCAAGCTGAAGAACTCCATGACGAGGGGCAAGCAGATGTCCTCTGCTGCTCTGAAGGCCTGGGTGAACGGGGCGGCCTTCCACATCCAGATGCTAATTCACCTGCTGCGACTCGGAGGGAGTCAAAGCCGCAACCCTGTAGAGAGATACCTCTCGACTTACCTGAGTGAGCTGGACACGCTGTTCAGAACACACAAGGTGGCGGTGGAGAAGAAGTGTTTCCTGAGAGACATCAACTATGATGAAGACTGTGTTTTGTCCTTCTTTGTGAATGAAGAGGGAGAGGAGAATCACATTTCATCGTTCTTCGGATATGAAGAATTCTTTGAGGCTTATTATGAGGAACATTACAGCAGGCAGAAGTACGAGATTAAGAAGTACTTCAGTAACATCAAAGAAAATCTGGTGACGCTGGTCAATGTAGAGGGTCGCTTCAGTATCTGCTGAAAGGACGACTTCAGCCCCATTCGGCCTGGATTGACAGTACAGGAGGTGGAGAAACCTTTACTGTGCTGCTCATTGTTCAGGACGTCCGTGAGGACTCTGTCATCCAGGTCCCCCAGAGATGGTTGAATCCAGAGCAGCTGGACCATCAGGAGGCTTCTTCAGTTCTGCCCGACAGGCAGGGGGTCCCACGTCTTCACCCTCTGTGTGGCCGTCGTCACGCTCAGTGATACCTGCTGGTTCGTTCGTGCTCCTGGCTGCGTCACGGCAGATGTTAGAGTCACCTGAGGCCAGGTGTGAGTAGTTGTTCAGGATGTCATTTCAACTCTATCTGAAATAGACTCGGACACTTTGCAGGACAAAGATAAAAATCTTCCAAAAGAGGGCGCCGTGGCTCCAAAGGGGTTCGCAGTACCAGCAGTTGACATTAAAGCAGGGCATTCAGTGAACTTTTCTAAGGTCTTAGGACTTTTTAAACATGATTCAAAGCAGCCATTGTAATTATTTAATGTTAAAACCACCCCACTTCCTGTAGAGACATCCAGCTCGAATGGGGCTCATGACAGATGGTTTGATGATGAATCAGTGAGGCCTAAATCCACTGACATCAGCTTATCAGTACATCAGTATTTACTGCATGTTGGCCAGTCTCTATCAAGAACTAACAAAGATGTGTTTGAGGCCATTTAAAAAACGAGATTTCCCACCAGAGAGCAAGAAAAACTTTATTATTAGATTATATTGTAAAAATGCTTGTTTTAAGATGTGTGTTCATCTTTATCGGGCTGATGTGCATAAAAATAAATGAAAATGATTTGATCAGTGACCTGATTGTGGTCTCATTTTGAAGTACTGTTGATGGAAACAGCAAAAACTGAAAACATCTGTTTTACACTCAATTGAGGTGATTTTTGCCCTTTTAGAAAATGAGTTAATGCACTTCTTGGTAGATGGAAACACCCTTTCTGAAGAAGCAGACAGGTGAGGGTCATGTGACTCAGACAGACGATGGAGGATAATGTAAAGGAATTTTGTTAGAAGTTTAGTTTGATCCACGCGGTGCAGCAGAGGGTGGTGGTAATGCACCAGTAAGATGGATGTAAACCTCCATAAAGAGTCAAAGAAGAAGAAGAAGCTGCAGTCTCGCAGATTACACGACACACCCAATTTAAGCTTGTCACACCCACTTCGCCACACGACACACCCCTGAGTGCTTTTCGTGAACCTAACCGGCCACCGTACAGCCTCAGCCCACCGCTTCCTGTAGTGGGCGTGTCTTGGTGCTGCGTTGTGTCCGCAGATAGATCGACTAGAGAAGAAGAACGACGCTTCCGGTTCTAACCAATCGAGATCTAAGATGGCGGACCGGCGACGAAGGAGGAGGCGCGCGTCCCAGGACAGCGAGGACGACGACGAGTCCGGTTCGGGTTCGGACGGCGGGAGGTCAGGGTCTCCGTCGAACAAGAGCAAAGGAAGAGATCCCGACCCACCGGAGGCAACAGCAACTCGGGTCGAGGCCAAGAGCGACGTCGAGTCCGAATGTGTGAGTAGCTAACTCCGTACGTTAGCTCACCGAGCTGACGGCCGGGAGCTGTGACAGATATCGCTTCCATTAAAACTTCTCCCGGGGGCCGAGTCCTCCCTTTTCGCCATGAACCCGAGGGAAAATCGTCATTATATAGTTGAGTTGTAGAACCTTTTGGTTCTTAAACACCTTGAAGTTTCTTCAGTAAGTGGTGTAAGTCCGAAGGAAGCAACGTTAACGTAGACAAGTTAGCTGCCCAACAGTTAGCTAAGCTAGCTGTTCGTACGTTAGCGGCGTCGACTCTGTCTAACTGTCCAACCAGGAGACTTTCTAAACGTGTACTTTTCAGAACGCTGTGTGAAATCAGCCGTTTCAGCCGTTAAGAGTCGAAGTTGTTAACTTGCTGTTGTGTTCTTCGTTTTTGTGAAACCGAGACGAAAAGGCGCCAGTTGGAACGCGTTAACCGGGGCCAACAGATTTGGCCATAACGCCGGTTCACGCTTCCTCTCGCTCACTTTGTCTTTCTGTTTGTTTTACCGAAGCGAAGAAGCTGTTTGCTCCAAACCGGCTAACGTCCCTCAGACAGCTAGCTAGGAGCGCAGTGTTTCCAGCCAGGTGTGTACGTGCTGGTATGAAAGACATTTTTGTTCTTTTTCGGTTAGCACCCAGGCTAGGCCTCGCTAATGCTCGCGTGAGTCCGCCACGTTCACTTTGTTAACGATCAGACGAGCATACGTGTTTGGTAACGACAGGTACATCATAACAGGACTCCACGAGCCAGCAGATGATGTGACTGTGGGCCGCGGGCGGTGTCCGCTTAACCGGTCCTCACGTGTTCATGAATATAAGAAGTCCTTCAGCTGTGGTCGTTGGTCCGTCATTATGAACACAGATGCCACAAAGTTCATGTTGTTCTGATTGGAGAAGGTTGTGCTGAGAGTGTTTTCAGCACCTGACCAGGACCAGGACCACCACAGTCACAGACTGTGCTCAGATTTATTTAACACCATGACTGCATTGTGTTGAGTACACATATTATGTATAGGTAATACAGTACAAATATAACGAATAAGTAACACATACGTCAATAATGACTCCCAGTAATACTTAAGTGCAACATAAAATACTTAAACAGGTTATTTGGGAAGAAATCTAATTCACGGTGCCACATGTCAAATCTGGCTGTATGAAGTTAATTTAAACAAACAGACAGTTTAAACAGTACTTTTTGTGTGTTCATTCTAAGAATTAAACATGGTGACGTCTCTGGGATGGCTGTCATTGCAGAGTTTACAGACATTCTGATTCCTGTTTAAGCCCTGATGACTTCCAGTCATTTGGGGTCATCTGGCGACCCCCATCCTTCGGTTAGACGGCCTTTCTTTTGTGTCTGTTTTCATTGGGTGGATACCTTTACAGTTTAGATTCACCATAAAGATCGCACGCTGACGTACTTGCGTTGTCAGAGCCCCTGACAGAAAAGTGATCCAGCAGGTCACTGTGTAACGTGAAGGAAGCAGGCCTGTCACTGACCTGGTGCTTGTCCTGACTGTCACGGTGATCTGATAAACCTTCGAACCTTCAGATCGTCTGCTCAAACTGGACTGTCTGAGCCATGGTTTCACCATCTCTACCTGAAAGGACACACCCCATCCTGTGGTGCTGCGGTCTCTGTAAACGCAGTGCTGTTTGTGGTCTGAATGGCCAGTAAAAAAACATGTGTAAGTGTTTTTCTGCAGTTTTTAACCAGTTGAACTCTGAGCAGTTCGGCTCTACAGCTGAGCTTCATGGAGATTAACACTCAAATAGTTTGGTGCTGATCTTTTTGTATGTCTTTTTGCAGGAGAGTGAAGACGGAGTAGGAGAAGGTGAGACATTTATTAGTTCATAGCACACATCCATTGCACCACGAACATGAAGTCGATTAAAATACAGTGATTGAAATGTTCTTCAGCTGTTCTGTGAACATATGCCGAGGCTCGTCCTCAGCTCGTAACACAGGACGGCGTTCTGTAACGCGCTGAAACATCGGCTCTGTTTGTGGCTGGCTGGTTTCAGGCCATTTCATCTGTTAGCTGTCAGAATCACCGTGAAGCCTGTCGTTGCCTCAGTTTTCTGAACCCGGACACCCAAATGATTTCTCTCTTTCTGTGTTGTCCAGCTGTCCTCTCCGACTATGACAGTGCAGATCCAGAGGAAAACGGCTCCCATTCAGAGGTAAAACATCAGCTGTATGAAACTGGTGTAACTGACGTCCATCAGAGGAGCTTCAGTGCTCTGAAGTCCTGCAGGTCCAGGAAGACGTGTTGAAGGAAAACTGGAATCGTGATGTGTCATGATCCAGACTTCATGTCTGACTGATGTAGGATGAACGTGTTGCTGTTACTGCAGTACAAAACCAGGGGGGGGCAGTCTGAGAACTGATTTCATGCTCATGAAACAAACCAAAGAAATAAATACAGTTCTGTATCTGCTTTTCACAGCCGCAGGTCACAAAGACCTTTAGAAGAGACATTCAGAAAAGAAACAGTGAAGGATGAAGTGAGTGAAGAAACTGAACACCAATAAAATGTCAGTGTTTGGGGCTGTTTGATAATTCAGAAACGCCACAGTCTGCTTCATTAGTCATCCTGCGTCCTGCCCACTTCAAATCTGTCTCACGAAATAACCTGAAGTGTTCTGACTCTGGTGGGAAGTTACAGATTTGTGTTGGTGTGAGACCCCATCGCTCAGTGAGAGGCAGTGAAAGCAGCAGAGAGCTGCACGATGAGGGCGAAGGGCTCTGCTCTGATGGTCGTCTGTCACTGACTGAGTCACAGCGATGACGTCAGCTCCTCCCGCTTCCCCACCAGCTGTTGTTCCTTAAAGACCAACTGTTTGTTCCCTCACCCTCAGCCGTGTGTAGATTGGCTCAGAGCTCAACGAATCCACCTGCACTGTTAACATACTCCTGTGTGCCCTCAGGGAGTGGAGGAGGAAGAGGAGGCAGAGCATTACAGCGACGAAGAGGCCCCAGCAGCAGTCGGCGAGCCCATACCCCCTGCTGCCGAGGGCCCGACTAAAGAGGAGGAGGAGGATGGAGAGGAGGAGGAGGAGGCTGCGGAGGGGGAGGGAGGAGGACACAGCAAAGAGGAGAGCAAGGCCGAGGAGAAAGGAAACTTAGCTGGAGAGAGGCAGAGCGGCGACGGACAGGTGAGACTGACGCTCTGCGTGAGCCCGTGGTGATGGTGATGTTCACTGCAGCACCAAGTCTGGATTAGTCCCCCGCTGAAAGTAGTCCCCCAGACTGCACCTGTTTGAGGAAGTCACAAAACTGAACCTAAGATCAGAAAACGACATGACAGACGTTACCAACAGAACGTTTCTGCAGCAGGCAGGTGTTAGAGACGAGGAGCTGCATCAGTGTCGTCACTGCTCCACGCTACATCACATCCTGTGCCTCCTATACAACACACACACACACACACACACACACACACACACACACACACACACACACACACACGTAATGACTAAATGTCTTTAGCCTAATCACTCTGAACGTCTTGAGTGTGTGTTTAAAGTGAAATGTGTCCGCGGTCATTTCTACAAAATCTTTGCTCACAAACGCTCGTCTGCATGTGGCCTCGTGGTTATTACTGACAGCAGGTATTAGACGCCGCCGTTATGTCGCCATCTACTCTAATGGATACATACATGCCCGCAGGAGTCTACAGATGATCCTGAAACCAAGGCTGGAGGGAAACCCGGTCAGAAGCTCGACGATGACGAGGACAGAAAGAACCCGGCCTACATCCCGAGGAAGGGTCTGTTCTTCGAGCACGACGTCAGAGGACACGCTCAGGAGGAGGAGAGGTACGGGCGCTTTGCTCCATCGCATTATCAGTGTCATCTCATGAATTCCCTAAACTGAGTGTGGTCGTGAAGGCAGGAAATGCTCGCTGATGACGAAAGCACGATGTCATCAACAAGTGATTGTAGGTAACGGCGGCACTCAGAGTTAAAAATATCACCTGTCCTCTCAGACCTAAAGGCCGAAACAGGAAGCTGTGGAAGGACGAGGGTCGCTGGGAGCACGACAGGTTCAGGGAGGAGGAGCAGGCGCCGAAGAGCCGCGAGGAGCTCATCGCCATCTACGGTTACGACATCCGAAACGGCGGTGGCTCTGGAGACCGATCGTACAGGCAACGCAGGCCCAGGTGAGCAGACAGAAACAAAAACAGCTGAGGTTATTTCACCGCTGCCGGCATGAGTTTGACCTGCTGAACGTCAATGTCCGTCTCTGTGTCTCCTCAGACAGGGTACGTCTCCCAGCAGAGACAAACGGTGGAGAGATGGAGGAGAGCGACCGGTCCGATCCTGGCAGGGCGGAGGGGGCATGAACCGAGGAGGAGCTCCGCCACCTTCATCCATCCACCCCTCCTCTACACCCCCCTCCTCTGTCCCTCTCTCCTCCGCTCAGCGTAGCAGCAATCCCTCCAGGCCGCCTCCCTCCCGCAGCAGACCAGCCCACCAGAATCATACGCACCTCCCGCCTCAGTCCCAGTACAGGAACAATGAATCAAACGCACCCCACACGCATCCCAGAGAGCGACAGGGTCCCAAAGCTCAGTCTGATCCCACAGACAGAGACAGGGGTGTGGTCAGCAGGGCAGGGCGCGGCGGTGGGGGAAGGGGGGGACCCTCAGTGGTCATCGAAGACATCACCGTCAGCCAAGGAGGCGTCGGGGAACAAGACCTCAGTGTCGTCACGACGGCGTCACAGCCGGGCGTTTACAAGTCTGCCTCGCCAAGACGACAGCAGCAGGAACAACGAGGGAGCGGCGACAGACCTGCGTCGGGATTGACCGTTTCCTCCTCCAACTCTGACCTCTCCCCACAGCCATCGGCTCCAGCCACCGCTCGGGAGGCCTCTCCTCCCGCCGAGCGGCCGGTGGAGCGTAAATCTTACTCGCTGGGTCGCAGGACTCGCTCTCGGCCCGCAGACCTGGGCAGCAAACAGCCGTCCATGGAGGAGTCTGCGGCCGGAGGGAACGCCTCCTCGCCCAGCAGCGCGGGGGGGAAGAGCTGGGCGGGGGCCGGTGACGCGCCGAGTCAGGCCGGAGGAGGAGCGCTGACGGAGCTGGACCAGGACGTGGCTCGCATCAGTCTGGCAGACCAGAGCTGGAGCCAGAGCCCGACGTCCTACATCCGGTCTGAGATGAGAGGTGAGTTCAGTCCAATGAGAAGAGCTGTGTCCTGTCTGTCCATGTCTCAGTGTTGTTGTGAGTCACTGGGTCACATTCAGACAGTATTTATTGGTGGTCCCAAAGTGAAACCTCATGGTTCAGAGCGAGTTTAGAGGTGAGCCAGCGTCCTCGTCCTTTGGAAGCTGAGGAAGAGGACGCTGCTGGATCCACACTCAAACTACACCGCTGTCAGTTTCTGCCTCCTGAAATGATGCGTCCTCGTCCTCTTTACTTCTGTTTCTTGATTATCCCTGGATTTCAGCACAGACACGTTCGTTTGCCTGATGAAGACCTGAAATTCATTCCTTGCTCTTGCAGAAGCTGTGAGTGTTCAGGACCAGTGAATGACACACTCACAGTGTTTTTTTGAGGAGGCGTGCTCATGCAGGTCTGGACAGTTCTGGTCCTGGTCCAGTGCAGATGTTGAAGGACAGCACGAAACGATCAGGATGGTCAAACCGAGTCGACGTGAACGCAAACTGATTGATCTTTCTGTCCGCAGGCCTCCCCAACGCCATGCACATCCCCGGAGGCCCGCCTCAGTTCTCCAGCATGGAGGAGATGGGCGTCGGCTCCAGCCGGGCCAAACGCTACTCCTCCCAGCGACAGAGAGCCGTACCTGAGCCAGCCCCGCCCATGCACCTGGGAGTGATGGAGGGACACTACTATGAACCCAGTAAGACGATAGAACGATGAAACGGTCAGGAGCCGACCAATCAGGAGCCTTACCTTTGTGTCCCGCCTCTCTCCAACTGATTACAAACGTATACAGGTGGTGATTGTCTGCGTGCTCTCTGGCGTCCTGTGTTCTTTAAAGTTAGGATAAGCTGAGAAACGTTTAGAAAAGATTACTCAGAGGTGATATTCAGCGTTAGTGCCCCTTTAAAACAAAACTGGAGGTGACAAACTACAGAAACAGGTGAGTCCGACAGGTGGAGGGCTCCAGCCTGTGTTACTCCCTCCTGCGCCCAGCAGAGGTCAGTCAAGGTCAAACATCACCGCTAACCGGAAATGTTTTCGGTTCTTTCGTAGCAGCTGTGCGACGAACACTTTCCTCTGAGACGTTGTGCAGTACAAGTACCTCACAGTTGTACTTTGACTAAATGACAACGCTGATCCTGATCACATGGTGAACTTCTCTCTGTGTCGTCCACAGTGTCGTATCAGGGACCAATCTACACCCACGGGGACGGCCCCGCCCCCATCCCGCCACAAGGCATGCTGGTCCAGCCGGAGATGCACCTCCCCCACCCCGGTCAGCGCCGTCCGCTCGCTGCTGCTTTTAACCACGACTTTCATGTTCTCTGAACGAGACGCTCATCTCTCTGCCTCCTCCTCAGGTCTCCATCCCCACCAATCAGGCGGCCCCATCACTAACCCCGCCCTCTACGGAGGCCCGCCTGTTTCTCTGTCGCCAGGGCAACCACAGCAGCTGCTGCCACCGCCTTTCTACCCTCCGCCTGGAGTCATGACGTTCCCCTACCCCGCCATGTACCCGAGCCCACAGGTAGGCGGCCTGAAGAGGGTCTGTGAGCACACGGAGAGCCGTCACCTATCGATCGATCGATCAGTCAGTCAATCAGTCAATCAGCTCTATACATCCACTGTCACACCAGACCAAACCTTCAGCTGTTATGAAATGTGATATCAATAAAATGATCCATCGATCAGCTGATGATCAATAGAAGGTGTTGAATTACAGATGGACCCTCGACTCGTTGATCGATCTCTAGCCTGACTGTTTGTTTGTTGACGCTGCCGTAAAGTCAATAAAGTTTGATGATTTGAATGTGTCTGTCGTGTCAGGGTCAGTCCCAGGTGACCTACGGAGGTGTGACGTACTACGACACCATGCAGCAGCAGGCTCAGCCCAAGCCGTCGCCCCCCCGTCGCACGTCCCAGCCCGTCACCGTCAAGCCCCCCCCTCCGGAGGTGCACTTCGCCTCAGAGTGACCCCGCCCCTCACCCCTCCCCGCCTCCCAGTCTCAGCCTCACTCTGATCTGAAAACTACAGGTGAGCACACCGCCTCTCGCCTGTGTGCTGTGATGTCACTGACCTGGGGGGCGGGGTCTGCGGCCGTGTGTCCGTCCACACGTTCAAAGAGTTTTTATTGGCTTCCTCCGTCTCAGACAGAAAACTGGACGTTTGTTTCTTGTTTTTGTCAGCAGGAGCGGGATGGGCGGGTCAGTGAGGAGCTGCGGTCCAAACAGCACAGAGAGACGGGTGGACGGACAGGCGGGTGGACGGAGGTGAAGACCGGCCTGAGGTGACCCTCAGCATCACTGGTGTGACCTTTCCCCTTTCTATCCCTCTTTGTTTCGACCCTGTAGCAGTCAGACGGGTCACTGTCCGACTGCCCGGTCGCAGGTTTGATCCCACCGACGTGTCTTTGAGCAACAACGCTGGAGCCTGAAAATGTAAACATCCGCCTGCCGGACCGACGGTCCAAACCCTTTAGAGCAGCCAATGAAACGAGTCGAGCTTTGTTTTTTCTTTGTTTTCCTGTTGAAGCGGCGTCTGACTGAATCCTGATGACAGCAGGTAACAGCCAATAGAAACGGTTCGTCTGTCGTCAGTCCGTCCGTTAGCTTCACTCTGAAGGTGGAGGCGAACGAGTTGTCCTCCACCTGTCGCAGTCAGACAGACGTTTTACCAGGATGAGAGCAGAGGTGAATGAAGCAGAGGTCATGTGACGTTTGAGGGCGTGGCTGGACTGCAGCGCCGTGCTCCAGCTGACCGGTGCTTCCTGGAAACCTCCACACGTCAGCGTCACGGTGCAGCTGTTTGTTCCGTGTTTCCCTCAGCACACAGACGGGTGATGAAGATGACGAAGGTCAGATCCTCTGCCTGCCTTCCTTTTCCCGTTGGATTCGTCGGCTCTGTGTTTGTTAACAAAACTGACTTTTAAATGAGAAACAGAAAGACGTTTTGAGAGGTTTTCAGTCAGCTGAGAGGCCGACGCTGATGTCACAGCATTTATTGACGTTTGATTTGTGGTGATCGATAAAAGTGAAGCGGCTGATGGACGTGAGAGACGCTGCTGTCGTCTGTCTCCGTGGTCATCCGCGTGGCTGTCACACACTGACCCGCTGCACCCTGTGCAGTGATTGGTCAGAAGACTCCTCGGCTGCAGGTGTTGGTGTAGTCTGACCAATCACGTCACAGTTCACAGGACCGATGTTTTCTGACGGAAAACAACCTTTTTGAGCACGCGGGAATCATTTTTCACCTCGTGCAATGACAAATGTCACCCCCCCCTTTTTTTTGTTTATGTGAATGGTGAGTGCTGCCATGGCAACAGGCCATCCAGTCACCTGGGAGCGTCCTCAGCGAAGCAGCTGTTATTGAGTACAGGCTGGTGTTGGATCGACTGGACGTTAAAGATGGCGGAGCGGCGCTTCAAACTCCGTTTGCTCGTCTGAACGCATTCATTTCTGACAGCAGCGTTTCCTCCTCTGCCTCGGCGAGCAGGAAGTCGTCGCTCGTCCGACAGGAGCGGTTGCTCAGCGCCGGCCGGAGGCGCTCGTTGTTGCTGTACATAGAAATCTAAATGTGTAAATAGAAGCTTGAACAGATTCATAGAGCAGTGAGCATATTCTAATAAACTACTAGAGCTACAGGGCGGCAGCTTCTGATCGAAGGGCATCGGCAGGGACCGCGAGCGGCGGCGGGAGACTTTAGAGTTTAGTGGTGACGACGAAGGAGCTGTGCGGCTTTAGCTTCACCTGTTTTCTGTTCTGTGTCTTCATGAAACGTCACCGTTTAATTTCAGTGCTGTTTCTTTCTCAGTCCGGCGGAGCTCTGCTGGAGCTGTCTTTGTTTTCACACGTTAACACCCTTAAAGGCTCGCAGGAAACACTGAACCTGTCCTCCAATGAGAAGAGACCTCGCTCGGCTGCATTCGACCTGATGTTCAGAACAACGTTACCACCAGTATTCAGCTTCATCACAGACGACTTCCACCACACAGGCGATGAGGATGAGGATGAGGATGAGGATGAGGATGAGGATGCTGAGTCAGTATTTGTGTCATACGTTTTTGTTTCCTTTTCTTTTGTACTTGAGATGAAACGTGAGGATGGCGGTTTGTTTTTGGGTGGAGGAGGGTGGAGCCGGGTGGTGGTGTCACGCCTTCCTTTTTAAAGGCTGTGAGCTGTTGGCGACGGCGGCTTCGGCTCACCTCCAGCTCAGAGCGGTCCGTTTGAGGAGAACGCGGTCCAACTTTCTTCTGCGTGTGTCGAAATGTTGAGCGTCTGAAAATCACCTGAGTCTGAGGTGCAGGTGAGCCGGACGCCGCCGGTTTGATGACATATCTGACACGACTGTGTTCACTGTGACGGCAGTTTGTCTCCATGTTACGATGACGAGAACTGCATCGATGGATTTGTTTCTGTTTGTTTGTTTGTCATCCACTCAGAGGATCAATAAAGATCATACGAAAACTGGTCATGTGACGCCTCCTTTCTGAAACGTGGTTAAAGTCAGAGACGGGACAGCTGATAAATGAAGAGTATTGATCCGCTGAATCCCACCTGTGCAGGTTCATCTTTACCGTTTTCACAGATTCAATCAACCTTTATTTAAACACTGAGGTGAACAGCTGATTTACAAAACAGGAAGAAAAAACTGAATTTAAAAAGTCAAATATTAAAGTTCAAAGCAGAAGAATCGAAACAAGACCAGAGGAAAACTTTAAAGTTACACAACACGAGAGACACACAACATGACACGACACAACACAACACAACACGTCTTTTGTGATTCGCTCCAGTTCCTCATTAAATTTCCACAGTAATCGTGTCCTGATGGTGTGAGGCAGCTGATCAGATCCAGACTGATCACTGATCAGTTATTGATCTCTGGTCTGTTTCTTTGTCTGCACACACTGAGAGTTTGTCAGGTGTGTTGCCGTACCTGCCTGGAGGCTCCTCTGTGCTGGACGAATGATTGGCTGCACAGGTGAGCACACACACACACACACACACACACACACACACACACACCTGCTCTGACCATTAACATGAATATTCATGAACCTGGGAGCTATTGTGGCAGCCCTGTGATTGACAGGCTGCAAGGGCCAATCAGCTTGCAGGCTTTGTGTCCTCTCATGAATATTCAACACACACCCACCAATCACCTTCTTCCTCTGTCCTACAGGAAGTGATGGGCAGGAAGGAAGAAAAGGGAGGAACTGGGGTCAAAGGTCAGGGTGTCTTTAGCCTCTGCTGCAGCCGATTGGTCGCGTGCCCTGCCGTAACTATGGCGATGAGCTCATAAGTGTAGATGCTGATGATGTAACCCCGTTGGAGCCTCCTGCCTTCTGATTGGCTCATTATTGATGTGACAACTGCTTGACCACACACACACACACACACACACACACACACACACACAGTATTGTCCTCTGTTTCTTCATCAGTTTTATCTTTGACTTTCTTTGCGCCTCCTCTCTTTGCACCTCCTTTCTTTGCACCTCCTCTCTTTGCACCTCCTTTCTTTGCACCTCCTCTCTTTGCACCTCCTGTCTTTGCACCTCCTTTCTTTGCACCTCCTCTCTTTGCGCCTCCTTTCTTTGCACCTCCTCTCTTTGCACCTCCTCTCTTTGCGCCTCCTCTCTTTGCGCCTCCTTTCTTTGCACCTCCTCTCTTTGCACCTCCTCTCTTTGCGCCTCCTCTCTTTGCACCTCCTTTCTTTGCACCTCCT
>JBBMOE010000106.1:394286-449286 GCA_037975065.1 Chaetodon trifasciatus | reverse complement strand
TTCTGCAGGGTCTACACTCCAGATCACTCCTACGTCACCATCAGGAGTCGCCTGTCCTGTCGGGTCGGAGAGATTCTGGCTCTGGTCCGAGAGAAACTCCAGTACAGCGAAGACCAACCAGTCCTGCCCGGAAACCTCATACTGGTGGCGGTGACGTCGGCCGGAGGTGAGAGCTCGTTCCGCCCCGCCTTTAACCGAACTGTTGTTGGCTGTCACTAGCGTGCGGACGCTAACCTCGTTCATGGCTGTGTGTTCAGAGAAGGCCGTGTTCCGCCCGAGCGACGAGGCTGTTTTCACCACGCTGGGAGTCAACACTCACCTGTTCGCCTGTGAACCGTCTGAGCTCGAGTCGCTGGTGAGGACTTCATTGATTTATTGGTGACTGATTAAAAAAACACGTTTTGCTCATTTGAATGAAATAATTGACTTCTGATTCACTTTGTGTTCAGAAAAATAAAAGAACATAAGAGTGTGTGAAGGCTGTCAGTGTGTGCAGTGCTTATGTGTTGGGGCTTCCTGTGTGGCCCCCTGGTGGCCTGGAGGGTTCACTGCCTCCACGAGGAGCACGTGGAGTTCCTACTGAGCGACTGATCTGGATCTTACTCGTGTTTAATGATCTCTTCTCCTTCACCCTCAGCTTCCTCTTCCTGAGGAGATCCACTGGTCGCCGGGTGACAGCAAACTCCACGACATGTCGGCGGAGGAGGTGGCCAATCAGCTGGTGGTGTTCGACTGGGAGCTGTTCAGCTGCGTGCACGAGGTCAGTGAGCTCGAAGACAAAACGCTCTCACGGATGAAGGAAAAGCATGGAACAGGTGTCACTCTGCTGGCTTGTTCTTTGCTTCTCTCTGACTCTGGACGTGACTCGTTCGAGGCTCGGTGGCTCCACAGGTGACTGAGAGTCTCGCCACGGCTCCATGAGTTACTCCATGACCCCCCATCTCTCCATGACCCCCCCATTCGTTCCTCAGAGACTCGGTCCGATAATTCGTGACTCTGCATGTTGTCTGACCAAAGCTCCTCACAGACGCGCTTCTCCTCATCAATACAAAGTTAGTGTCATGACGGGTCGTCCGCAGTCCGTCCCCCCACAGCGTGAAACACTTGTAAAGCGACTGAATGTGAGACTTCATATTTAAGTTCGACTGTTCAAAGAAGAGTCAAAGCAGACTGAAAGCAATGAGTGAGTAAAAACAGTTTGTGTGACTCAAATAAAGGCCTGGTATTCTTTGGACTCGACCTGGACGGGGGTCTCTATTTGAGGACGCGCTGTACGTGTATCTCCTACCACCAGTAACAGTCTGGACAGTCTCAAAAACCATTTGTCTTTGTCTCCGTGGTGTCTCCTGCAGGTGGAGTTTGTGTGTTACGTGTTTCATGGAGAGCAGTCCCGCTGGCGCCCCCTAAACCTGGAGCTGGTACTGCAGCGCTGCAGCGAGGTGCAGCACTGGGTTGCCACGGAGATCCTGCAGTGTCAGTCGCTGCCGAAGAGGATCCAGCTGCTCCGCAAGTTCATCAAGATCGCAGCCCTGTGAGTCCAGAGAGCGTCTGGGTAGTCCGCTACGCAGCGCTTCAACAGAACCGCTGACTGCAGCTGTGAGGGTTTCTGTGTTTAGTGTGGCAGTGTTCTGATTGGAGACGTGGTTTACAGCGTGTGACAGCTCTGTGCTCGTCGGCTGTCGGATGTTAGACGAGGCAGAAGATTTCTCTGATGGACGCTGAAGGTCTGAAGGTCAAACTTCAGTTTCAAACTCCGTCAGTGCCGCAGAACGCGAACCGTTGGTTAGCGTCGCTGTTCGGTCCGATGAGGCTGAAACCTTTCACAGTCTGTCTGTCTGTCTGTCTGTCTGTCTGTCTGGACAGACGGTCTGGACAGACGGACTGCCACGTCCTTCCTGTCCTAACGTGTCCTCCGTCTGTGTTTCAGCTGTAAGCAGCAGCAGGACCTGCTGTCCTTCCTCGCCGTGGTTCTGGGTTTGGACAACCCCGCCGTCAACAGACTGCGACTCACCTGGGAGGTACGGCACTCACCTGACTACCTTCAGACAGGAAGAGGGGCATGCTGGGTCGTCACAGCAGAAACACCTGATCGCTGATTAACGACGAACCAGTGAAAGAAAACAAAAGCTGATCAGTCTGTGATTGATTTTAGGTCTAATTATTGCAGTTTTTGATTGTTTTTAGTTTTGTTTCACTTATTTTTTATCTTTACGTTTTTTTTTTCTCGGTCTGTTGATGAGCTGTGACTTTACGCTTTGTTTTTATTGATACTGTTTGTGGAAACTGATTGATACAAATCAATAATCAATTATTGACATAAACAGTCTGGACACTGAGCCAGCGAGACAAAAGGTCAGCGCAGACGCACAGCAGAACCGATCAATGCGATCAATACGCCACAGCGCTGAAATGTGTGTGTGTGTGTGTGTGTGTGTGTGTGTGTGTTCAGGGTCTCCCGGGGAAGTTCAGGAAGCAGTTTCAGCAGTTCGAGAGCATCGCGGTGAGTAAAAGAGGGCCAGTTTTCTTCTGATGTGATCCGGTTTGTGATGATGAAGGTCATCATCATCATCATCATCATCATCATCATCATCATCATACTGACCTTTGACCTCATGTGATCTTACAGGATCCATCCAGGAACCACAAGTCCTACAGAGACCTGATCACCGGCCTGAGACCTCCACTGATCCCCTTCACACCTCTGCTGCTCAAAGGTGAGGCTGGCTTCGGCTGCTTTCGGCTAAACGCTAACGTGGGCGTGCTAAGACAGCCTCGTCTCCGCTGTGATTGGCTGCTTCTCCCTGACGGTTGGTCCGAAGTCTGAAGAATCTGTTCGATCTCTGGGAGCTAAGATGAGTCTGGTCGGCACGGCTTCTGACCGTCACACGACCCTCATCCTGATGTCCCCTGAAGCAGAGTTGGGGACCAGACCACATGGACCCTCTGAGCGCCGATCAGCTGATCTGCTTCATCACTTCGTCACTGGATCATTTGTTCGTCTTCGTCCTCTGAGACTGTTTTCCTCCAGCTGTCGACCAGATGTGATGCTGCTGTACGCATGTTAGCACGTTAGCTCCAGCTCGCTAATTAGCCCTTCTGGCTAATCAGCTCCATGTTACCCTGTTACCTGCCACACACACACACAGACACACACAGACACACACACACACACACATTCAGTCACTTCAAAGACTCCCCTCTTCATCGTTGGTTTTCCTCTTCACTCGTTTTCTTTTCATCTCATTTTCAACTGCTCTCATTCAGCCCAGCAGGTTTACACACACACACACACACACGCACACACACACACAGGCACACACACACATGCACGCACGCACGCACACACACAGGCACACATACACTCACACACACACACACACACACACACACACACGCACGCACGCACACACACACGCACGCACGCACACACACAGGCACACACACACACACACACACACACACACCTACACACCTTTCTTCTGCTTTCACTCGTTTGGATTGAAAAGACTTTAAATGAGATTACTGCACACGCTGTACGTCTGTGTGTGCGCGTGTGTGTGCGCGTGCGTGTGTGTGGCCTGCAGCTCTGTCTCCATGGTAACACAACCAGGGAGAGAGGGAAGTGAACGGTTAAAAGAGAAAAACGAGCGATTAAAGCGAATCTGTCGAGTTTGGCGTTCATCTCTGCTGCCCCCTGTGACCAAAAAATGAACTGCACCAACCTTCAGTGCCAATAACCAATAATCTGTTTGTCTGATAATAATAATAATAATAATAACAACAATAATAATAATAGATTTTATACATTGAGGCTTTTCCTCAAACACACTTTACACACGTTAAAATGATCAGTGAACACACACATCAGAGATGCAGGTGTGAAAAGGTGAGGTGTGATTAGCGGTGCAGCCTCGATGTGTTTGGGGGGGGGTTCCAGAGGGAGGGGGCCGCTGTGGAGGCTCTTTAAGACCAGGTCGACAGAAAGAGTCTGGAGGTGAAACCGAGGAGCCGAACAATAAAAACAAACAAACGTTTAGACACGAAGACGTCCACAGAAAAACTGACTTTTACTGTAAAAACTTTGTTTAACCAGGAAACGCCGACGTGACAGCAGCACCACATCAGACAGAAACTGACTTCAATCAGTCTGATCACATTTCAAAACAATCAGGGTTCAATCAAGAATAATAAAACCATAAATAAATATCCAATAACGATAAACTTGTTTCTTTTGTAATAAAATAAACTGATCAGATGAAGGACGGACGTTCGTCACATTAAACTGACAGACGACAAACCAAAAACGAGTGAACTTGAATGTATTGATCACTCCGTCGATCAGCTTCAGTCATTTTCTTCAGTAACAGACGAGTTGACGTCGTCCATGACTGAACTGTCTCTGTCTCTGTCTCTGTCTCCGTCTCTGTCAGACTTGACGTTCCTTCATGAAAGCTGTAAGACGTTTCACGGAGAACTCGTCAACTTTGAGAAGATGGTGAGTCGATTTTCTTCTTCTCTGTCAGACCTCAGATCAGCCCTCAGAGTCTCATCAGCGTCAAACATGGACGTGTCCCACCGTCTTCAGGATGAAGACGAACACTCCACGTTTCTGATTGATTTTATAAACGTGACGTTTAGCAGCGCTGAGTCGAGGAGGAAGATAATTCCTCTTTTTAATCCCACGAGTTTCAATCTGATCTTCAAGCTGCAGCGACTCGTCTCAAACGGTCGAGCTTCTGAACGAGACTCTGAGGGCTGACAGCACAGACACAGGCTGAGAGACTCACCTGCACCTCCTCGCTCCTCCTCCTGCAGCACAAAGTGGCTGAGATGGTGAGGACCATCAGACGATACAGGAGCAGCCAGCTAGGTAACACACACACACACACACACACACACACACAAATGTGCTTAAATCATTAATAATCAATGAAGAGTGAAAAGTGTCAGCTCGCTCACGTCTGCAGACGTCTGCAGTGCTGATGGACACTTTTCTCCCACAATGCAATGCACAATTGGACAAATGGAGGAAAATATTAATAGGAGTTTCAAATCTGAATCAAAATGTTCTGACGTCTCTAACTGGCTTTGACATTTCAAAGCTGCAGTTTGATTGGCCGCTGATGTCAGGTGAACTGCATCACTTCCTGTAGAAGTTCGTGAATATTGTAGTATTTTCAAAGCTGCATCAGGACGCTGAGACGATCAATGAGCCTTCACAATAAAATGCTTTTATTGTGAAGGCAGTGGCTTCTTCCTGATCTTTGTCTCCATCTGGTGGCGTCTTTGTGTCACTGCACCTCTGTGTGCTGTGACTGATGATTTAACGTCCCTGTCGTCTCTTTTTCCTTCCTTCTTCTCCCCTCGTCACCTGGTAGCCATGGACACAGAGACGTCCCCCTCCCACCTGCAGACGAAGGCCTACGTCCGTCAGCTACAGGTGATCGACAACCAGAACCTGCTGTTCGACATGTCCTGCAAACTGGAGCCCAAAGACACATAAAGAAGAGGACAGGAGACAAATAAAGAGACAAGGACAGACTGATGAGGAGGAAGGAAGAGGAGGAGGAGGAGGAGGAAGACACTGTTGTTGAAGCAGGAACAATAAAAGCACGGAGCCGATGGATGGAGGAGGAGTCTCACACTGGAACTGAAAACCTCCTAATTCCTCCTCCTCCTCCTCCTCTTCATCTACCTTCTTCTTCTCCTCCACCCACCACTCTGACTGCCCACTGACTTTTCATTTCATCCCTCCACCTCGTCTTCCTCTTCCTCCCTCATCCCTGCCAGCAGCCCTGGCGACCACCAACACCCAGACACACATGGAGTCGCGTCCTGAGACGCTGATCCAGGCGGAGTTTGTGTTTCAACCTCGAGAAGCTGCAGCGACAGATCGTCATTCTGCGGCGGCCATTTTATCCCCAAACCTGCAGGACCAGATCAGATCAGGCTGAGGGGACACGAGAGGTCTCAGAGGGACACTGACCAGAACTGATGCCAACATGCAGCCATGAGAGCAAACTCACGTCAAAGCAATAAGTTCAACAGCGTTTTCACAACGTCTGACCACCACCACAACAACCACAACAACAATCACAACAACAACCACCACCACAACAACAATCACAACAACAACCACCACCACCACAACAATCACAACAACAACCACCACCACAACAACAATCACAACAACCACCACCACCACAACAACAACCACAACAACCACAACAACAATCACAACAACAACAACCACCACAACAACAATCACAACAACAACAACCACCACAACAACAATCACAACAACAACCACAACAACAACAACAACTGCAACGACAACAACAACAACCACAACAACAATCACAACAACAACCACCACAACAACAATCACAACAACAACAACCACAACTACAACTACAACCACAACAACGACAACAACCACCACCACCACAACAAAAACAACAACCACCACAACATCAACTACAACCACAACAACTACTACAACAACAACCACAACAACCACCACCACAACAACAACAACCACCACCACAACAACAACAATCACCACAACAACAACCACAACAACCACAACAAGCGCAACAACCACAACAACAAAAACAACAACAATACAAAAACAACAAACCTGATCGACGTCCTAACCGACTCTACAAACACTGAACAGATGAAGCCGTTTGCTCATTGGCTGTGTGTGAGGAAGTGATGGCACAGGTGCTGCTCTGAGATCAGTTTTCTCCTGAGGCTTGTTAAAAGACGTCCAGCTCGAGGAAAACCTCAAAGTCACATCGAGATGAAGCCGACTAATCCGTTAAAACATCAGTAATTACAGCCGTGAAGAAGATGAAGACATGAACCGTCCTCATGTCGCTGGACTCGTCCTCACCCCACAGATACATCCTGTCTCCTCACTTTCCTCCTTGTGGAGGCTGACCAATCAGACTAGAGCCAATCTGATCACCTGACTGACACCTGCTGACCTTTGACTCGCGTGTTGTGGGAAAGTCTGGCTTGTTTTCTGTCATCAGATGGTTTGAGGCCTTCGTGTTGCTACGCTAGCCGCCTCTTTCCCGTCCTGGTCTTTGGAGATGTTCAGCAGGAAAAGTGTTTTTGAGGGCCGGCTCAGGAGCTCGTGACGGCTCACCTTTAGGATGAAGCTACTGCTGTCACTGATCACGTTTCATCCAAATCCAGCCCAGACTTGAACCACATTTCTAGAAAACGGTCAGGAGAAGCTGTTTCTATCCACTGCCGTCACGGTCTGCTTCAACGGGTTCATTTCATGTTCCTGCCATTAGAGAAAAGGCTTGAGGGACGAGGAGTGGTCTTACACTTGGGTCAGTGTGCTATCTCTGATGATCTACGCAGAGAAAGGCATCATGGGTAACAGTCTGTTACAGACACACAGACAACAAAACGCTGCTGTTAACCAGCTGACTGCTTGATCCGACTTCCTGTTAGGGAGGCAGAAACCAAACACGAACAAAAACCACCAAGTCAACGTGTGTGAACGTACGAGCTTCTAAACACACCTGAGGACGTAAGACCGCCGGCGGACGAGGACTTCCTTCACCGACAAGTCGCAGACTCTCACCGTGAGGAGCTGTTACTTTCCAGCGTCGTCTCTCTGACTGAAGCTGTGCAGGAAGTTCAGAAACCTGCCATCTGCGTCTAAACGGAGTTTATTTTTCCATCAAAATAAGGAACTCTGAAGGACGCGATGGACCACATGTGGGTCTGTAACTGAGCTCAGTTCTGGTTGGTTGTGCTCATGGTTTCCCGCAGTGGTCAGGGCCGTCAGGCTGACCTCTGATCAGCTGCCACACTTCACACAGAGCAGTCAGGACTTGTTTCTTCACGTGGATGCAGATTTAGCCGAATCGTGACGGTGCGTTCACTGACAGTGCTTGTGATGGACTTATGGGTGCTTTGGGACATGGGTCGTGGTGCGTTCGTGGACTCAGATCACATGACAGGACTGGCCAGTCAGGATGTTTCCTTGCTGAATCAGAGTGTGTAGATGCTGGTTTTCTACCAAACGTGATCTCAGTTTCAGTCCGAAGACGTTCGTCAACTCTTCGGCTTTTTCTTTCAAGACTTTGAAGCGTCGAACGTGTCTCAGTGTTCTGCTGTCAGACAGACGGGCTGCAGAATTCACGTCACGCTCACTTTAAAGGACCAGTCCGCTGTTTTTGGATGTTTTAACCAGTTTACTACAAATCACGCACCGGCTGCGTCAAACAGTCCTTCTTCAGCACGGTTTTCCAGTGAGGCTCAGATCCTTCAGGCGGACCAATCACAGCCAACACGATGTCGGCGTGTGTATCAGTCGATACGTTAAAAAGTCAAAGATATGTTTATTTTTACGCTATAAAATGTTACCGCGTACACCGACGACAGCGTTTTAGGACAAAATGAAATAGTGTTATAAGACACGAGGAACGTTATTATCCAACAAGAAAGAAAGTCTTTGGCTCTTCAGGCTGTGACATTAGAACCTGGACACAAAGCACCAAACAGCAACACTGACACGTGTGTTCATTTCTTAGTGGATATTGATCAGCGTGTGGCGTTGATAAATGTTTGATTGGCGTCAGGTTGAGAAACAGACGTTTGTTGCTTCAGAAGCTGAAGAGCAAAAACAGATTCTCCGACGCGGTTTGGAAACGGTGGACGGGCGGTGAGCGCTGGAGCGAACGGGCTAAAACATGCAAACACAGATACGGAAAATGATCACGAGCTGATTGAACTGATCATCACGTGGCAGCCAATCAGCTCTGTTTACGGGATGATGTCACACCGGAGAGATTCAAACAAACAGTCAACAGGAAAACTTCCTCTCAGCGTTTGGGATCTAACTGCTGAACGGCCAATCCGCTTTAAGGAGGGACCCGATCGGCCCCACGGAGCTGCGCCGCCATTGGTCGGTTCGGACGATGGGCGGGTCGAGGTGCGAGGCAATAACCCAGCGACAGGAAGTGAAGCTGGTTGGTCGACGTATCGCAGCAACGAAGCACTTTGCCAAACCTCAGGGCTCAGAGACAGAGAGGTTTTGTTTACTCCTTCTTCTAGATTTTCAGTAGTTCGCTTCAGTTGAGTCCAGTTGTGTTCGATTGGTTCTGTGTTTGTACAGCTGATCACACTTCAGTCATATTTACTATAATAATAGAAATCTACAGAGTTGTTGTTTTTCCGCTGTGGTCACCACCAGGTCTGAGTCCAGCCTCCACACACAAGCAGGATGTCATTTGGGTTTTGAGTCGCTGTGAAAACCTTCACCTGAAGTCATTTAGTCTGAGTCTGAAGGGCCAATCAGAGCTCAGGTTTGACAGCTGAAGTTTAACAAAGTGCTTGAAAATGGTGCCAAACAAAGAAGTGAGTGGCAGGTTTTTATCGCCTGTGAATGAAACTTTGAGCTGTCAGTTTCACCTCTGACAAAAGGACTGAAGATGAAGGGTTTCTTCTCAGCGCGCTGAAGAGTTTCACAAAGTGGACGTTTTCGTAAAAATGACCATTATATCATTTTAACCTTCACAGATTAAGACTTCCAGCTGCTCATGAGCATTTCTCTTTGCCCACAAACTCTCAGAAGACTTCGTATTTTTATGAAAAACGTATGAAAAAGTCATGACTTCATGACAAAAGGCTGGAAGAGGAGATCAATTCAGCGCTTGATGAGAAATCTGTTCAGTAATTTTCCAGAAAAATGATAATTTGGTAACAAAAGCTGTAATACTTTGAGATTAAAGCTGAAGTTTAATGTTTATTATAAAACTGACAGTTTGTTTGCTGGAAGTCTTTCACTTGTCTGAGTTTTACTGAAGGATTTTCAGTAAGTTGAGTATTTAAAGTCATTTTCATGAAGATGTCCTCTGGATATTTTACTTTGTGCTTTGGGTGAACTCTTCAGTGCGTCAGACGGTTCCTGAGTCCGTGAAGACGTCCTGAAAGGTGTAAATGGTCTGAACATGCTCTCTGGGCTCAGCTCTGGTGGCCAGTGAGACCTTGTCATTCTCCATCTGTACCATAACATCCAGTTTGTAAAGCTCAGCGAGGCAGATCCCGTCCAGAAACAAGTCCACCTCCGACCCACGTCGTCCTCTACGACGTCCAGCGTCCAGACCGACAGCTCACAAGATTTTATTTTATCCTGATTTTGGAACCCGCCTCTCGCTTTGGTGGTTTGGGGACTCCGTGGACACACAGTCCAAAGTCATTTTTCTTAATACTTACACGGACTTAACACTCCGGTTTAAAGTTTAACTTAACCACACCCACTCAGTGATGTCACAGCGTACTGAGCACACCCTCAGTACGCTGTGACATCACTGCAGTATCACCGGCAGGACTTTCAGCTGATAGGTTAAACTTTGGATCATCATTAAAGGTCTTTGCTGTAAAGAAGCAGTCTGACGTTTTAACCTCTCACTGTTTGATCATCCTGGAAGAGTTTTTACGACGTTAAATTCAGATTTTAAACAGCACGACGTGTGAACGAGGCTGCCTCATTCTGGACGGGACAAAACCTGCAAAACTTTCCCTTTGACAAGACCTTCAGTCCAGTACGGAGTCTTATGATCTTTTTCTCAAAATGTCTTTCCCAGAAAGACATTTCAGACAAACACGGGGTCAAGCCTGAACTCTAAAGTACGTGAGTTCCTGAGAACGTGATTTCAAACTCCAGTTCTAGTTTGGACAACAGTGTGAAGTCTGGAAGACACCAGTTCAAGTCTGACTTGTGCTGTTTTTGATGTTAAAGGTCTTGTCGAGGCGGACGCTTGCGGCGGTTTGGTCGGGTACAAAGTGTAAAACCCAGCGAAGATGACATCATCACTAGTCTGCCGGTGGCTCTCTCAGGACCACTTCCTGGGTGTCGGGCGCTTGATTATGGATCTCAGTGTAATTCTGGGCAGAAACAGAAGTCCTGAATCTGAACCAAACAAAACACTTTCAATGTTGAATCTAAACTAAACTGACCAAACTTCCAGTTTTTTGGACCAATCACAGCTTCTGCCTGTAGTTGTGCTGGGAGGCATAATTTTGGGAGGCGGGCGGCCTCTTGGGTCGAGGCCGTCCGCCGAGCCGCCCGCGTGAAAACACTGAAAGAATAAAAATGTGTACATAGTGCAACCCTGTAAATAAGCAAATACTAACGGAGACTATATTTTATGTATGAGCTGAGCGAGAGAGAGGCGCTAACTCAAGGAGAAATATTTGATTTGAAGTTTTCTTTTTTGTAAAGTGAGAGATGGTGTACAGTGAAGGCGGGCGAGAAAGACGTGACGATGAATTTATGATTTTATGAATTGTACAGTTGAATCTCCTCAGTTTGATCGTTCTGTTGTTTTCTATCTAAAGCTTGGGGTTGTTTCTGTTCGGGTTTTTTGTACAGAAGTGGTTGTTTACATCGACAAGTCCTTATTTCTGTGAACGTCAGACAGACAATGTGATTGGAGCACAGGTCTGGGGGTGGGCGGGGCCTGTTGGCGTCGTGTGAACGAAAATTTAGGAGACAGAAAAGAGTGAGTGTTAAGGACAAACGAAATCTAAGTATAAAGTCTAAATATTTTGAGAAAAAAAGTCAAAAACGACATGAAGATGTTTAATTTTAACGCCATTAAAATAAAGTTCTGATTGTGTGTGAATAAAATCAATATTTCAAGATTAAAGTCCCAATAATTAAGTCTTAATTTTGAGAGAAGTCGTGATTTTATGAGAAGTTATAATATGTCAAGGTTGGAAGGAGGAACAGGATTTTAAGGAAAAACTAATTTTAGGAGACTAAGTTGTAATTTTGTGAGAAAAATGATATTTTTGAAGAAGTAGGTTCCAAGTCTGCAAGAAAAATTATATTCAGATTGATTTATAAGAGACAAAAATACAGGAAGTCTTAATGTTTCATGAGAAAAAGTCATAATGAGATTAAGAAGCAAGCCGTCATATGAAGAATTAGAATAAATCCAAATCTTTGGTTTTATTCCTGTAATATTACGGCTTTTTTCTTAAAACTATTCTTGAAGTCCTGTCACCTTTTTCTAGTAATATGACTTTATTTTTCATGACTGAAGTCCCAGCCTGTGTTTGTTTTCTCTTCAAAATGATGAGCTCGTGATGTTTGAGAAACAGATGGATCGCAGAGCTGTAGATTGCAGTTTTAGGCTGATCTGAAGCTCAGAAATGGAACCTGGTCTCCTCCAGACCTGCTGCTCCTCTGCGTCACACCACAGACACTGAAATAAAACCTCTGGACAACAAACGCGACTCTGCCTCACACTCTTCTCTGAGCGTCTGTGTGACTGCACACACCTCAGCACTCAGCTCGGATATTTAATGTTAGCATGCTAACGCTAAACTAAGCTGGTGAACAGGGTAAACATCATAGCCGCTGAACGGCATGTTAGCATTTAGCTATATTTAGTAAATGTTATGCTGAACAGGAGCAACTACAGACTGGGAAAGATGTGGAACGCTCCAAAAACACCTGTTTGGAACCTTCCACAGGTAAAGCTCGTTGGTAACAGGTGAGAGCATCATGACTGGGTATGAAAAGGTTCACTGCTTTGTGAACACATGAGTGGATGAATGAGATGACCACATGGACTCAGAGACAGCGTTTGATTGGAAATGATTGATTCTGGTTTGATTGACTGATCTGGATTCAGGGTTCTCCTGGGTCATGAATTTTCCCTCAGGGTCAATCAATAAAGTCAAATTTTAACCTGTAATGATCCATCAGAATTTATTTGTCAATAATACTTCATATTTTTAACATATTACTGCAAAATTGCTACAAACTGAAGTTGCCAGATAAATGTACTACAGTAAAATACAGTATTTCCCTCTGACATCTAGTGTAATTGAAGTACAAAGTAGCAGAAAATGGAAATACTCAAGTAAAGTACAAGTACCTCAAAATGATACTTAGTTACTTTCCACCCCTGCAGAAATCAAAGTATTGGACAAATGGAAATGTGAATGTGACCGAGCACTGAAAGCGCTTCACAACTCGAGTCAGCGTTCACTCGTTCATACACACATTCATCCACTGGAGGGCAGAGTCCACCACGCAGGGCGTCACCTGCTCGTCAGGACAGCTGACCAATCACACACACCCTCACACACACTGAGGGCGCAGCATCGGCTCCAGCATCCCACCCAGAGACACTGCAACACACAGACTGCAGGCCGGGAATCGAACCAACGACCTCTGAGTGACTGACAGCTGTACCTCCGGAGCCACGGCCGCCGCCATCGTGAACGTCTGAGCCACGTTCCTTTACAGTCCATCGACTTCAGTCTGACCCGACTGAGCGGCGTGAACAAACCACAGCACACACATCCCATAATAAACAGGGTCAAAGGAGTATTCTGGTGCATGTAGGTGTGTAAACTCTTAATCTGGACATTATTCACACTCAGACTCTTTTGCTTGTCTGTGGTGTGTTTTTGTTCTGCACTGAGAGCGGGACAGGGCTCAGTAACGTGAGAGGACACAGCTGTCCTGCAGGTTCCTGTGGTCCACATACATCCCAGCGGGCTGGTCTCGAGTGTGTGCATGTGAGAGGTGTGTTTTCATTTCAGCTGATAGGGTCCCTGCATCCCCCCGTCCCCCCCAGGACTGCAGACTGGATCAGTGTCCCCCCTGAGAGGACAGCTTTCCACCCCTGATTAGGAAAAGGTTTATATTTAGGGTCAAATTTGGGGGAAGGGTGAAGGTTGGAGCTTCAGATTAAAGACGCATTCAGTGGATAGTGTTGGAGAGCGTGTGTGTGAGTGTGTGCGTGTGTGTGTGTTTCAGTCTAATTTCAGTTATTACATAACAGGTGCATGATGGGACAGTTAGCCTCACTTACATAATGCATTACACCTGCTAACTTTACAGAAGGGGGAACTGTGCTGGAACGAGGATTCAAATCCTTCAGTGAGAGTAAAAATACTCCATCACGAGTAAAAGTGCTGCGTTCTGCAGAAGTACTACCAGGACAGTGAGCTCAGTACATGAAGTACAGTGTAAAAGGAAAAGTGTCCGCTGAACAGGTAAAGGTATATTATTCTGTATTAAACTATGTGCATTAGACAGGTTTCTCATTGGTCGATATGGGGGGGGGGCTGTTTCAATGATAATAACAAATGAGACATAACTGATCTCCAATGAACATCTGCTGAACACTCATGTTTCGGTCTGCAGCACTTACTTAAATAAAACATGCATGAACTAAAGAAATGTGCACAGGGAAAATAAATCAGTAAATAAAGTTGAAGTGAAAAGTATTTATCAGCAGAAACTGTAAATGTTCAGAAATGAATAAACATCAGACGGAGCACACAGCAGCATGTCTTTGAGGAACGTGTTTAACTCGTAGGCTTGCGTCTGATATGAAAACCTGCTCTGACCCTGACGTGTCGTCAGTTTGCACATTACTGCTGCTGTGTACTTTCATTTACTGTACACACATTGTACTTTATTTGCTCAGTGTGTGTTTTTACACCTGAGAAGTAACCTTTAGTTAGAACGCAGTAGAAGTATGAAGTAGCATAACACGACAATACTTCAGTCAGATAGAAGTGGGCCGACCTCAGAAATGTACTTCAGTACGCTGCACCACAAAAACAAGAAGCGCAGAGTTCACGTGTTCTGTTCAGACCTGAATGTGAGTCTCACATCTGATCTGCATTCTATACCAAGTGATGGCTAGCTGGTAAGCTAGCTGCAGCTAGCCCTCGCTAAGCTAAACTTGATTTTTCCCTGTTTAGCCTGTAATCTAAAGCAAAAACATCCATTTTAATAAGCTGACATCTCAGTTATTAATTAGTCAGGAAGACAAATCCCAGCTAAACTCCTGCTAAAGCTAACTAGCTTGCACGTCTCAGTAGCAGCCATCACAGCTTTTGATACCAGTAAAATCCATGTGATCCGGTGGTGAAGCCACATTTAAATCACATATTTAAGTTAAGTTTAAGTTAAGTTATATTTTGAGTTAGTATACTAACTTCAGTATAATAGTAGAGGGACAGACAAACAACTAACACAACAGAAACATATTTAATTCCTCTCAGCTACAGACCATGAATCAAAATGAAGTTTATTTTCTTCAAATAAGATCATTAAGACAGCGTGCACGATCTGTGTTAATACGTTCTATTGTGATGTTTCTGTGCGTCAAAAAATCAGGCGACAAGGTAGAAAACATACTGTGACTTGTTAGCTTAAGCCTGTGTGTTAGCATGGTATCACGACCTGTTAGCTTTAGCCTGTGTATTAGCATGGTAACACGACCTGTGACCTGTTAGCTTCAGCATGTGTGTTAGCATGGTATCATGACCTGTGACCTGTTAGCTTTAGCCTGTGTATTAGCATGGTATCACGACCTGTGATCTGTTAGCTTTAGCCTGTTTGTTAGCGTGGTATCATGACCTGTGACCTATTAGCTTTAGCCTGTGTGTTAGCGTGGTATCATGACCTGTGACCTGTTAGCTTTAGCCTGTGTATTAGCATGGTATCACGACCTGTGATCTGTTAGCTTTAGCCTGTTTGTTAGCGTGGTATCATGACCTGTGACCTATTAGCTTTAGCCTGTGTGTTAGCGTGGTATCATGACCTGTGACCTGTTAGCTTTAGCCTGTGTATTAGCATGGTATCACGACCTGTGATCTGTTAGCTTTAGCCTGTGTGTTAGCGTGGTATCATGACCTGTGACCTGTTAGCTTTAGCCTTTTTGTTAGCGTGGTATCATGACCTGTGACCTGTTAGCTTTAGCCTCAGGCTGTTAGCGTGATATCATACATGTTCCCATCAAATGCAAAAGGCTCTTGTTTAACCAGCTGGAAACATTAAGAAGTCAGACAGAAACAAATAGCTCCCGGAGCTAATGTTAGCTCAGCAGTTAGCCAGCTGCTCACAGCTGATGAAATCTGCTAATGACAGTTATAATTTCATCCATCAAACATGAGAAGCTTCCTTTGTCTCTTGTCTGAAAACGAGGAGCCGCTGTTTGATTCTGATGATGAATTTAAAGGTAAATCAGCTGTTTTTAGAAACAGTTTATGTGTTGTGCTAAAAGAATGATTGACAGGTCAGCAACAGTACTGTGGGGGGCGGGGCTTAGCAAAGAGCCAATTGAAATTTCTGAATTTATGCAACAAGTTCTACACAAAGATCAACCTTCGACTTCACCCGCCATCAGCAGCATGGCAACAGAATCTGGAGCTCTCTGATTGGACGTTTCTTACAGCAGTGCTCTCTGGGACATGCAGTTCTCAAGTGAAAAGTTAGGTATGTTAAAGCTAAACGTGCATCATTTTGACTTTGAGGCGACGTTTAGACATGAAATGAGTGTTTTTCCTGCGACTCGCCGCCGGGCGGTCTGTGATCCGTCTGTGGGCCTGATGCAGCAGCAGATCTGATAACCTGATATCTGAGCGACAGACTGAAGCAGCAGGTGAACGAGTTCAAACTCACGGTTAAACATGGCAGTGCTGACACGGCTGAGCCGGAGCCAACACGCCGACTGTATGTGACACATCAGCCTGCCGTGTCAGCGAGGCGCGTTCTGTAACAGGAACTACCAGCAAACTCTGCCAGGTGATCAGCTGTGTACTGTACAGGTGTGCAGCTGAGGTCACGTGAAGGTCCAGTTCGGGCGTGGCCCTCGTTCCACATTCAACTTAAGGTCAATGAGTGCCACCTCAGTCGTTCCTGTTCACCCTGAGACTTCAGGTGAACCGTCTCGTGATGGATCACACCAGATCCATTTTAAAGCTGAACTCCAGCTGCAGCTTCGGCCACGATGACGCTCTGAACAGTCACGTGGAGGCGTGTCTAGCAGACCTGAGACCAGCTGAACACCGGCCTGTGTCAGAGGTGTGTGTGCTGTACAGCGCTCTGCGTGCTCAGCGTAGACCAGAAAAGCACGATATCAGTGCAGCCCATTCCTGCTGAGACGACCACCCCCCCGCTCTGTGATGGCACGGTCCAGTTTGACCTCACATGTGGATCTGGACCAGCTGGGCGTCAGAGTCCCAGCAGAGTCCCAGCAGGTCTGAGAGTGACCCCCCTCTGGACCTCCGTTCCCTATGGCTCGCTGTCTTTTACTGTTTGTGTGAGTGTCCACTTTGAGGGAGGCAGAAGACGTATTAAATATGTAAAGATGTCAGAGGTTAGTGACAGAGAGCGCCAACAGGCTGCTGAACGCCAGGAAGTAGTCAGCGCCATAAAGTGGGCTCATCTCCACGAGCCGCAGAGGAATAAAGATAAAGTTAAGATAAGTTTAGTTCTTTAAATGAGAGAACAGAAACACACCTCTCTCCACGCAGCACTGCGGCGGCGTTAGCCAGCGGCTAACGGCTAATTCAGCTGATGACTACTAACACCACAACAACAACAACAACAACAACAACAACGACAATGACAACGACAACAGCAACATAACAAACAAACACAAACGTCCGTTCGGTGTGTAACACAGGGCGAACACACACTCACCGACGAGCTTCCCACTGAGCAGACTTCATTTTGTTTCTGCCTCGTCCATGACCTGAGGTCAAAGGTCAGCAGGTGACGTCACTGACCAACGGCAGCTGCGTCAAATTATTATTAATTATTATATGTTCTAATTGATGAAGGCCATGCGCGGCTCTTCAATAAAAAATTGAATCAGATTAAATACACCCTTTAGAAGGTCAGGAATCTCTTGGCGGTCACGTCCTCTGACCTCCCCACAAAAAAGAAGTTTATTTAAGTATACTATTAGTATTATTACTTCTTTCAAACTAAAACTAAGAGAGGATACTTTCAGTTTACATTTGATGTGCTTATCAGAGATATACTTAACTAAGTTATACTTTAGTATACTTGGCTTATACTGAAAAGTATACAGGAAAGTATACTTGGCTTATACTTGTACTTGAACTTTTGATGGAGACATACTTGGGAAAAGTATAATAATGTTCAGGTATATTTGGATTGCAGTCGTGCTTATTCTTTTGATAGTAGCCTAGTAAAATATTTTTCCCATACATACTGGCTTCTTTGAAGTACACTGCAGTATGTTTTACACACTATCTCATGAACTTACATATTCCACAAGTACATTTGCAGTAACAAGTCAGCTTCAGGGTGGAACAGCTTAGAGTAAATAGTACACGGGTGGAACTGAACTTCTCTTTTATGCAGCGTTATGAGCCCACACAGAAACACAGAAACATTTGTCTGATTGTATGTGAGAAAAACATTGACATTTCTTCCAAGGTCTCAGTATTGTGACAGACTTGATACGTACTGGCTGCTATTATGAGCCATTACATATTAAGTATACCTCAATAGTACTCTAGTAGTATATTTTAAAGTGTGAAAATAATGTAGAAATAGTAAACTTTAAGTATGACATTAACTTCACTCTTTAAACTTTAAAGTATGTTTGCAGTATAAAAACTATTAAACTAGTAGCTTACTGAAATTTAACTAAGTTTAGACTTGAAGTGTACTTAAAAGTGTCCTTTCATGGACTGAGAAGTACTCTGGTGGAGTGTCCCGATGGCTCAGTCGGTAAGGTGTGCGCGCTGTCTACTGAGGCTGCCGCAGGCCGCAGGTTCGACTCCCACCTGAAGCTCCTCTGCTGCGTGTCGTCCCCTCTAACTAAAAAAAAATAATTTGTCTGGAAGTAGTTAAGTAGTAAACTAGCAGTATACCTATAGTGTACTTTTATAAACTAAAAAGTGTGCTAGAAGTGTATAACTAGTAAACTAAGAATATACCTGTAAGTTTACTTGTACTATACTTGCAGTACAAAATACAACTTAAAAGTAAACTAATTGTATACTCGAAGTTTACTTCTCTTAAACTTAAAGTATACTTTTTATAAACTAAAAATGGGCCAATTTAGTCCCAAGAAGTAAAAAGTACACTTAGAAGTATACTACTAGTACATTGATATTAGTATACTTGTTGCATAAAGTATACTTGCAAGAAATACACTTATGCTTTACTTAAGTATACGTAATAAAATGAACTTGAAGTATACTTCTTTTTGGTAAGGGCTGTCAGTGAGCAGCAGACTTCAATCACAACATCAGCTGAAAATAAACACCAACAACAAACAAACCCTGACAAAACTGAAGACGCTCGGTGACGAGGCTCTGAGTGACGCTCGGTTTCTGACTGACAGAGATCCAGATGATCCAGGCTAACGTTCAGCCCAAAACGCTTTAATGATCCACAGAAAGACGTTCCTTCTTGTGACCAGTGGATCTTCCATTTACTCACAGAGCTGACAAAACATATGAAAACATTCATTTTCTGCGGTCTTGTTATCATTTTCATGGATCTTGGACTAGTGTGAGGCTTCGTGCTTCGTGTGTTTTCCAGCTAATGAGGAGCAGAAAAAGTCGCCTGCAGCCGTCTATCTCCAAAAGTTTGGTCTGTGGTTCCCTTGGAGGTCCTTGAGGACCACAAATGTGGACTGATGACTGCAGACAGCCTCAAGCAACAACGTTAGAGCAGCTAACATCTCGTTAGCATCGGCTAGTTTCAAGCACTTTATATACAGTCAGCTAGTTTAGTCCAGTGGAGGCCAACCAGGGCTCGAGCCCCTCCAGAGGGTCAACAGATCAGTGTGAGGGGTCAAAGAAAGAAGAAGAAGAAGAAGAAGAAGAAGAAGAAGAAAAAGAAGAAGAAAAAGAAGAAAAAGAAGAAGAAGAAGAAAAAGAAGAAGAAGAAGAAGAAAAAGAAGAAAAAGAAGAAGAAGAAGAAGAAGAAGAAGAAGAAGAAGAAGAAGAAGAAGCTCTGAAACACAAACCTGTTTTCAGCTTCTGGACTCTAATCTCTGATTTTTCTGTGATTTTCCCTCTTTGGTCTTTAAACATTATTTAAATTAAACCGTCAGATGTTGAATTCACACTTTGGCGACCAGCTAAAAACAAATGATGGACGGCCCGTCGAGACGCTGCGTCCATCTTTAATAACGAGCTGATTCTCTAAACGTACGGAGGTCAGTGAAATGTGTCAAACCGCCAAAGGGAGGAAAAGAACCAGACTTCCTCTGAGGAGCACGTCCATGTGCTCGTGTAGCACACGTGTGCTGGCTCGGGCTCGGCCATGTTTAACCCTCAGCTTGAACTCGCTCACCTGCTGCTTCGCTCTGTCACTCAGATATCAGGTGTTGACATGCTGGTCAACACAGACGCCTTCAGCGCGTCACGTGGTGGCGTGACTCACCGCCGGCGGCCTGTTTCTGTGCGTTTCATGTACACTTTTAATGTTTTTTAGTCAGCGGCTGCGGTGGTGTCGTGTTTCTATGTGAGTCTCTGAGCGGCTCCTCATGCAGTCTTCTGAGTGGACGCTGAGGATCATGGGTAGTGTAGTGTTGATGGACAGCGTGCAGGCCGACCTGAGGGGACTGAAACAACAGGATCAAATTAAAGCTTTCCAAAAGTGTCCTGACTGTCAAAACTGTCCGAGAATGTTCTCACCCTGTCCTCCTCAAACTGTCTTCATCTGTCCAAACACGTCCTCACGGTCCACAGAGACACGGTCCACAGAGACACAGTCCACAGAGACACGGTCCACAGAGACGCAGTCCACAGAGACACGGTCCACAGAGACACGGTCCACAGAGACACGGTCCACAGGAACCTTTCAGACTGAAATCCTGGTTTTCACTGAACGTTTCACTGCAGGATCTAAATCTGGAAGGTCCTCACAAAGATAGACACGCACACACACAGATCTGTCAACCAGCGACACATTCAGCCACACACGCTGTCCACACACAGCCCTCCCCCAACACGCACACACATTTTTGGATGCCCCCCCCCCCACAGCCATCCCTTTAAATAGAGCTCCTCTGCAGCTCTTCGGCCTCGGTGATCGCATCCCCGCTGCTCGTCTTCACAAGTTCTCCTCAACCCGAAACCAAGGTAGATATGAGCGCACACACACACACACACACACACACACACACACACACACACACACACACACACAGTGTTTCTTTGATGGAGTGTGAGGCTCTGTAATGGGTGATGGTCTGCAGACGTCACGTCGAGTCTCAGCTCAGGCTGGACTTCATGTGAAGCCGCACAGACGAACACACCAGCGAGTGTGTGGCTTCATGTTCTGCTGCAGGGACGTGTTGGACAGCTGAGACAGCCGCTCGTGGTCCACAGACCAGAGACAGAGATCAGAGTGTGTTTGGGTCCAGACTTCAGGGTCGGGTCTGGTTAACGAGATCTTTCAGACGTGTCTGAAGATCTGCAGATTTAAGCTCAGACTGTTTCCCTGAAGCTGCTCATCGGCTCGTGTTGAGGCGACAGGAACACGCTGATGTTGACGCTCTGACTTTGAGCTGAATCTCTGCGTCCGGCTGCGTCTCTGCAGGCCGATTCAGAGCTCTGGTTAGTCTGAATCCTCACAGAAACACTGAAGATGAAGATGAAGGCAGTGATTCAGACCCTTGGCTCTGACACTTGGAGCACCATGTGCTTCCAGACAGCTGCTATCACCCCCCCCACCACCACCACCGCCACCCTCGCCCGCCCCACTTAGCAAAGCCCTGATTGGCTGACTGAGCGTGGGCGTCTCCCAGCTGTTTCTGAGTGAATGAATGAGCCTGTTGAAGGACTTTTTAGGTAACAAACATCATGAAATGAAGTATTTTTAGATGAAGTGTCTGTTCCTGTACAGTCAGGAGTAATTAGAGGTCAGACGTCTCGGCCTTCTCCAAAAGTTTCCTCAGGAAACGACACGTTTCTCTTCAGTTTGAGGCGAGAGCCGACACACAAACATGACACTCGAACAAAGACGAAACAAGCAAATGGACGAAAACGTGCTGCAAACACAGAAACAACCACAGAGGAAACACAGGAAGTCAGAACGACTTCAGCTCCAAGAGAAGCTAAAACTTGACGTTTAGTTTGGCTGGAACGTGGTTCAGGTCTTTGCAGATACTTGTTGGCGTCACCGGCCTCCAAACTCAGACCAGCCTGAGCTCAGCTCTTTGTCTCGAGCTCAGTTTGGCTGGAATAAAGAAGAACCTGCAGGAGCCTTCAGGAAATGAGTCGTGTGTTTCAGTTTGATGTTGTTTCGTGTCTTTGCAGCATTTTTGCTTCGTCCTCGTTTGTCTTCTGTAGCCGCTGAGCCTGTGGGACACTGTCTTTACTGAACTGTCCAGAATCCAAAGGGCTCGTCTTCTGAGGAGCATGAGCGCTGATGTCGGCCTCATGGTGTTCCCAGAGGAAAACGGGTCTAACCTCTGGGGACGAAGAGTGCTTGAGGACAGAGCACGATCAGGCCGCTCACAGGACAGAAGAGGACACAGCTCTGATTGGGTTTGATAAATCAGCAGAACATAACCTCGATATGTGACCCTGAACCCTAATTATACTCAGAAACGTCAGCCTGAAGGTTTGGACGACCTGCAGACCGGACTCTGCTGCCAGAGCCGAGTGCTTTCAGCGACATCAGCGTCACACCGACACACACCAACAGGCTGTAAAATTAGAAAGCCGAAGCTTTGTCCAACGGTGTGAGACGGTGTCGTCTTTCAGTGGACGGTTTCCTGCTGAGAGACAAGAATCACGTCCAAAAACTCAGACGCAGATTAGATTTCACATTCAGCGGAGTGAAGTTTCTCTAATGAGCAGTAATTTAATATGACGTCCATGATGGAAACACATGATGATGCTGAACACGAGCTGAAACGTGACGTTTTCAACATGAAGCAGAGCGGCGGCGGGGCGGGAGAAGCTAACACGGAGGAGACGTCGTTGTTTGAAGCCGCCATGTTTGTTCAGACGTGGTGGAAACACGAACAGGAAGTTCCTCTGTCCGTTAGCTCGTCTGGTTCAACACTTCCTGGACACTTCTCGTCTGTCCCGCCGCAGAGCCTTTTAGTTCAGCCACCATAAACAGACTTCAGGTGAGCTGCAGGTGCTGCAAGTTTACCGTCAGAGAAGAAGAATGAGAAGACGTTGCTGTTGCTGTCTGTGAACTTCCTGTCTGTGAACTTCCTGTCTCACATTCTGCGTTATTCATGATCAGACTTCAGGGTTAATCTAACTCTTCTTCGTTGGTGTCCTGCAGCCTTCTATCAGCCGACATGGAGCGTACCTTCATTGCTGTGAAGCCCGATGGCGTCCAGAGAGGACTGTGTGGCGAGATCATTAAGCGCTTCGAGCAGAGAGGCTTCAGGCTGGTCGCCGCCAAGTTCATGCAGGTAAGACGGATTCAAGACGGAAACACCTGAAATCAGCTGGAAGAATCCGACTTTTCACTGTGAGCTCACACACACACACACACACACACACACACATACGCGCACACACACGCACACATACACACACACATACACACACTCTGCAGGGTTAGGACGACAGCTGTTGAGCTGAATGTTGTTCTGAAGGACTCACACTCGTATCACTATCTCACACACACTGTAGGCATTCCCAGCTGTTTGTGTGTGTGTGTGTGTGTGTGTGTGTGTGTGTGTGTGTGTGTCCAGTAAAGCATTGTTTAAGTGCTTATGTTTGACTGACAGCACCTCCAGCTGTCAGAGTACTGCAGTGCAGTAAAAAGTACCACACTGAGCGTGAAGCAGCAGGAAGTTGAAGTAACTGTACTTTGTTGTGTGTGTGTGTGTGTGTGTGTGTGTGTGTGTGTGTGTGCGTGTGTTCAGGCCTCTGAGGACCACATGAAGAAACACTACCTGGACCTGAAGGACATGCCTTTCTACGCTGGACTCTGCAAATACATGTCCTCCGGACCCGTCCTCGCCATGGTAACCATGACAACCCCTCTGCCGGGCGCTGCTGTGCTCGCTTCACACACATACTCACACATACTCACACACACACACACACACAGACATCCCACTCATCTCTGACACTTCTGTCAGTCAGATATCTTTCTCTGTTTATCTCTTTCCATTCCATCAACGCTCTCTCTCTCTTCACACCCTCTTTGTTTTCGAGCTCTTTCCCTCCCTCTCTCTCTCCCTCTCTTTTCACACCCTCTTTGTTCTCTCTTTCTCTCTCTCCCTCTCTCTGGCTCACCTCTGTCAGGATGTGAGGTCACACTGAGGTGTGTCCTCTGACAGGACGCTCAGATGATCAGAGCTTCAGTTTAGTCCAGATTCGTCTTCGCTGGCAGGTTCAGGGTTTGGTGGCGTCTTCACCGCCAGGCGGTGCAGGAGGAAGTATTCACATCGTGTACTTAAGTACTAAAACCGCTGAGAGCGAAGGTTCGGAGTGACCGTCAGCGACCCTGATACCTCTCTGAGCACACAGGTGACAGGTGTGTCGGTGTGTTACAGGTGTGGGAGGGTCAGAACATCGTGAAGCTGGTCAGGATGATGCTGGGTGAGACCAACCCCGCTGACTCCAAGCCCGGCAGCATCCGTGGAGACCTGTGCATCAACATCGGCAGGTGAGTGAACACCGACAGGTAACACACCTGTTTTACATTAAACGGACAGAGAACGAGCAGTACAATGCCCTCAGGGCTTCACTGTGAAGCTTCTCTGTGTGAAGGTCGTCCAGATGATCAGTATAAATACTTCACTGACTGTATTCATTCACTCAAAATTATGATGTTAAGACAAATCTGCATCTGAAAAAATGAAATTAAAAATGATAAAACAGAATCTCCAAACGACTGATACGTCAAACTTTTTAAATTATGAGATACTAAATGAAAACTGTAACATTTTGGTAGAAATGACGAGGTCCACAATCTGACTTTTTATTGAGAAATCATGTCTGACTTTCCTCTGCTCGTTGTCGGGCACTGGCGGCCTTCCATAGGCTGCAGAAGGACCTGGCAGATGTTTTGGGACGTCAAGCGTGTGTGACGTTTACTGAATGATTCACACATCGTGGACCTTTGTCAACCTTTTGATGACATCACGACTAACGTCCTCCTGTTTTCTCAGGAACATCATCCACGGCAGCGACACCCTGGAGAACGCCAAGACCGAGGTCGACCTGTGGTTCAAGGCCGAGGAGTTCGTCTCCTACACCCCCTGCGCCCAGCCCTGGCTGTACGAGTAAACTGTCCAATCACCACCCAGTAAACTACACCCAACTGGACCCCACCCACCCCACTGAGCCCGCCCCCATCACACCCGTCGTCCCAGCAGTCGATCCTCTGACATCGTCCTCACTGAAACATGTAGCTCTTATCAATAAAGTTTCATGTTAACAAAAACAGTCTGAGTGCTGCGTCCATTAGTGGCTAAAAGTCTCTTTCCTGTTTCCTGCTAGCAAAGCTCTGTGAGGCTGCGCTACTCTGAGCTACATGCTAACAAGCTCGCAATGACAATGCTAACGTGTTGATGTTTAGCAGGGGAAATGTTTACCACAGCGGCCATCAAGTTTAGAGTGCTAACATGAGCTAATTAGCATTTAACGTCATCAGATCTGCAGGCGTTTGACCATAAACCAAAGTGTTAGACACATCAACATGTTGACCTGATGGTGGCGCTGGATAAAAAGTCAGAGGATCAATAAAGTGATTACAGTTCATCCTGAGGGTAATGACATTCCCATGTTAGCATGCCGACATTAGCATTTACCTTTTCCTGTCCAACATGTCCAATGACTCAATTCCTACCTGTCTCAGATGTAGGCGTTGCTAATGCTAACATGTTAGCATATAAATGTGCTTAAAAAGGGTGAGGGCGTGTACCACCTGACCACCTGACCTTCTGTCTGGCGACGGCCTCCAGAGGGCAGACAGGTGAGACTCGTTCCCTGTAAGAGGCCTGAAAGTGAGGAGCAGCCAGATGGATCTTTAGTATGTCAGCAGCCGTGAAGCTTTCCTGAAGGTCACACTTACTTCTGTGATTGATTGATCAGCTGTGATTGATCAGCTGTGATTGATCAGCTGTCCCCTGCGCTGATAACAGTCCACACACCGCAGCATATAAACTCTAAACCAGTTTTCAATTTTCCACTATTATCGAGGTGTAAAACCTCTGAAACGGCATGAAAATGTTTAGAAAAGCTCTGAATACATTATGTTGTACAATAATTAGACCTAAAATGCTAAAAAAAGATTATTCACTTGTCCCAGTGAGGTTTTCTCTTTCTGAGGTAATTCCCAAAACACTTTGACCAACAGAAATATATCAAGAAACGTCACTTCATCAATAAAATGTTTAAAACTAGTTGAATTTCGTCACACGGGACCAATGAAAGACACCAAAACACCTTCAAAAATGAGTCTTTTCTCTGGTTTTCTCATAACTTTTTATTGCATAAAAAATGTAAAGTGAGTCATCTAAATGCAATAATTTCTTCACAATCATGCTGCCAAAAATTGCACAATGTATTAAAAACAGCTGGATGAACGGAAACATCAGAACACACATTTCTTTTGTCGAACACTTACAGTAAATAGATTCAGATCTTTTCAGAGACGTCGTGTTCACGGCACGAACACGTGGACCAAACGGACGTTAACGGACACCAACAGATTCACGTCTCCTCTTTTATCCAACGGCACATCTTTAACAGAGAAATAAACGCAGCGCTGTGATTGGCTCAGTGGAAATTCTCTGTCCTGCTTCCTGTTTTCAGGGTTTGAAGGCTGCCTGTGAAGCGCTGCAGCGTCCACATTTACAGACCAGATGACAGCAAACACCAGACAAAAAGCTACGAGCGCTGCACCGACGGAGGATCCAGCTCAAACAAGGTCAACGAACGCAGCACGAGTCGCGTCGGAGCCTGAGAGCGGCGGCGGTCGCTAAAGGTTTTGTCGGGTTCTTGAGTTTGTACGTTGGGTCAAGTCAGACGTTCTGCTTCAGCGTGAATTTCGTATCTTGTTCTCTTGAGATCCTGAACCATCCTCAGAGGTCTTCAGAGGTCTTCTCAGTCCGATCAGGTCCAGCAGGGTTTTGGACTGGATGCAACAAGAAGAACCAGATCCAAGACCGCAAACCTCAAGGTAACAAACTCATGAGCCCGACCACTTCTTTTTGCACCCCGTCAAATTTTGGCTGGGTTGGTCTTTTCACCAAAATGTTGTTCATTAATGTGTTAACGAGTCACAGGCCGAAGCGCTGGGAAGCGACCGCAGCTGATCTCAGTTCAAACAGCATTTTTGTCTTTGGGTCAGAAAACCTGCAAAACCCACAAACTGACGAGAAGATCGCAGCGTTGAAGGATCAAACCGTCACCTCGTTTCCACCTTCAACACACATCAAACATTTTCTCCACGTACAAAATCACAAACTGTCTGTCGAAGTAAAAACTTATCAAACGCCACCACATCATCAATAGATAGCACCATAACATGAATAAGACAGTGTGACGTTATCGGAGATTCACGTACAAAAAGACGACCAACACACACACACACACACACACACACACACACACACACACACACACACACACACACACACACACACACACACACACACACGGAGCAGTGTGAGAGCAGTAACGAGTGTGAGATTAGAAAACAGCGATGATGTTGGTGTTACTGCGACTGATGCATGGTGAGTTTAACACACACACACACACACACACACACACACACACACACACACACACACACACACACACACACACACACACACACACACACACACACAGCTTCTTCACGTTACACACTGCGAGCCCTATAACTGTAACGACTGTAACGGGATTTGTGCACCTTTACCTGCTAAACAGGCACCTAAAGTGAGACGAGTACGGAAGCTCAATGCTGTCCAGAAAAGATTAAAAACAGCTGAGAAGTTCGACATGACTAGAAGAAGAAATACTCAAAAAATGTGACTGGAAAATGTCACAAAGTCCAAATATTGATCAACTACATTAAAATTATTCAAATTTATTCACATTACATTAAAAGTTGAGTTGCTTAAGAAAATGATGACATGGTAAATTTAATCAAAATCACAAGAAAGCAAGAAATCATATGAAATATGATTGTAGTAAGTCCTGAAAACGAGATAAAAAGTCAGACTTTTCAGTTAAAATTTAAAATTATGAGACATCAAGTCAAAACTCAGAGTTATGAGGTCGAAGTTGTGAGATGGCAACTCAAAGTTTTAAGGTACTGCAAGTTCTTTATTTTCTTCACGTCTACATTTTCATCTGCTTTCCTCCTCTGGGCAGACATGGACGTCCAGAGTTTAGATTAGACTGGACCAAAACAGACCAGTCTAGACTGGACTGGGATTAGCAGCGTTCACTTCTGTCACATTTTAGTTTCATGTTTGGTGCAAACTGTCAAACAGCTAAATCATCTTCTAAAGGTACAAGTCTCTCCATTAAAACAGTCATTAATTCATTTGTCCATTTGTTTTTATTCAGTACATTAAAATTGCAATTTATTTCGTTGTTTTCTCTTCTAAGTTAAGTTTTACTAAGGTTGTTTATTTTCATTGTGACAAAAAAGGTCGATGAATATTTTCAGTCGTAGTTTAAACTGTTGAAATGAAAACGTCTGACTCGATTCGATTGTCGCTTACACCAGCTGCTGATGTAGCTGAACTGTCAACCAGCCAAGTTCACCTGACATCAGACGCCACAGGGACCCCCTTGGACCGCCTTCTGATGACGGCTAACCTTACTGCAAACGACTGACAACAAGTCGGAGTGTCCGCAGACACACTGAGGGCTGGGGCTTGAATCAGATGCATACACACTGGGCAACAGTCACATTCAAAGTGCTATCAAAGTTCACTCAGGGCACTTATAAATTACATTACATACACGAGCACAGACGGAACGAACACGGAACGTCAGAGATACGCTAGAAAGAGTTTAAATCAGGTGATGGACACACCTGTAGAGCTGCTACTGTCAGCACCAACACATGGAGTACGACACGAAGCGCCTCCGTCAGCCACACCGACACAAACACGAGCTGAACGGCTTCTTTTCTCCTCATGTCGGCCTCCTCTTCACAACATCTTCATCACAACAAACTGAGCTCCTCTACAACGCTCTCCATCATCTGCTCAGCATGCTAACTTTAGCACGTTAGCATGCAGTCACACGGGACTGTAACGAGACGGCTACAACGGTTTCTCAGCTGGGAAAGTCTGAAGTAATTCTGCTTTACGGAAGTCCTAAATCCAAAATAACTCCTTCCTTTGGTGAAAGCAGCCCTCCAGTCAATTACTGACATCAACATATTCGCTGTATAATAATAATAATGTAGCATTAAATCTGAAAAACACATGTAATCTGTTTTATCTGTGAACTTATAGTTCTGTTATCTTTAGCACTTTATTACACACCTTTCATAAGTTTACCATTTGGAATGTGATAATCTTTATTTGTAGAACTTTTCTAAATCAAATATACTCTTAAGTGTTTTTGAAATAATCTCTAATATACGATATTTCACCATTTCGCTTCTCCAACAAGGTTCCTTTACTTTTAATTTAATAAACTTTTTGTGAGGTATCAATAGTATCAATAGCATCTGAAGACGGACATCAGCTGAACTCTGTCTTTCATGATCTCTCAGGGCTTCTGTCCACGACACGCGTCTCCTGAACTGGACTCACGTTGTCAGACGGATGTCTTCCTAAAGTCAAATCCAGTTTGAAAGGAAAAAAATCTGTTGGCCAGTGTGGAGATAAAAATGTTTAAAGCCAAGAAAACTGGGTTTGAAGGAGAATAACATGTAATCTGTAGACTTCCTGTGACAGTAAGGATACTGATGGGAACATGAGACCCTGTGAGCACAGACACGCTCCCACTCATCGAGGGAAGTCACATTATGTGCTTTAAACTTCTTCATCAGCACCCTGTTTCATTCACTCCTCCCCACTGAGCTGCCCAGTAAACACACTGGTGACTACTGGGAACATCCCAGTACAACTTTTACTCACATATTTAAAACAGGGAGTGTTAAAATGAGGAGCCGCTCACTGCAGTCAAACAAGAAACAAAATAAAAATTCAGTATTGGTCTGAAGTCACTGACCTGCGTCACTATGGGCACCAGTTCTTTCTAAGAACTGACGAAAGCTAACGTATTAGCTGTGTCGCTAACATCTACTTTATTCTTTGTCAGAGTATAAACTGCCCCAAACAGAGACAAGAGGAGGCAAATGCTACAAATAAATCTCTTGAATAGTCTGTAAATCTATTGTTCCATTAGCAACTGAGCTAACTAGCTTGCTAACTGACAGTGAGCTAGAAAGCTAGCTTGAGTTTTTCTCCCCTCTTTAGTAACTCTTTGATTAATAAATGATGGACAATCCTGAGACAAAATACAACCAGGCAGTAAACAGAACAGTGCAGAGGAATAAAGAAGTTCAGAGATATCGTGAGCTGCCAACACTAACGTGTTCCCAGCTGGCTAGCATGTTAGCCGTTAGCTAACCATAACCAGCACGACGTCACCAACAGCAAAATGTTTTGTGATGACTGCATGGACAAACGTTTCTCGTGTGGCCGAGGCTTAAAAACCGTCAAACTATGGTTATTTAAATGAATCACTATTTAAAGAATAAACTGAATATCACGAACACGACCGTTCTCAGTTCAATGTTCGACTCAGACCGTTAGCCAAACTCTTCCACAGGTAAGTCCTGACTTCAATAATAACTTATTTTATTACTTCCATATCATTTTATAGTTCGCATGAGGACAACGTTAGAGTTTTTTTGGTAAATGCGGAAAAAAGGCATAAAATGGTAAAAAGTAGCTGAACCAGTCATTGGTCCTGAAACTCAAGTATCGAACTGGCAGTATTAAAAATTGCAAACGATACTCAGACCTACATTAATCTCTTATTGCAGTTGTTTGAACATTTACTTATTGCGGTTGGTCTGATGGAGCCCTGTAGCTACGAACTCATTTCTGAAAGAAAAGCGCGATTTTTCTGAGGATTGTTTACGTGGAGAAGAGTTTCAGCCGAACTTTAACTGTCGCTCGTAGACGATGTGATCATCTGAATGAGTTCCAGCTGCAGATCCTCTACGACCAACGAACAAAGCTGCTAACTGCCGTGGCTCTTAGCTGGTTTCTTGTTTCGTGGCGTCCTGACAACTCGTCAATCCAGAATCCAACCACACACACACACACACACACACACACACACACACACACACACACACACACACAGACCACATAGAAAGTTTCAGAGTGACTACTAATCTCAACATGACATTATTGTTATTATTACGTCGAGAGTGTTGACCCTCGAACACACCACGTGAACACGTACAAACAACGGAGATCTTGGCGTTGGAAAAATGATCATACAAAAGTTTTATCCTCGAGTTGTCCCCCTCCACTTCCCACGCTGTGAAAGGGTTTAATGTTCTTAAAGCCAAGAAAGGGAGATGAAGATGATGAAGATGAAGACCTGCTCAGAATCACAAGAAATCACAGAAACACAGTCTCCTTAATAAACAGTGCTCATCCTGTTTCCCAGCTAGCTAGCTTCCCAACTTACAGGTGACAGGCTAGTGCTAGCAGGTCCCCGGCTACAGACCAGTAACTGTGAGTTAACAGGTCAAACACACCTCTAGAGCAGAACTTCTGACCGACAGGATGTTTAAGCGGAGAATAATTTTTATGAAACACCGTCAGTCAAACTTCACATTTTGAACTTTCCGCCAAACTGATGCTGAAAACTTGGTTCCAGCTAACAGATTCTCTCATCATCTGAACAACACGTGTGGCCTCTTTTGGTTCAATTCACAGGATTAATTCTGTTCCTGCTGTGAGAAATGTTTTTCTCCAGTTAGCAGCTGAGCTAGCTAGCTTCCTAATGGCCATTAGTAGCCTGCTAGCTTGGTGTGTATTGTTGAACACTAGCTCTGATTAAACTGATGTTTGAAACAGAGCAACTCAACATTTATCTGGTATGTTCTGACATGTTGTGACGGTATATGACACATTTCACCTTTACCAAAGAACTGCAGCTCAGTGATTTGGATATTGCTCGCAGCTGTATTGCGATTTTGCTAATATTTTGATGAAATGTTGAGACTGAAGATAATTGTGGTGGACGCACCAGAAGAGTTTGATAAAACACCTTCAGTGAGAATTCACTAACGTTCGGCTGGTGTTCATCATCGTGACCGCAGAGCTAACCGGCGTCCTAACAGCTAGCAGCCAGCTAGCTTGCTGTGCTATTGTGGCTGGCTAACACTGGCACGTTTCCAGCTAGCTGTCATGTAACAGTTAGCTTGCTGGCTCCAGTATCACCAGTCAGCTCTGCCAGTAGTCACTACATGCAGGGTCGCATCCAGAATTTAAGAAATGTTGATTTGAAGTTTTCACATTATTTACTTATCGACCGGTTCTGTCTGTGAAACATCTAAAGGAAAAAAGTACCTCGTCCTTTGTCTTTGTTGGTTAAACACTGAACTGGTTTCTAAAATATCGACCGATTCTTCTTTTTAAACGGCAGAACGTGAACTCATCTGGAGGACGCCGTGAACCTGAACGTAGAGCTTTGAGAATCCGTGTGGATGAATTTCCGTGAAACTCTCTGGTCTGAACGGGCACAAACAGAAAGAGTGAAGGGTAAAAGCTGTGGATGCTGAGACGGAGGAAGGTGAGCGGGAGCGAACGCTGAGGCCAAGCAGGACTTTTCACCCGCTCAGCGTCCGATGAGGAGCACCTTCAAAATAAAACGAACAGTTTGATCTAACCACAGCAGATGATTTCATGAGGACTGACACTCCTACATGTAGAAATGGACGGAGAGGAGGAGGAGAGGAGGAGGAGAGGAGGAGGAGGCCTACTGGTCCTGGCTGGTGAAGAACTCTCCAGAGGATCCGTTGGCTTCGGTTTCAGTCCTTTCACACGTTAAATGTGTCCCTTCATTGTTCTCTTCTTTAATCTGTGAAACTGCAGAAACGAAGAGGTTCAGGACGACGCCGACCAGCTCAGTACTTCTACTTCACTGGAGTACTTTCCTCATACTTCTACTTCTGCTCCTCCACACCTCAGAGGGAAATACTGTACTTTTACATTTGTGTTTGTTAGAAATTAAACTTCACCAGTTTGTACAAGTTCAGCAGAAACGACTGATCGATGAATCGATCGGTGTATTGACAGAAAGTGATCGATCGTCTGTTGTTTTAATGGTTCATTGATCTCTGCTGTGGAATCATGTGATGTTTGATCTTCTCACATGTCTGATTGGCTGCTTTTCCTCTCAATGATCTGAATGTGTTTGGAACAATGTGGAGCTTTGGACCAAACAAACATGGTGAACAAACTCTGGGCTCATTGTGAGGGGTCACAGGTTCGATTCCTGCAGCCTGAAAACAGAAACCCGACCTGCTCAGACCCCTGAAGCCCAGACTGGACCTGATCCTGGACCTGGACTCAGGTCACCCCTTCTGGCTGCTCCTGATCCAAACACATTTTAATCTGAAAGCACAATTCTGACTTCCTGTGTGTGTGTGTGTGTGTGTGTGTGTGTGTGTGTGTGTGTCTGTGTGTGTCTGTGTGTGTGTGTGTGTACCTGCCCCCCCCTCTGTGTTCGGGCTGCTCTCTGGGCCAACAGAGGGGGGCTGGGCGGCTGAGGCAGGAGAGGGGGGTGATGGGTAATTGGGCGGAGTCTCATTCTCATCTCCTGATAGGCTCCTGGGGACACCTGTTACCATGGCGCCAGAGAGACTGACAGGACGCTTGACGATGGGCAACTTCCTCTCTGAGAGCAGCAGGTAAAGTCAGCAAAACAGGAAGAAGAAAAACACCTTTAAAATCGATCATCTGTGACTTTTTCACGTCAGGACCAATCAGAAACAATCCTTTAGGATATTTCTGTCCTCGTCCACAAACATCACCTCATCGCTTCTCTTCTCATCCTCAGAGAGGAAGGACTCACCTGGACGACTCACCTGGACGACTCACCTGGGCTCCATAAAGAAGACGTCATACGTGATTACGCGCGTCGTTCAGAGTGAAGCTGACAGTTTCTGAATGCTGAATAAATCATAAAGCTTCAGCGGTCAGACTCACTTTTCTTCTGTCCTTTGTACTGCTGGGACTTCTTCCTCTGTTTGGAAGCTGCTGACTGTAGATCTCTGGAGCCTGACACACACACACACACACACACACACACACACACACACACACACACACACACACACACACACACACACCCATCAGGATCCAGCTTGGTGCAGTCACCAGGTAAAGACCTGCCAGGGGGCTCTGTGATTGGTGATTGGTGGCCATCGCAGACAAAGGAGGCTAAATCCTGGAGACACGTTAAGAAGGACCATGTCTGTGGACACTCAGTGAGACGGACACCTGCTGAGCAGACAGGAGCTCAGTGTGAAGGGCCCGGAGACGCCTGACAGACACAGAGCAGGGCGAAGCTCCCACGATGCTGTTCAGTGACACTTTACATCTTTATGTCCACCAGACACTCAGAGGGGACGGCTGGAGCAGACGAGCTCCGTCCTCCTCTGCCTGAGCTGATCTTCAGATGAGCGGCGTGTGTGCGTGGACTTGTGTGTGTGTGTGTGTGTGTGTGTGTGTGTGTGTGTGTACCTGTATTAACAGCTGGAGGCTGCAGCTGGTATCCAGTCAGCTGACACCAGCCGACCGGGTACAGGTCAGGTGACTCGCAGTCCACCCACTGATCGTACTCGTCCTCCCAGCCGTCAAAGTGTATCCGTAGCAACCTGTGGACGATGCGGGTCACCGTGGCGACGCAGACCAGCCTGGGCTCCATGAGGTCCACGGCCTCCAGCTTCATACCGGGACGGAAGCCGTGGTTGGGGACGTCCTGCCGGAGGAAAGAGGAGCGATCATATCGACGAGCCCAGAGCGACGTCCAAACCCCCAGCATGCACTGCACCATCACAGAAGACAGAGATCCTCCAATCATGAAGCAGTGATCTGGGAAATGGACTTGAACAATCACCTGACAGGAAACTCATCTGAAGACCTGCTTCCTGTCAGGTGACCATGTCAGAGTTTGTCCTCACCTTGTTGAACAGGTGGACGGGAGCAGCCACCGCCTTTGTCTCCTTCAGGTACTCAAACCACCTGAAGGGCAGGTTGGTGTAACCTGACAGAGGGACAGAGGGACAGAGGGACAGACGGACAGACGGACAGAGGGACAGACACAGAGGTTTTTCAGTCACTGTTTAATTCACCTTCACACTCCTGAGGAAGAACATCACTTCCCCTCAAACAGGAAATGACTCATTTCTGCGCGCTGACGTCCTGAAGGTGGACAGCGGTTTGGAAACGGTTCATGACCTGTGAGGCTGGACCTCACGTACCTCTGGGGGGGGTCAGCTCTATGCTGTTGATCTCACAGAAGCCGGAGGGGAAGATGGAGGGAGACGTGGAGTGATAACAGAACCAGTCCGAACCGTCGGCCGCCTCCGAGCCGTCGATGCCGATCATCAGGTACCCGTCGGCCAGGACCTGGTGAGGAGAGGCGACAGGTGGTTTATGGAGCGGACCTGATGCTGGACGGCGGTCACGCCGGCGGCTCCTCACCTTCCTGACCGTGGCCACGCAGATGGCGGACAGGTTCAGAGGGTCGATGGCCTCCAGCTTCATCCCGTCTTCAAACCAGGACCCGCTCTGATCCACCTCCCTCACCTGCACAGGTACACATCAGACACTGCTCAGAGCTCCTCTAAGGACCGAGCACAGCTTCANTGTGTGTGTGTGTGTGTGTGTGTGTGTGTGTGTGTGACCTTGGAGGAGAAGTCTGGAGGCAGCGTTTTGGATCCCGTCAGCCTTTTGATCAGGAACGTCTTCCAGTTGGTGAACCTGTGCAGGATGGCTGCACGCACACACACGCACACACACACACGCACACACACACAAAGCCAGTTTAACTCCACCTGTCAGCCGTTAGCTGCTGCTAATGTGGCTAGGCTAGTTAGCTTTTAGCAGCACTGTTCATGTTAGCGACTGTTTTTTTAAGTCACTGCTAACATGTTGGAGCATCAATCATTGTCCAACAGATCTGTGTGTGCTTCGTCTGTCTTTGACTGTCCTGTCCCTTCACCCTCGTCTCTTACTCTGAGGGGGGACCAGAGGTTTTCCTCCGGCGGCGCACCAACCGACTGGGTGGATGTCCGGCACGCACAGGTTCAACCAGAAATCTCTGGTGGAGTCACAGTCAAAACCCTCGTATCTCAGCAAGGCCTTAAAACCTGCACAGAGACACCATCTTCATCATCATCATCATCATCATCATCATCATCATCATCAGCAGCGTGTGTGTGTGTGTGTGTGTGTACCAGCCAGTTTGATGATCCCAGCGATCCAGTAAACCTTCATGGGCAGACCGCTGTCAGTGTTTGGGACTTCGACTCGGACGCCTTCGCTGATGTCGCCCCACGTCTTCCCCATTGGGACCTAAAGAACAACAAAACAAACAACAACAACTAAACAACGTCAGAGTGTGTCGACACAAAACAAACGTGTGTGACTGAGAAGCAGAGAAGACAAACGACGGGCTCCTGTGTGTCCGACGTGTATTTATACTTCATGTACTTCACTCCAGCTGATATGACGATGCTGAGGCTGACTGTCCATGGTGGACTGTCCATGTTGGACTGTCCATGGTGGACTGTCCATGGTGGACTGTCCATGGTGGACTGTCCATGTTGGACTGTCCATGGTGGACTGTCCATGGTGGATTAGTGGCGTCTCACAGAAGCATGTGACTGTGAACACGTCCAATCAGTGAGCTGCTGAACCTCCACATTCGGTTTGTTGTTGGTGCCTTCAGGGTCTGTCTGTAAAACTCAACGTTAAACCAGACCCTTGTGTGTGTGTGTGTGTGTGTGTGTGTGTGTGTGATGCACCCACATGTTTGAAGCAGCTGACCGGTGCTCCCATCACATCTCCGTCTCCGAGGTAACGACCCCAGTCAAACACCTCCACAGTTACTGAAGCAGACAAACAAACAAACAAACAAACTAACAAACAAACGTAAACGCTGCAGACTGACTTCTTCCTCGTCACCTGAACTGAAGCCTGGTTGGTCTGAACGTGCGGCGGTTGCGAGGACTCACCGCTCTTCTTGGCGGCGCTGTGCTGGTTGGCCTGGTGCTGAGCGTACGCCGCCAGTTTGGTCATCAGAGGCTGTTTCTGCAGAACCTTGGCCTTCTTAGTGGGTGGCTTCCCCTTTAAGAGAAGGAGACGCACCTTTAAAACGACAGACGCCGACTGACGGGAAACACTGTCACCTACAGCCGGCGGTCGGTTGCACCTGCAGCCTGGCGAGGATGCTGGCCTTCTTGGAGTTGGAGGAGTAGCTCCTGGAGCAGGAGACGCTGCAGAAACGTTTGGTTTTACTGTAGAAAGCGTCTCTGACTCCCACCATGCCGCACATCTCACAGGTCGCTGAGGGAAGAAAGAGGCAAAGCACTGATTCAGGATCAGATCACAGAATCACGGTTTGTTCCTTCAGTGTCTGAAGCTTTTTGACTTTCTGAGGCTGTTAACGAACATAATGAACAAACGTGGACCCAGAACTGAACCCTGGTGGACTCCTGATGCAACATGAGGGACTGAGCTGTCTCCTGAACCTGCAGTTATTACATTTCATTTAGATTATTTAAAAAAAAACAGGTTCCAGGTGATCTGTGCGTCACGTGGTCAGTGAACGTTGTGAACAGTCTTTCCTGCCTCGTGTTCAGGTCTGGGATCCTCTGATTTGGGTCCCGTTCGGTTGTAATCTACTAAATAATAATCAGTTTATTAGTGAACCTGCCCGTCACTCTGCACACCTGTAGGAAACAGGTGTGCTCGCGGCAGTTTTAACCAAACAAACAGGAGGAAGCAGTGTGTTTGTTGGGGACTACTTTCAGCGGCGGATGAATCCACATGTGGTGCAGAAGGACCACCAGGCCTTCACTGACCCATGCCTGCCTTTCCGTCAGGGTAGGTGTACACCTGCCCGTTGGTCTTGATGAGTGTCAGGGAGGAGGAGGAGGAGGTGGGCGTCACCCCTCCTCCTCCTCCTCCTCCCAGCTCCTCCTCGTCACTGTCCTCCGGGCTGGAGGCTCCGCTCCCCGCGCTGGACTCGGTGCTGCAGCTGCTCCGGTCCTCCTCCGGACCGTCCAGCATCCCGAAGGAGTCACGGCGCTTCCTGGACGGACGCTCCACCTGAGGACGAAGGAGACACCGTCACAGAGACGCCATCGAACGTTCACGCTGTCCAACCCCCCCCACACACACCCCGCGGTGGACAGGAAGTACAGTTACTCAACTACTGTTACCTGTACTTTCTACTTCTACTGTAGTTCAGAGCAAAATACTGCACTTTTTACTTGATCGATTGATTTCTACATGACATGGATGTTTGTTTTTCTATTCTTAGTGTGTACTTTAAGTACTTTTATGTAAGTGAAGGATCAGAATACTTCCTCCACCACTGTGTATACTGCACCAACACACTGCATTCAGTGCAGTGAAGCAGCTCAGAGCCACAAATTCACCATGTTGTCAAACTGTTTGAGTCCTTTTTCAAGCAGCAGCAACATTTTCCCAAACGTGATGTTTGTTCTTCTTCTTTGACTTCAAACATTAAACTGAATGTTGACCGTCGTTTGTTTGCAGCTGCAGACTAACTGTAGCTCACACACACACACACACACACACACACAGAGTTGACAGCTGTTGCATTCAGTGGTTTCCTCACTGAGTTTGGGGCTGTGGGATCACTGCAGTGCGGAGGCTCAGTGGGCACAGCCGGAGAGCGGACACACCACATCAGACAACAAATGACCTCCAAAACTCTGCCAATTCTAAGTTTCTTTGGCTGCAGACGCCGGGATGGAGCTCAGGTGTTACGGCCCGGGGCTGAAGGTGACTCAGCCGAAGCCTGCCTTGAATTCGGCGCACGTGAGCTGTCTGTCAGAGACAGCGCGTGTTTGTTTCTGATTGACTCAGCCCGCCAATCGCTGCTCTTCACTGAGCTCTGTGCTGAATGTGAGTGAAGCAGGAAAACAGCAAAGTGTCATTTGACTCAGGCAGAAGATGCTTGGTCGAGTCCATACATGCCGAATAAAAGGGTAGAAGGTAAAAGGATGGTCACTGATTTAAAGAGCTGATCAGCGAGATGTGGGCCTTTGTCAACAAGAAAGGAATGCGAGTAGTTTTGCAATGCGACAGAACAGCAGGCAAACCAATTATAAAAGGCTATGGTTTGACCCAATAACGACATAATTAGCGCAGTGCAAATACGCCGAATAAAAGTTTACACTGAGCTCATGAATAAGAATGTAAAAAGTCATTTCAGTGAAGTTCATACTGCCGTCGGAGAGCAAGTGAACTTAAAAGTAGAAGCTTTCTCAAAGGAGTTTTGCGCGGACTTTCTGTCGGCGGTCGCTCTGGAGCAGCCTTTAACGCCGCTGTGCGCCGCGATCACAACCACAACAAAGGAGGGAAATGCGGGTTCCCGCCGCAGAGAGAGGCCTCGGGACTCACCAGGTCTCCGGGGTTTTCCATCAGAGCGGGCCGCGGGGTGACACACTCACTGAAACACGAAAACCCGCAAAATAATCATTAAAACCCAGCGGCAGACATATCAACAAAATTATCATAGTTCCAGTGCGCATGCGCCGGGTCGTCTGCTGCTGACCTCTCATTGGCTGCTGTCTCTCCTTCGTGTGGGCTCCTCAGCTCGGCTGGTGTTCCCGACATCGACCCCTGCTGGGCAGAAGCTGAACCTCGGTCATGCCTGGCTGAAGCGCAGAGCAGGCTGGTTCCTCTTCTTCATCTGATCTGCTGTGGAAAACATCCTGGATGGTCCCAGAGCCGAAGACTCTGAACCCCATGAGCCTCAACAGCGACAGGCTGCTGGCTCTGACATCACACCTGATGAGGACCATGGAGCGGCTGGTCCTTGTCCACGTCCAACCCCGGTGAGACCATCAGTGGACCTGTCTATCACGCTGTCCTCCACCTCCTGCACAGATCCCTCTCTCACCTGGAAAAGACTGGAAAGGAGAGACACTGCAGCTCCTTCCTGCTTCCTGTCGACCACACGCCCAAACGGACTCATTCACTCACGTGTAACATCAGCTGATCCTGGACTGTGAGCTCAGCTGCTGTCTGTTTTCCTCATATGTTCGTCACTCGTGCGTCATGTCTTGTTTTTTCGTGCTGATGCTTCTTGTCTTTCCACTCTCCCCTTTGCTGCTGTGACAGTGCAAAGTTCCCCACCGTGGGATTAATGAAGACTTATCTATCTGACCGTATCTTCTGAAGTGAAAACACATACAAACCTTCACCTCAGTGGATCCAGCAGCAGAGCAGAGGCTCCAACATCAAACTGATTTGTAGAAGTGGTCATTAATACCTGATTGCTCAGAGGAGGTCTGCACTGACAGCACAGGCTCTGCTTCCTGAAACTGAAGTGCAGAGCACTCTTAAACTCTGTTAAAGGCAGCAGAGCATGAAGGATTTTAAACTCTTTGATGCATGAACTGAAAACACATCAAACCCTCCCCATCCACACAGCAGCGCGCAAACACCAGAATTACACACAGCTTAAGTTTGCTTCTGATAATGAATTGCTGCTGAAAGCGCAGCAGGTTTGTGAAGGGGTGTTTTGAACAGCCTCATTTGGCCCTCAGGTTACAGAACTCTGTGATCCAGAACATCAGCAGGACAAGTGAAAACCTGACCGTCTTTTTATTTCATACGTCTCTCTAAAGGGTAGGGCCCTGTCCTGCTGAAACCTGTTCCAGATATCACAATTTAAAGGTTAATGCAGATTAAATCCTCGCTCCATCAAGCCCTGACACACCTGCAATAGAAACAACCTCTGGGACAGCGGAAGGCTTCACATCCGCAGTGAGGAGTTGAGACAGACTCAGAGATGTAGGAGCAGAGTTAACACAGAACGACCTGTTCTGACATCAGACCTCAGCGAGCGTTGAGGATAGATGAGCCCAAACCTAACACCCACAGATAAGATCGTTAGCACCGGGGAGTGATGAGATGACTCCGTGGCAGCTTCTCCGTGCGAGCAGAGCCAACCAGGCGGCTTTGGGTTACCGTCTTCATCACGGGCCCGGACGTCCGCTCCATTACAGCGCAGCTGTTGTTGTTACGGCTGCTGCTGCGGCTCCGGACAGCAGCAGGAGCTTCTGTTTGTCCAGAGAGAAGGACACCCTGCAGCGGCTGAACAGCAGGCTGGCCTCGTACCTGCGGCAGGTAAGACATGCATGAGGCACAGCAGGAAGTTCATCCTGCAGCAGCACAAAAACACCAAAATCCAGCTGAGATTCAGTAATCATCATTAATTATTGCTCAAGATCAAGAGCGCATAAAAATACTGCATTTCTCAAAGGAGTTCAGTTTTTTCCAAAATTAAACCAACATTTCAAATGAAGAGAAATTATTCTTTAAAACAAGGACAAACAACAAAAAGCAGTAGATTTCCAGATGAGACTTGAATGCACTGAATCATTATTCACCTGATTTGCATCTGTTGTCATTCTTTGATGGATGACGTGAAAATACTCAAAAACCTCATTACTCTCCTCCCCGATGGCTCCAGCAGCAGCACAAAAACACCAAAATCAGACTGAGATTCATAAGCTATCAGTTATTAGGCTTTAAAGAACAGGAGAAAGTCAAAATACCAAATTTCTCAATGGAGTTTTGCTTTGACTGAGGGCAGCGTCCGCCGTTTCCAAGTGGAGGGTTGATGTCTTCTGAAGCTCAGGAGAACATTAAAGTAGCAGATGTTCTGATGGAGTTTTGAATGGACTCTTTGATGCATGAGGCGAAACACACGAAGCTTAAATGAAGGCCAACTTTAAACTGAAAGGAATAAGTGAAGATTAATTAGAGCAAAACATGAAGACACCAGGTTTTTCATGGAGTTTTTTCGTGACTGAGTACTGTGTTTCTTCTTACTTTAACGGGTGGAAACTTTTGACTGTAACTTTGCAAATGTTTAAAAAGCAAGGAAGATGAAAAAAGCTGATTTCTCCTTGAGTTTTATGCTGACTGAAACATGTGCAGCGAGATTTCAAGATTTATTCATTTAAGACCTTCAAACAGTTCGTTTATTGTATATAAAACAGTTCAAAATGTGGCAGTTTTTGTGTTTCTTCTTGTGAAATACTGGATTTTTTAAACTTCTTCTAACATTCAGTGAGTGTAACTAAACACATTTACTGCAGACACGCGATGATCTTCTAGAATCTGAAGCATTGATGAAGATTAAAGCAGCAACAGGAGATAAAGGAGTTCACTGAGCTGAAACATCTACAGCAGGAACATGAATGAACACATGAATGAACACATGAATGAACACATGAATGAACACATGAACGCAGCAGGAACATGAATCCACAGACAGCAGAGAGAAACACTCTGACAGGAACACTTTACTCACACACGAGTACTTTTACTGTGAGTACATGTACTTTGTCATTCAGTCACTGATGCAGCACTGAATACAAGCAGACTGTGCTGCTCCTCAGCGTTAAACATTAGTTACTGGATGTAATTCCAGTTCTATGAGTACACGCACCTGTTGCTGAAGAAAAACTTTATCAGTACAAAAACTAATGATCAGTGATCAGTTCCTCACAGCTAACTGATTCTTTTCTCGTCTCTTCTGATTGGTGGACGCAGGTTCAATGTCTGGAGGCGGCCAATCACAAGCTGCAGTGTCAGATCCAGAGGGAGCTGGACAGGAAGTGTCCCAGAGAGCTGAAAGAGCTGGACGGACACCTGAGGACAGTGTCCCTGCTGCAGGACCAGGTCAGCTGAACAACACTGTGTAGCACACACACACACACACACACACACACACACACACACACACACACACACACATCCAATCTAATCTATTACCTCCAATAAAAACTAAAACTATACAAAATGAGACACAACGAAACAGAATGTAACTTCCCTGATATACTAACTCATAGAAAGTGATCGATCATCTGTTGTTTTAATTGATCTCTGCTGTGGATCATGTGATGTTTGATCTTCTCAGATGTCTGATTGGCTGCTTTTCCTCTCAATGATCTCAGTGTGTTTGGAATGATGTCCAGCTTTGGACTGTCGGTTGGACCAAACAAACATGGTGAAGGCGTCACTTTGGGCTCATTGTGACCACATTTCTCACTGTTTTCACAACGTTTCCAAACCAATCGATCGATCGGTGGACAAAATGATCAGCAGATTGATCCAGAATGAAAAGAAACATTAGTTTCCTTTACAAAATGGTTCAATTATACTTACATTTTCAATGCAGGACATTTACTTACAACAGAGTATTCGTACAGTGTAGTATTAGCAGTTTTTCTGAAGTAAATGGCCTGAATACTTCCTGGGGATACGATAATAATCAATAAACAGCAGCCTAAATAAACAACAGTGGCACCTGCACACCACATACAGTAAAACCAGGTCAAACCACCATCAAACGACAGGCCACACCTGCCGGAGGAGCTCTGCAGGTACAGTAATGCTGCTGTGAAGCTGTGGTGTTTCAGGCCAGTTGTGACTCGTCAGGATGTTGTGTTTCTGTTTAAAGGTCAGGCAGGTTGAGACGAGCCTGACTCACATCTGAAACACAATTGACTCAAATGTCAGGGATTAAACCTGATCTTTAACATGTCCTGTAACAATAACGGTGTTTTCCGTTAATGACCGGTTATCTCTGAGCAGACAAAAGGGTTCTGCCTCAAAGACCTGGAATCAGTCTCGGGATTTCATACCCAACAAGCCTGAGAATGGTGTGACATTTAATACATTCTGGCGGCTTCTTGGTCAAACAGGACTGGAAATCTTAAACAACATGTTTTCCTTTTGAACATCACTCTGTTTATTCACCGGCTGCGTCTCTACAAATCTGTTCTACTTTGAATCGCTGTTCACACGACTGCTGTGTTACTGCATGTGTAGTTCTTTGGGTTTTGCCACAGAAGACAACGTCTAGAACAACAGAGTCTCATGTCATGGCTGTCAGGTCCCAAGTCAAGCTCAGAGTGAAAAACTAACAGAAGTCCTAGTCACGTTTCATCAGTTCAAAGTCATTTCCTGAGTCATGACCAACAACCTCTGGATCAGGTCACAAATCCAGAGTCAAGCCCAGCTAGCCCCCAGCCAAGTTTAAAGTCAACATCAACAAGTCCTGAGTCACATCCAACTAGTGTGAAGTCATTTCCTGAGTCATGACCAACAACCTCTGGATCATTTTCTTATTACCAGTACGTTCCCAGCAGCACACAGTTTTTATAAGATGAAGAGGTGAAGTCAACAGGCTGAAGTGCTCAAATCAAAGTCAAGCTCTGAATCTTCTTTGATTCAGACCAAAATCTGACTCGAGTCTCAAGTGATGTGATGCAAGTCCTCACCTCTGGCTGCTGCTGCTGCTGCTAAAGTTACGGTATAACTTCCAACCTGTTGTACCACAGCTGCTGCTACGAGTAAAGCTTTCCTCTGGCTCTTCTCCTCCGGACAGATCAGTGAATGTCTCTCGGGCCGGGCTCAGGTGAAGCTGCAGCTGCTCAATGCGGAACTTGACGTCTACGACCTCAGCGTCAGGTAGATCCACACACCTTCAACACACAGCAGGATACGCACATACAGAGCGCACGCAGACATATCCCATCATCCCCGGCTGTGTGAGCAGGTGTGAAAACGAGTGTGAGCGCCGTGGCGGTCTGGAGGTGGAGCTTAACAACCTGAGGCTGCAGGAGCAGGAGCTGGTCCGCAGGCTGCCAGAGCTCCAAAGCCTGCTGAGCAATCAAACACAACAACTGAAGGAGCTGCAGATACAACACCAACAGGTAAACCGACAAAAACTCACCTGGATTATTCAAATGAAAGAACTGCATCTATGTCATGATCCTTGTTTACCTGTCCAGGACATGCAGGGTTTCTTGGCTCAGATGTCAGGGGGCATCTCTGTGGAGATGCAGCCTACCGAGTCATTCGACCTGATCCAGCAGCTGGACAACCTGAGACAGATGAGTGAGATGACAGTAGACAAGAACCAGAACGAGCGCTGGTTCAACACGCAGGTGGACAAACATCTACAGCACGCTCTTATTTTGAAACAAACAATCAATGAAAACAATCAGTTCTAAGTGTTCTGTAACCACAGCTCTGTTTGAGTGGTTTACAATCATCATCATCCTCATCGTTGTGTTCAGGTATCCATGTTGAGTTCTCCTGCAGTGACCTGTGAGCCGGGGTCAGAGGTCATCCAGGCCGAGCTGGGTGTACTGAGGAGAAGAGCAGCGGGTCTGGAAGAGGAGCTGACACGACTGCAGGCTCTGGTGAGCTCAAACTACTGAACTTCAAGTATTAAAACAGGGAGAACTCACATTTTGCACCCCCCCCCAAACAGTGACTGACCAATCATAGCTTCAGAATGAGACTAACTAGTAGTGACAGACATTCTCTGCATGGAAAAACCTTTGCTGAAACCCTGATCTGTGCTCACAGAGACATACGGTACTAACTGTCAGTTTACAGGTGTGTTCATATGAAACCTTCAACATTTTTAATGTTCATCTCTAGTTTGCTGTCTCAGCATGAGCTAACTTTAAGATCTCATTAAAGCTGCAAGGACCGCCCTCCACATAACACCACCATGCTGCATCCTGTCTGTCTGTCTGTCTGTCTGTCTGTCTGTCTGTCTGTCTGTCTGTCTGTCTGCAGAGGGCGGTGTTGGAGGACACTGGTCTGGTGCAGAACAGGTGCTTTGTCCAGCAGCTGGGGCTCCTGCAGCAGAGACAAGACAGTCTGTGCAGAGACCTGGACTCACTGCTGCAGACTGCAGCTCAGCAAGCTGCAGACCATCAGAGCCTGCTGGACGTCACGACCAGACTGGAGACCGAGATACAAGACTACAGGAGGCTGCTGGATGGACTGCGCTCACGGGGGTATGAGCTGATGATAATGAAAATCAAATAGAAAAATGCTTTTCAGTGTCTGATATCACTCACCTCAACACAGCCTTGAAGGTCCAGCCTGGAGGATTTGGGAGATCTATTAGCAGGAACACAAAATAACACTCACATGTCATTAGTATAGAATCACCTGAAAGTAAGAACTGTTGTGATTTTGCTGGCTTAGAATGAGTCTTTATATCTACAGAGGGAGCAGGTCATCTTCCACAGAGACCGCCATGTTGCACTGCCACGTTTCTACAGTAGCCTAGAAAGGACAAAGCAAACAAAGAGAAGCTTTCACGTTTTTCACATTATTAGAGGCCACCGTACGGGGGGGTGAGGTGAGGGGTGTTCAGTGAGTTGCAACCGACAATCTCACCTCTAGATGTCACTGAATCCTGCAGACTATTTTAGCTCTTTTAGTGCAAATGATGCCTTTATATCGGACTTAACATCCCACCTTAACGCTCTTGGGAGCTGTGCCCTATTTGGGGATGAAAATATCAGGAAACGATTGTAACACAAACCTCTTAAAACAGGGACACATTTTTGAGACATTACAGGACCTATAACCCATTGTGTTGCTTGTTTTGTGACTTGAACAATAATTATTGCTTTGTTCTTTCCATCTTTCTTGTCTTTATATGTCCTGTTGACCACAGCGTCTCAAGTCTTCACCCAAACTCTGCAGTTAACGTCATACCATTCTGTGTTACAACCAGCCCCTCTGCCTTCAGGAGAAACATCACAGTAAACAAAACAATCAATGTTCTGGGAGGAAATCTCAGAACGATGGAGGCGCAGACTGTTTCCAGAGACCACATCCACACTGTCAGACAAACACCCGTTGTTGCCCCAGTCTCAGGAACAGTGACCACCGTCCAGCCTACTGCGATCCACAGTAACCATCCGAAGAACTCACTGTTGACGTTGATTAATACTTCAGATCTGACAGACTCATTCCACAAGTCTGAGAACCAGAGAACAGGAACTCTTCCTGAAAGGACCGAGATTGAATCCAGGCCCATCGCCACAACGGTCAAGAAGCAGAGCAGCCCTGTAGAGGATAAAGTCCACACTGAAGATTTGCAGAACTCATCAACTGTTACTACTCAGATTAGCAAAGGTTTAGACAAAGGAGCTGTTGTCAAAGCTTCTAAACTGGAGACCAAAACTGGCAGAACCATCATGTCGGTTCCTGACACACAGTCCGTCAAGAGTGCTGCTGTTCAGGCAAAACCAGAGACTTTTACTTCTGAACAAACTACCAAAGATTCTAGTTTGCAGGCTAGCAAAAGAGAGACACATATTCAAGCAGTGATCTCCAAAACAATTCTTCATGCAGAACCAGAAGTGCAGCAAGGACCACATGTGATAACACATACAACCACATCTGAACCCAGAAAACCAACCTCTGCAGAGGTTAAGACAGAAACTGTGATTTCAGCTCAAATGAATTGCAGTGAGGGCTCCATCCAGGCTGAGAAACAGGATCCTGTGGAGGTTGTGTCTTTGAAGCTGGAGACTCCCACAGAAGGTGTTGGAGATGCAGGGGAGGTTGCCGTTACAGCATCCTCTGTCTCTGGATCTCACATTCTCAGGTCTGAGGAGGCTCAGGGTAAGATCTCTGGTTACTTAGCCCTGATGGATGACAAGAACCTAGACAGACAAGACAAGATGGACGAAAGAGAAGTAAAGGATACCTCACATGTCCTCAATTCATCCAGTGCTGAACAAAACAAAGCCGTTCTGGATGCAGATGCTGGGTCTGGCATTACAACTGCTTCATCCAACAACCTTGAGAGTAAAACTGCTCAAGGAATCATCACACTGGCTCCTGACACACAGCCTGCCAAGAGCGCTGCTGTTCAGGAAAAAACAGAAATCTCTACTTACAGACAAAGTATCACAGATTCTGGTTTACAGCCTGATAAAACAGAGACAATCATTCAAACTGTGATCACAACTCAAGACGACCAGCTTGAGAGTAAGACTGCAAGTACAGAGATTATGAAGAACGTGGAGTTAGACGTGAACCAGGGGAAAGTAGCCGACAGTTTCCATGATACCAATCAAGTAAAGGTGGAGTCGGACAATGAGACAAAAAAGTCTATATGTCTAACAGATTCTGGTGTTGCTGTTAAGGCAGAGGCATTGATGAGCATGACAGATCAATTATTAGCAGAAAAAGAGAAACAACTTAATTCTGGAGGCCAGGACAAAGATAAAGGTAGCGTTGCAGATAACAAGGAAGTCCAGAAGCCAGATTGCAGTCCAGGAGGGAAGTATGGCTCAGAAGAACAGAAAGAGACTTCAAGTATGGATCGTGAAGTGATGGGACAGAAAAAAAGCGATTGCCAGGTTCCCAAAATGCCTGGGGACAGCAAGAGAGTGTTAAACGAGTGTGTTAAATCAGCTAGCTTTGATAATGTCCCTGCTAATGAAGGAACTACCTTTAGCGTTGTGGCTAGTAATTCAGAAGGTATGGCTACTAGCAACAGTGGTGTCGCTAGTGAAATGGCAGCTAGGTTTGGTGGCACAGCTGTTAATTCATCAAGTACAGTCAATGGTAATGCAGAGGCTGCCAGTATAGCAGGGACTAAGGGAAGAATAAGGCATGACAGCAGAGAGTTGATAGTTTATGGGGGTAGTCCAGAGGCAAAGAAACCCCATCAGGGGCCTAACACAGGAAGCAAAGAAACCCCATCACTCCCTACAACGAGCAAGAAAGAAACCGGGAGGTTCAGCAGTGGAGGAAGTGGAGAATGGATTGTTTATGGTGGAGGTATTGGACGTAAGAGCAGCCTGGATGGTAGGACTAGCTTACCCAGCGAAGGGAAAGAAAAAGGCCACTCAGCAGCCACAAACTCTGCAAGAGAGTCAGGCAGTAGAGGTGGTGGTCTCGAGCAGCAGAGCAGCTTATCCAGGAGAAGGAGTGAAGAGAGCCCACCAGAGACAACGCCCTCTTCACCAAGCCCGCAAGAAATAAGGAGGTTTGGCAGCAGAGGGAGTGGAGAGTGGAGAGTCTATGGTGGGAGTACAGGACGTATAAGCAACTGTGCTCACAGCAGTAGCTTACCTAACGTAGAGAAGGAAGAGGAGGCAAAACAAATAACAAGCCCACCAGGATCACTTGGAACAGGGAGGTTTAGTAGTGCAGGGAGTGGAGAGTGGAGAGTTTATGGTGGGAGCTCTGGACGTTTGAGTAGCGCCAGTAGTGCAGACAGGGTCAGTGTCAGTGCCGATCATAACAAACTGATGAGTCCAACAAGTAGCCACATGAGTAGCGGATCAAGACTCGGTAGTGCTGGTAGTGGGGATAGGCTCAGCTTGAGTAAGGTTGTTAAACGTAGCAGCAGCGTAGGTAGTGGTGGTCAGTTAAGCAGCGCAGGTAGTGGTGGCAGGCTCAGCAACTCATCGGGAAGCCTCAGGATCAGCGGCGAATGGAAGCCTGTTTACAGCTCAGCTAACGCACGAAAGAGCAGTATGGGCAGTGCAGGGCGTTTAAGTGGAGGGGGGACGATCAGTAGCCAAATAATCTCGAGCCCCGGGGGCAGGATGATTGTCAACATCGGTAGTAGCGGGTGGCTGAACAGTCCAGCGGCCGGTGGGAACAGCCCAGGAAGTGGCTCTAAGATTAGCACTGCAGGAGGGACCGAAAGAATCAGCACCCGAGCTGGAGGAAGGATCAGCAACTCCTCTGGGTCAGGGAGGACCAATAGCACGGGGGGGAGGGTCATCAGCAGCAGCGACCGGCCAATCAGGAGCACTGGCAGCGGAGCCGGAGGCACCAAGGAGAGAATCAGCGTTTGCAAGATGGCGGCGCTGTCAATCTCAGCAGCGGGGAGGGAGAGAATTCAGGACAAAAAAGAAAAAGCTCAGCCGACCCGACAGAAACAACAGACTGGAGGTGAGAACGGCTGCTGGACATTCACATCAACACCAACAACAACACATCCAACACAAGGACACGTCCAACACAAGGACACGTCCAACACCAACAACAACACATCCAACACAAGGACACGTCCAACACCAACAACAACACATCCAACACAAGGACACGTCCAACACCAACAACAACACATCCAACACGAGGACACGTCCAACACCAGAACACATCCAACACAAGGACACATCCAACACCAGAACACATCCAACACAAGGACACGTCCAACACCAGAACACATCCAACACCAGAACATGTCCAACACCAACAACAACACATCCAACACCAGAACATGTCCAACACCAACAACAACACATCCAACACCAACAACAACACATCCAACACCAGAACACATCCAACACGAGGACACATCCAACACCAGAACACATCCAACACCAGGACACATCCAACACCAGAACACATCCAACACCAGGACACATCCAACACGAGGACACATCCAACACCAGAACACATCCAACACCAGGACACATCCAACACCAGAACACATCCAACACAAGGACACATCCAACACCAGAACATGTCCAACACCAACAACAACACATCCAACACAAGGACACATCCAACACACGGACACATCCAACACGAGGACACATCCAACACCAGAACACATCCAACACCAGAACACATCCAACACCAGAACACATCCAACACAAGGACACATCCAACACAAGGACACGTCCAACACGAGGACACGTCCAACACAACAACACATCCAACACCAGACCACATCCAACACAAGGACACATCCAACACCAGACCACATCCAACACAAGGACACATCCAACACCAGACCACATCCAACACCAGAACACGTCCAACACCAGGACACGTCCAACACCAGGACATGTGCAGACATACAAGAAAACACAAGACTGTGCAGTTAGTACACAAACAACACAGAGAAACACCAGAGGGGTACTGGAGAAGTATTCCTCTGAAGTGTTGATGTGGTGTCTTTTCCAGCTGGGACAGCGTCCATTAGGACAGATAAATTGATGTATTACAGCCTATAGAAACTAAGAGTATTCCCTCTCTCGCAGGCACCTCTCCTCTCCTCCAGCGATGGCTGACCACAGGTATCAAGCTCAAGAGTGCCAATCCTGATGGCGCTGAGCGACATCATGAGTCTCTGATTGGATAACGGGGGAGGAACGGCGTGACATCATGTGTTCGGGCTGAACACGCCTGCACACATTCAACTCTAAGAGAACGAGTTTAACACCAAACAGTACGAGTGCCGGAAAGAATACTAGATCATTTACTTAAGTATAAGTGCTAATACAGCAATACAGAAATACTCCATTACAAGTAAAAGTCCTTCATAAGTAGAAGTAGAGAAGTACTTGTACTGCAGGAAAATGGTCTCTGACTGATGTGTTGTTCACATGAATGAAGTGTGCACATCAGTCATGATCAGTCAGAGGTTCAATCTTAAAACCATCAGCTGCTGCACATGAAGCAAAGCGAACAATGTTCACCTCTGATGCAGTACAGCTGAGAATAGCACAAACTGAGAAATACTCAAGTGTCTCAAAATTGTACTGAAGTACAGTACTTGTGTAAATGTACTGAGTTACTTTCCAGCACTGACAGACACAGAATAAAATGGCCACGCTCGTTTGTTGTGTTCACATTTTTAATCCTGAATTTGTTCTGTTGCACTTCGATCACAAACACTTTACTGATTCTGGCTCATAATCAGCCTCTCTTTCACTTCCTGTGCTCGGCGGTGCATCTTAACCTGTGAGGTGTCGTTACCCTTTGATTTCACACGAGGTTCGAGCAGCTGCGGTGTCTCAGTGTCCAGGTGTGTGGACCCTCTCGTGGTCTTTGTCTTCACAGGTTTCATGTCTCTGCTCACGTCGCTCATCTTGTTGTTGGCCTCTGTCTTAAAATCTGATTTGATTTATTTTGTACGTTTAATCAGAAAATAAAGCTGATAAATGAGCTGTGTGCCGTTTATTTCTTCAGTATTTCATGAAAATAAACTTTGGACTTTTTCACTTCAGTCTATAAAGTGAATTCAAAGCAGACAGAAAAACTTGTTTAAGTGTCTTCAGAGAATTTGTTCTACTGACGGAGCGCTCACATCTGAAGTTCACAGTTTCCTACACAAGACACGGCCAGTACTGGAGGAAGTACTCACATCCTTTACCACAGTAAAGGTACTAATACAACACTGTAAAAATACTCTCCTGCATTGAAAATGTTACTTCAGTAAAAGTATGTAAATGTACTTGAAGTGTTGAAAGCTGGCAACTGATTAATCACCACCTGCACAGGTAACTAGTGGCTAAAGCTGTCAGATAAATGTGGTGGAGTAAAAGTATTTCCCTCTGAGGTGAAATGCAGTATAAGTTGAAAATTGCAGGAAAAGAAAATACTGCAGTACAAGTACGTCCTGATACACGTGCTTGTGCTTTGAATGATTTGCCATCAGAAAATGAAAGTCAGTCAGGATTCTGATCAGACTGATCAGACTGATCATCTGAAGCTGGTGTCTGATGAGCTGTGCAGGAAGTGTTTGACCAGCAGGTGGCAGCACAGTGAACGTGAACCTTCAGTGTTGAACAATCTGCTGTTTAGTCAACATTTAGTCATCAGTGGGGATGTGAAAGATTCAGAAATCAGCTGACGGCGTGAACCTTTTTACAGAACGCATCAGGAAGTCGTCTCACTGACGAGGACGTCCAATCAGTTTCAGATTGATTGATGATCACCTTTAAAGCATCATTCCCACCTTAAACTGTGCTTCAGTGACTTCTTCTCATTCTTCCAGCTCAGATCTTTGACTTTCTCTCACCTCAAAGGACTTTCGGATGTTTTCAGGTCAGATTTGATCTCGGTTTGATGAGGATGAAGAACATCAAGCTGATCTTCGCTCCAGCAGACCTGAAGTGTGTGTTTGCAGCCAGCAGGGGTCAGAAGTGATCACAGAGTAATCCGCTTGCTCCAGGTGAGAACATCCTGCCTCACCTGTGCGGAAGAAGCGTCAGTAAAGCTTCAGTAAAAGTAACAGTACCACAGTACTGAAATAGTCAGTCTTTAATTAAATAAAAGTACAAAAGTATTAACAACAAAATGTAGTATCAAAAGTAAAAGTACTCCTAACACAGAGTGGCTACTGTCAGTATTACACATTATGTGACTGGTTCAAGAATGATGTTTTAATATGTTGCAAACTGGAGCTTATTTTCACTACTTCATATACTTTTGTACTTCAATCTGTTGTAATCTGTTATTTTATAAACTCTTCACGTGTTTTCTTTGTCAAATTTTACTCTGTAAAGTAAATGCAGATAAATGTAGTGCAGTAAAAAGAATGGCGTTTCCCTCTGAGGTGCAGGACGGACAGTCCAGGTGGCCTGTAGGGGGCAGTAAACACCACGGTGGACGTCTGTGAGTCTGATTATTCCAACATGAAGGAGACTCCACCCGCAGAGAAGTCAGACAGGTGACGAAATTAAAAATGATCTTCACACAAAATATACGACAGAGACGAGAGTCTAAGACGAGACAGAAATACTGCAAAGTGTAAAACACAGGGAGACACAGTACTTATTAAAATACTGCACTGAGGCAGACAGGTGTGCAGGTACGAACAGAACGATGTGTGCTGAGGTGGTTTACCAGCTTGTAAACAGTCATAAAACATGGAAACTGTGTGTGTGTGTGTGTGTGAGTGTGTGTGTGTGCAGGTTTTTATATGCGCGTGCACACACACACACACACACACACACACACACACACACACACACACACACACACACACACTCAGTCTTTAGCTCTCAGCAGAGTAAATAAAAAGAAGCTTTGTTAAAGTGTGATTTAAAGTGGAATCAGTGAAACAATAAAAGCTGATAAAGAAGAAAAGCAGAAAAAAGTTTAACGTCTCTTTGGATGAAACGAGCTCGTTGAGGTCGACGCTGCACGTCGCCCCGTCAATAGAAGACTGAGAGGAAACACAGACGCCATGTTCACCTCAGTCACATGGTCACATTTGACCTTCTCAACCCTCCAGACCCAAACACACCTGGACCCTGCGTCCAGGTGTCTTTAAAAAGACATTTCACAGACGCCTACAGCGTCCACAGGCCTCGTTTATGATGTCCCCGGATTCTGTTTCCAGGTGTTGATGTGTCCAGCTGCAGGTGAGTCATGTGACCTTCGTATCCTCTGCTGTTCTTCCTCTTTACGTCATCAAGGTTTAAAACTCTCCCATCAGTGTGAAGTCTTTGGGGAAACGCTACTGAGCGTGTGCAGCGGGCCGCTCAGTGCTGAGGTCATGTGGTCGATGGCGTGAAGATGGATGAAGTGACTGTATTATTAAAACCTCACTCACGCACTCTGACCCACCTGCAGGCCCCGCCCTCACCTGCCTGCTAAATACCACACGTCAAAACGGATCGCGGATCAACGATTTACGACCCTCGTCTGCAGCGGCCTCTCCCTCTTCAGGCACGCGGAGGTCAAACACCAGGCCGTCCCTACCTGTGCAGGTAGTGATCTGAGGCGAGCTGATCGTCCTCCAAATCAAATCAAACTTTATTTATATGGCACTTTTCATACTTAAAAGCAACACAAAGTGCCTCACAGAGGCTAAAAACAACGAAGAGGAAAACCCAGCCCTCCCGCCCCCATAAAAACATACCGGAACATATAAAAACACACACTCACAGACATGCACACACGAGGACACACACCCGCACACACACCCATACAGGCAAGGCAAGGAATAAGCAACCTTTGGGGGCCATCCACACTGAGAGGGCCCCCGGCCCATGATTAGGGAGCGCCGCCCGAGACACCCCGACCCAGGCAGACAGGAGGCCCCGCACCAAGGTGCAGAGGCCTCCAGCCGTCTAGGCCAGAGCCGTCCCCTCGACTGCGCACCCGTCAGTAGACCAAAAGCAGCTCCCAGTGTGGGGGGCCCCCATGAGGAAACGCTAAAAACCAAGGGGCCCCATGAAGAAAACAGGGGCCCCTCCACCTCACAGAGTCCACACGAAGGTGTTCAGGAAGTAAACCTGACAGCTGCTTCCTGTTTGTCAGCGATGGACGCACATCGAGGAGCCAGAGCTGAACGTAGAGCAGGTCGGTCAGAGAGCTGCTGTGATAGTAATAATAATAATAATAATAATAATAATAATAATAATAATAATACATTTTAT
>JBBMOE010000106.1:371997-389362 GCA_037975065.1 Chaetodon trifasciatus | reverse complement strand
GGGGGGAGGATCTGTGTGTGTGTGTGTGTGTGTGTGTGTGTGTGTGTGTGTGTGTGTGTGTGTGTGTGTGTGTGTGTGTGTGTGTGTGTGTGCTCAGAATAGACCTGTCACTGTGTGTTTGTCCAAACTGAAACTCTGCAGGTTGATGTGACAAACGGGACAAACTCGAAGTACTTGTACTTTACTTCAGTTTTTCTGTTTATGCAGCTTTTACCACCTCAGAGGCAAACACTGAACTTTTACTCCTCTGCATTCGTCTGGCCGCTTTATTCTCCACATTACAGTCATTCATCCCTTTCCTGTCCTGTAAAAAGCACGTATCTCCAGATGAGTTGACGCTGAATGTTTGTCAGTGAGGTTTTGAATTCAGGACTTTTATTTGCAGTGGAGTATTTTCACGGTGTGTAGTAGTACTTTTACTGAAGTACAGGATCTGAGTACTTCTTCTATCTCTGCCTTCATCATCTGCAGGTCATGAGACACTTCTGGAGGCCTGGACAGCTGCACGAAGAGACGTTCTTTGTTTCAGAGACACACCGAGCTGCACTGAACCAGCAGCCACCAAACAGCAGCTAACAGCACACACACACACACACGCACACACACGCACACACACACACACACACACACGCCTCACTGGCTGCTGCTGTTCATAAAACACCCAAGGAAACTACAAGTACCTCTTAATTTGTATGCAAGTACATGACTTGAGTAAATGTACTTCAATAATAAAAGTTCAGTAGAGCAGAGATGAGCCTCCTAACACTGACTACTCACCAAAGTACTCTTATTTCCCTCAACGTACTTTTAAATATTATCACATCCAAATTCCTTCTTCTTGACCTGTTTTACAATCTTTGCACGACCCTCCCGGCAGCCAGCTGCAACACGTACTCTGGTTTGGGAATGTTAAATGTCGCTGCGTGCTGCAGCCTCAAGACGTCCTCTTTCCAGAGCAGCAGGACACTGAGGTATGTGGACAGTGGACACGTATCTTTGTCTATGGAGTTCATGTTGTTGGAGTTTACTTTCTGTGCTTTGTGAACTGTTTGCAGGTGGACAAAGAACGTTCTATGTTCCACGTCAGCTGCCTGTGTGCATGTCAGAAAGGCTGCAGTACATTTACAGGTGACCCTGCTGAAGGCTGTAAATCTTCATTTCACAGCCAGTAACAGATTTATGCACCTCTTACACAAACATGTCTGACAAGTTGAATCCAGGTGAGATTAAACGTTTCGTCTTTAATGGCTGTGACGGAGAGAGCGGTGGGCGTTGCACATACCTGTCAGTTTTCCCTGCAGCTGGAGAGCAACAGCTCGTGATGGGAATAAGCCTGCAGCAGAATACCACAGAGCCACACCCACGCTGCTCAAAAACACTTTTCAGTCAAATCATTACAGCTAAATGAGTGCGATGGCTCCAGGACGCACAAATGCATCCACTCAACCTTTTGATGTCTCAGCCTCTCGTGTTGCTACATTACGACATGTTGGGACTGATGATTATCCACAAATGAACTGCTGCTCTCACCAGAATCAAAGTGCCTCAAAGGTGACGCCGAGGGGTCCTGACCAACCGAAAACCTCCTCCTCTCATTGGTCTAGAGCTTCTGCTGTACACTCCCCGAACGCTCCGGGCAGAGTCAGCTAACACGACCTGCAGCTGCACAGCTAACTGAGCTAGCTGTCTGACAGCAGCTACAGTTAGCAGCTACAGTTAGCAGGAAACAGCTGGAGGACACCAGAGGAAAACCAGAAAATCTCCAAGAAATATTTTCACCAAAATCAGTGAATGAAGAGATCAAGTCGTGTTTCCTCTCAGAAGAGACCAGAACCACGTAGTCTGTCTTTGAATCAATCAGTCAATCAATCAATACTCCTTTATCAGTTCTGCGAGGGGAAACTCCAGTTTACAGCAGCATCAATAAAGTGGATAGAGTATTGACCAAGTATTGATTGGGAGGGGGTGACCAAAGCATGAGAAGAAACTGTGCACACAGTAACATTTCGAGGCCTCAGGGTCAGAAAACTTGGCCTCCATATTTTTTCCTCTCTGGGTTTTATCAATCCAAACTCTGCATTTGAATGTAGATGTAGATGCTCCCATGGTTCACCCCCCACCCCCACCCCCCAACGCTTCCCAGCATGCACTGGGTGAGCGGCAGGGTACGTCTGGACAGACTGGCGGTGTCTCATGACCGAGCTGGTCGGGACTCAGAGCCGCTTCGTCTTGATCACAGAAATCATTTTAGCGTCTGAAGCTAATCCGCTAATGATTTAGTGTAGTTCAAATACTCCGCAGCGCCTTCAACTACAATAATCTGTCTCAATAAACTATGTGGCTTAAATTAAATCCTCCGCTTGGCGTGAACACGTGTTCAGACTCTTCAGCAGAATTTTAACTCTAACTTTGATTGTTTTATTGATCGTACAGAATCCAATCAGCCGCTCCTCAGCCTCTGCTCATTGTCAGCTATGTTTGCTCAAGATCAGGCGGCCGACAGCGGCTCCCTCTAAACAAACAAGTGGATTAGTCTTTAAGCCGGTTTGGCTTCTCGGCACAATAACCCGCCTGGAGTTACTCAACACCGCGCTCATAAAAACTGTAATAACAGATTGTGGCTGTTGTGAGGAGGGCCGCTCATTGATGGCTGCTGATTGATTGAATGTGGCTTTTCACGCTTGGTGAAATATTAAATGTCATCCAGGTCTGGACTCGCCCCGCAGAGCTTTGTGTGATATGAAGGGAGAGTTGGCGTGAGGATGCCGCTGCATGAGCAGGTGAATGTGCCGCCGTTGGGTGGCTCCGCGTTTCTCAGACACACCCACAGCCCATCAACCCTCCCGCTGAGGACAGGTGTCTCCTCCCAGACTTGGCACCACCTTACCCCCCCTCCTCCTCACAAACTCACCTAACAGTATAAAAAATCAGCCGCTCTCTGAGATCGTCACTTCATCCTCTCCAGCTGAAGCAGAAAGACAGCATCCTTTACCTTCATCACCACTCAAAATTATGTCCTTCACCAGAAGCAGCACGTCAGGAGGCAGTAGTGGAGCCTACCTGGGCAGCAGTCGGTCCTTGTACAGTGGGACTGGAGGCTCTCAGGTCAGAATCTCCTCTGGTGCCTCCTCCATGTCCCTGTACGGCGGTGGCAGTGGTGGAGGTGGTGGAGCTGGCTACAGCTTCAGCCTCAGTAGCGGATCAGGTGGGGGGTTTGGCATGGGCTCTGGCGGCAGCGTGGACATCTCCGCCAACGAGAAGGCCACCATGCAGAACCTGAACGACCGTCTGGCCACCTACCTGGAGAAGGTGCGCAAGCTGGAGACGGCCAACGCTGAGCTGGAGCTGAAGATCAAGCAGTTCCTGGAGAGCAAGACCTCCCCCTCCGCCAGAGACTACAGCGCCTTCTACGTCACCATCACAGACCTGCAGGGCAAGGTAGGCCCACATGTTTGGTGTACACAGTCTTTGTATCCAACAACAGCCCGAAGGTGTGAGCAGGTGGATGCACATCGCATCACACCATCGCTGCCGCCTGACAGCTTTTATCGTCCGATGAGAAGTTAAAGCATGAGCAGCGAGGTCATGCCAGCTCCCATCTCAGTCGTAGTTTATGGTAGTTTATGTGATGTTTGTCGAGGCGTTGGCATCAGGTGTCTTTGTGTCTGTTTGTGCTAAAGAAGATGTGTCAGCACGCTCAGCAAATAATAACATATGTGTTGTCACAAAACTGTCGTCATGCAAATACCAAAGCCAGAGAGTGAAGTTAGTGTAACAGGACGTTCTGCCTGACAGGTGAAGAAGCAGCAGCATGAAAGAGGAGAGGAGTTTTATTTTTAAACTATTGTGTGAGTGCAGTTACTCCTCCGTCTTTGTCTGTGGAGAATTTCAAAATACCAGGAAGACGTCCCTTCAGTGAACTGTTACAAAGAATTCTTTCCTCTTTTATCTCACAGATTCAGGCCGCAACCAGACTCAACGGCGGCATCTACCTGTCCATCGACAACGCCAAGCTGGCTGCCGACGACTTCAAGATCAAGTAAGTGAATCCATTCATTAATGAGCAGCTACGAGTTAAATTAAAACGTCCTGAACCAGAAAAACGCAAATTAAGGCAAATCTTCAGATCAGTTTATTATAAGAGACGTGGTTTACACACAGTTAGGACTCATCATACGAACGAGTCTCTTCATGTTCTTTTAAATAAACTGTCTCCTTAGCTACCAAGCTAATTGCCTCCATAGCAGACAATTAACAGGGGGAGTAAACAAAACACTGGAGAGAAAACAGAGAGACTGACTGGCGCTAGCGAGTTAGCGGTTGAGCTGAACCCTGAATGGAGCCAAAAAGGATTTAGGAAAAAGGCCTTGAACATGCTGTGAATGGATGAGACATCATTTCTTCTGTGGAGGCAGAAATCTGCCTTTCCTCCCTTCACTTGAATTTAAAGTTTATCAGTCAACACCTGGTGGCCATCAGAGGAACTGCAGCTTGAAGCTTCAGTGGCAACAACAGCCAAAGACATCCAGCCGCAGTCTTTTCACTCAGTCACGTCTTTTGGGGACACTCTCTGTTTGCATCCTTTGCCTGTTCCACTCAGTTCGATTTTAGATAAATTGATTAGGAAATGAAAGCTTGGTCCTCTGTGCAGGTTTGAGAACGAGCTGGCCATGCGTCAGTCAGTGGAGGCCGACATCGCCGGGCTGAGGAGGGTCCTGGACGAGCTGACCCTGAGCCGGACTGACCTGGAGATGCAGATCGAAGGGCTGAAGGAGGAGCTGATCTTCCTCAAGAAGAACCACGAGGAGGTCAGTGGATCAGTTATCACAGTAAATAAAATGGGTAACAAATTAATTTCCCACAGACACAAGAAATGTCTTCATGGAACATTTCTGGTTTAGCGAGTACTGAATCCTCACCTGTCACGTGTCTCCTTGCAGGAGCTGCTGGCAATGCGAGCTCAGATGAGCGGTCAGGTGAACGTGGAGGTGGACGCCGCTCCAGGACTGGACCTCTCCAGGATCATAGAGGAAGTCAGGGAGGACTATGAAGCCATCGCTGCCAAAAACCGCAAAGAGCTGGAGGCCTGGTACCAGAAAAAGGTCAGCACGTGACTTTCAGCCATGCTAATAGGAACCATGTACATCCATCGCTTTGTTCCAGACTGAATCATCTCAACAGCTGTTGGATGTTTGTGATGAAATGTGGTTCTCATGTTCATGTTCCCCTCAGGATGAACTGAAATAACTTGATTGATCCTCTGACTTTTCATCTGTCCAATACTTTGCTTTATGACCAAATACCTGCAGAACGGATGACATTCAGCCTCAGCTGCTGTTTACTGCTAATTACCTGATGTTAGCATGCTAAACTACGATAGTAAACTTAGTGAAAATTATACCTGCTGTACATCATGTTAGTATTGTCATTGTGAGCATGTTGGCATCCTGAAGCAGGAAAGAAAGGAAACAGAAAAGTCTGACTTCTATTGGAAAAGTTTTTCTATTGTATACATTTAACAAACAAAGTAAATATGTCCATAATTATTCAGCTGTCAGATAAATGAAGAGGAGCTCACAGTAAGTCTAACAGTAGAGAAGCAGAGTGGAATACGTGTGGTGATGTTGTGGATTTGCTGAATGTGTGTTCTGTGCTCACCATGCTCTTCTTTTGTGCTCCACAGTCCGAAGCGCTGTCCAAAGAAGTCGCCGTCAGCACGGAGAACCTGCAGACGTCCAAATCTGAGATCACGGAGCTGAAGCGAACGCTGCAGGGGCTGGAGATCGAGCTGCAGTCACAGCTCAGCATGGTGAACTCCACATCCATCTTCTCCTCCATATCCACTGTGTTTGTGTCGTGGTCGGCAAACTGAACCTCCTCCTCTCTCCTGCAGAAAGGCTCGCTGGAGAACACTCTGGCCGAGACTCAGAACCGCTACGCCATGCAGCTGATGGGTTACCAGAGCCAGGTGAGCATGCTGGAGGAGCAGCTGGCGCAGCTGAAGGCCGACATGGAGAGACAGTCCCAGGAGTACCAGCTGCTGCTGGACATCAAGACCAGGCTGGAGATGGAGATCGCCGAGTACAGGAGGCTCCTGGACGGAGAGGCCAGCAGCAGGTGAGGAGGCTGAAGGCCTGTTGTGAGGATGGAGTGCTGGAGGTGGAAACATGAAGCTGATGAAACATCTTTCTGCAGACAGAGTTCATTTCCAACTTATTTTTAACATCATCGTTCAGGTTTCCAGCTGAGAGATTTGCTTCCTCGTTCATGAGTCAGATTTTGCAAATGAAACACCGTCAGCTTGTCCTGCAGGTTTACAAAGGACGGTGATTTATCATCACTGTGACTGTGAGATGAATAAAAACCTGCCTGTGCTGTTTGTCTCCTGCAGCGTCTCCGTGTCCTCCTCCTCCTCCACCTCCACCAGTACCACCAAACAGAAAGTGATCACCATCGTGGAGGAGATCGTGGACGGGAAGGTGGTGAGCTCCTCCACCGAGACTGTCAGTCAGACCCTGTGAGCGCCACCAGGGGGCGACCTCTTAGCTCTTGACAAAATAAAAGTCTGCTGAGGTGCTTCAAAATAAAAGCTTGTTGTGTCGTCTGTTCGGTGTCTGCAGTTGTACGTCCTCTACAGGCCTCCACAAACCCAAAGCTGTGTGAACTCCATCATGTTTTAGCTTTTCTTCCTCTTTTGCTGACAAAGATACACCACAAAGTGCTTCATGTGAGTCAGGATTAAACAGTCAGCTGAATAAAATGACAGCGTTGTACACGAAATACATTCAGTTTGTATGTTTCTTCTGTGTCTGTACAGCTGGTGTCACAGTGACGTAGTTCAGATAACTGCTGTATGAATACGAGCTCAGTCTGACACCCACACGAGGTGGTGCTGGTGCTGGTGCTGGTGCTGGTGCTTGTGCTGGTGGTCGCAGTGTGAGACAACTGTTCCAGGCGTGTTTGTGGCAACAAACCCGAGTGTTTGAAGTCAAAACATGATGTTTTCCTAACGATGGTTAAGTGCTGTCAGTGCCTTAAACGCAGCGCCGTCCCAACAGGAAGCTGAAAACAGAGAGTTTAATCATGTCTGTGGTTTGCACAAACGCTCAGACACCACATTTATTCTTCTGACTACGTTGGATCAAAACATTTTAGGAAGCAAATGAGCCTCTGAGCGTCACTCAGCTCGAAAAGGTCAAAATTCCTGAAAAAGCAAATATCTGATTAAAGCAGTTTGTGCGGCGGTGGAATGGATCTGAGTGCAGCGCAAAGATAAAAGATGTAATGTTTCATTGATTTTTGTAAATATATACTTATTCTGAAGTTTGGCACACCTGTCTGGAACATTCCACAGGTGAACAGGTTTGTTCTCAAGACAGGAAGTGAGGTTCTTTATGCACCTGACCGTACGAAGGACATATCATTATTATATTATTGTTATATATAATATTACGACATGAGCACAGGAACACTTCAGGAACAGTTTGTTTGTTAATGACTGACTCTGTTTTTACTCATGAGAACTTTTCCAGACTTTTCTGGAACACTTTGAGTTGATGCTGAAGCATCAGTGTTAGTGCAGCAGCTCCAGGCGGAGCTACTTTCCACTCACACAGTTAGCATACGACAGCTAACACCTGAGCGGTCGGCTTCACGCCTGCAGCTGTGTTTGTATCCACACACGGCATCTTCATTATGAGCATTAATCCAAGCAGACACACACATACGTGAGAACTCAAGTATTTATGAAGATATGCGACTCCTCCTCCATCATCCTCAGCGACGACATAAATACAGCTGTTAAAACATGACTGATTTCTTCCTGCTGAAGTGACATGAAGGTGTTTCTGTTCAGTAAATTCCCTCAGACAGACAGACAGACAGACAGACAGATCCTTTCATGATCGATTCAAGTGTCAAACACAGAATAATCATAAGATAACCTCTAATGTCGGGGCAGCCAGTCATCTGTTGTGTACATGCTACATGAAACAAGGCGTATTTCTGTTTTCATTTCTTCACCGCTGTAGTATTCCTCTTTTTACTCCTCTTCCTCCCTTTCTGGACTAAATGTGAAGCAGACTGAGAGTCTGCAGTCATACCAGCAGCTCTGTGAGGCTGAACTACAGCTAAATGCTAACATCAGCATGCTAACATGCTCACAATGACAATGCTAACATACTGATGTTCAGCAGGCATAATGTTCACCATTTTTACCATCTTAGTTTAGCACATTAGCATGCTAACATTAGCTAATTAGCAGTAAGCAGCAGCTGAGGTTGAATGCCATCAGTTCTGCAGTGTTTTCACTTGCACATGTTGGCCTGATGGTGGCGCTAGCTGAACAGGCAGATGATCAATAAAGTTATGACGGTTCATCCTGAGGCCAACATGAATCATCACAATCATCCAGCATGTTGAGATGTTTCAGTCTGAACCAGCGTGGTGGACAGACAGACTGACATTGACTTCCGTCGTCCACTCCGCCAGCATGGCGTCAGACGTCCTCTCGCTGTTTGGAAATGTCCCCACAATCAAGCTCTGAAGTCGGCCGCTCAACGTAACTGCACAGCAAAACTCCTCCATCTATAAACCTGCAGTCAGCCGCAGTTAATCTTCTTTAAAGCGTCCTCGGGCTCAGTCCTCATTACATCAGCCTTAAAGCAAGCCTGGTGACCACACCAGCGCCTGCTGAAGGTCTGCTGGGACATGGCCGCCACCATCCAAGCATCGCGTTGAGCTTTATTTAACCACACGAAGCGAAGTCGTGGCTCCTGCTGCTGTGGAAAAACAGGACCTTTAAAGAGCCTCAGGTGCTCGATTCTTAACAAAGAAACAAAGTATTTTGGTCAGAAAACATTACGATGATTTTAATATAATATGATGATCGTATTTGTGGACCTGCCTTGTCATGTCTTGTCATGGCGGCCATCTTGTTGCATCACTCCAGTCAACTGTGTTTTAAGCATAAAGTGGAACATAAACCAGTTTTGTAGTTCCGAGACGACAATCAATGGTACAAATATGCCTCTTGAGTAAAGTGTTAACTTATTGTTCCATTAGCCACCGAGTTAACCTCGCAAACGCACAGCAGGTAGCTTAGCGAGCTAGCTTGGAGAGTTTTTCTTCCCTTCTTAAATACAACTTTATTGATTTTATTTTTTCTTTTTCAGGGACAAAGCACATCAATCAGCACCACTGTGAATGTGCCGGTGGCAAAATGAGTCAGCTCTGTCTGTAAAACAAATGAAGCTGTTATGTCAGATATGCTATGTGGCCAAAAGTATGTGGACACACATACAATACATTAACGACACGTACTGTTGGTCTGGGTCTGCTTTTACTGGTTTTAGCTTCTTAGTTGCAGCTAAAGCAAATCTCAGCCCTCCAGCATTTTATTTTTGACAACATCGTGTTCGTGTTCGTCCCTTTCGTGCCTCAATATGACAGAGACTCCACATGTCTGTATGTATGACGTATTTGACAAGTGTCACACTGGAATTCAAGTTATTTTTATGCTTCACACTGAACCATTTGTCATCTGTGCAGTCAGAATCTGCTCGTACAGTCGTTTTCTTTAAGGAACATTAAGAGTTAGATGTTCACACGATACCACTTTCATGTCTGTATAGTAACAATGAAGCCACAGCAGCGAACAATGAAATCCACCTACCAGCACCTCTGAAGCTCATTAGCACCTCATTTGTTTAGTGTGTACTCACAGTGTTTCAAACACCCTGTTTAAATAAAGGATTTGTTGATCTGAAGTGAAGTTTTCACAGCAGTCGGTTTCATATGTATCTATGATTTATGTGATTCTACCTGGTTAGGTTAGAGGATTATTTAATGTCGTCATATAATTAATGAATCAATTTCAGCACATTTTTCTACATTTTACATGAAACATTTGCCCCTGATGGGCTGCAGTGTCGACTGTATTTCCTGTTTTGTCATGGCAAACAGAGCCTGACCGAAGAGCTGGAACAAAGGATTTCATTGTTTGCTTGAACAATAAAGGACGAGTGAGTGTCTGAATGTAGACCTGCACGACCCACAATAACACACACAGGCTGGAAACAGCAGGCAGGTTTGAACAAGCACAGAGGAATCCAGGTGGAGGGGAGACGGAGGAGGGTCGAGGGTCTTCAGATGTTTGACATGTGCAAAAATGTGAAGCAGATTAGATAACAGGGGATTCCATCAGGCAGCAGATACACCTGAACAAGCCAGGTGATTGAGTTTGAGATAGCAGAACCAACAGAGAGGTTCTGGATGATAGACCATTGTGCAACAGGCGTATACTTAACATTCCTGCTCTGATTCGTCAGTTTGTCTTGTGGCCTGCTTTTCTTTTGCCCTGAGGCGAGCATCGGGGGCCGGACCATGAATCCCTCCCTCAGTTCCAGGTGGCATAAAAAGGCTTGAGTCCAGCCTCTCCTACACTCTCTCCTCTCCATCCAGAGCAGGCTGACACCTTCACCATGACTTCCTACACTCGCTCCGTCACCTTTTCAGGTGGAAACCGCATTGGTGCCATGAGGGCGCCCAGCGTCTATGCAGGTGCCGGAGGCTCCGGAGTCCGCATCTCCAGCGCGAGCGCCTCCAGAAGCTTCTCCTCCGGTGCAGGGTTTTCTGCCTCCGGTGCCGGCTTCAACCTGGCCGACGCCATTGACATCTCCGACAACAAGAAAATGGCCATGCAGAACCTCAACGACCGTCTGGCCAGCTACCTGGAGAAGGTGCGCAAGCTGGAGGCGGCCAACGCCGAGCTGGAGCTGAAGATCAGACAGTTCCTGGAGAACAAGACCAAACCCGAGGGCCACGACTACGCTGCATTCAAGGTCGTCATCAGCGACCTGCAGGACCAGGTGAGACCAGGTTCTGATTCTGCATGCAGGTTTGTGTCTGTCGTGAAGTCAGACTGTAGTAGAGGCACAAACGAAAGACTAGAAGTGTGAGATCGTGTGGAAATAGGAAGATAAGAATCCGCCTGAAACTGAAGACGGTCTGAATACAAAGCTTCCAGTTTGGAAAGACAGACATGTGACACGAAAAGCCCCGCAGCCAGATTCAGGTGTCTCAGGTGTTCATCCACACAGGTAGGATGAACACAGGTGCAGCCACGCCTCAGACACACAGAGGCCACCTGCGGCAGAAACAGCTTGTTTGTCATGATGTATAAGAACAAAAGACCACAGAAACTGAGGGCAAAGTTGACTTACTTACACAGTTTTTAAATCGGTTCACCCTCTTTACACTCAGGACGGAGCAGGCACCAACTACAAAATCCAAAAATTAAGTTTCGTTTAACTGGTAGTGTAAAATGGGACAAACCTGCAGCCACATCCTGCTGTCTGCTGTGTCCTCTCCTGGATCAGCTGAAATACGTCTCAGTGCAAGTTACTGTTAGAAAATAAAATAAAACTCATTCATCTTAAATCTGCCCTTCTTATCTGTTTCAGATCCTCGCGGCCAGCCGTTCAAACGGATCTCTTTACCTGGCGATCGATAACGCCAAGCTGGCTGCTGATGACTTCAGGGTCAAGTGAGTATCCAAGCAGGACGTTCACATCCCAAACAGCTGGAGCTCATGTCTGCTTTAAATCTGATCTGAGAAACATCACACAGCTATCGTGAAGTATCCATGCAAACCTCGTCCAGAAGAGATTTTGTGGGGTTCTAACAATTCAATTCAATTTTGTTTTACAATGACAAGTTACTTCCAGTTCAGTCATAAGTCACATGTCCGTTAGAGGTCCTTGTTGTTTTAAGTGTTTCTTGGTCTGATTTGGTCAAAGCAGCTAATGTGACTGTTCCTGTCGGCTGGTGTGCAGGTTTGAGAACGAGCTGGCCATGCGTCAGTCGGTGGAGGCCGACATCGCTGGACTGAAGAGGGTCCTGGACGACCTGACGCTGGGAAGAACTGACCTGGAGATGCAGATCGAAGGGCTGAGGGAGGAACTCATCCATCTCAAGAAGAACCACGAGGAGGTGGGCAGGAAACTGCAAACTAACTGCCATTGAAAATGAGTCATTCTGGGTTCAATATAAAGTACTGATTTATTTCTCTTTGAACTGGACGTGTCTTCCTGCAGGACCTGCTGGCTCTGCGGGCCCAGATGGGAGGTCAGGTGAACGTGGAGGTGGACGCCGCTCCTCAGCAGGACCTGTCCGCCGTCATGGCTGGAATCAGAGAACACTACGAGGCCGTCGCCAACAAGAATCGCAGAGAACTGGAGTCCTGGTTCTCGGCCAAGGTGAGTGACATACAGCAAACCCTCTGATGCCAAATGCCTCCTTCTTTAAGCTTCTTTAATGTCTTTATTATGACATCATCGTCTTCAAAATCAGGATCACAAAACACATCTGAAGAAGTGAGGTTACCTTCCTCTACCTTTATGCACGACCCTGATTCCAAAAAACACTGGGGGACGCTGAGTAAATAAAACCAGGATGTTTCCCCAGTCACTTAAATACATATATAGTTTGGGGGTTTCCAGCAGCATCTAGTGGCTATTCGTGGAACTGCAGTCTGAGTCACCCTGTTATATAACACAGTATAAAAATAGGAAAAATACATATAATTTTGACTTTTCAAGTCAAATTTACTATTGTTTTAACTGAAAAAAAAAACATATTTTGCATTTAAAAAGTATACATTTTCAGACATGCATGATGGCTAAAAGATTTATATGCATCTTTAAATCCCTCCAAGTCTTATTTAGTCAAATAAGTACAGTGAGCAATAAAAACATAGAAGTGTATGAAATTAAAGAGACGCAGAAACAGTACAGTGTCGTCAGCATACGTGTTGATTGGCTAGCAGTTTTAAAACACACATCTCCTTCAGACGTGATTCCTGACATTGTGTCTTTGCTGTTTTTAGTCTGATGAGCTCAATAAGGAGGTCGCCGTCAGCACAGAGACTCTTCAGTCATCGCGCTCTGAGGTCACAGAGGTCAAACGCTCGCTGCAGAGCCTGGAGATCGAACTCCAAGCACAGCTGAGCATGGTGGGTTTCTACTACTCCTTGGTCTGTTTTCCTGCAAATTAAGACATTCTACAAACTCCTCACACTGTTTCTTCACCCCTTCAGAAAGCGTCTCTAGAAGGAACCCTCGCCGACACCCAGGGCCGGTACGCCCGCATGCTGGAAGGTTACCAGAACCAGGTGACTGGTCTGGAGAACCAGCTGGCCCAGCTAAGAGCCGACCTGGAGCGTCATCAACAAGAGTACCAGATGCTGCTGGATGTCAAGACCAGACTGGAGATGGAGATCGCCGAGTACAGGAGGCTAATGGATGGAGAGCTGCTCATGTGAGTGGACCAGTTCATACTGGGATAAAACTGGACTATTCAAACCTCAACAATCAGTTTGTTGATACTTTCCTGCAGCAAACCAAACAAACAATGAGAAACGTAATCAAAAAGTATAAACATGAAAACAATTCAAAGATAAAAGAGCAGGAAGTGGAAATGTAGAAACATGCGTGTGGAAGCAGTCCAGGGTGCACAGTGAGTTTTACACAGAGTTTAACACCTCGTGGTGTGTTAGCGCATGCTAACAGCAGCCTTTGTCTCGGTGCTGGAAGCTAACCGGACCCTCCGTTTGCTCTCCTACAGGCCGTCTGCATCTCGTAAAGTGCTGATCGTCACCAAGGAGATCTCAGACGGTTGCGAGATCAGCTCGGACCAGCATTGAGACCACGAACGCCTGACGACACGCTGCCCGCCGTTCTCAGAAATAAACCAATAAAGCCTTCTGATGAACTGAGACGTGTGTGTGTGTGTGTGTTTTAATGTCCACCCTCATTATGAAGCAAACAACCCTCCACTCATTTCATTCAAATGAGCTGAAATCTTTTCATCTTTTTCCTGTATTCTGGTTAAAAATGCTGTGTATTATACTTCATCTGAATCAGAATCACAAACCATTTTATTGCCTTTAAACGATGAGTTCAGGTCACAGTAAACATCAAATCAGAATCAGCTTTATTGCTCAAGTACATGCAAGCTGCTCTCAGTGTCACTCACAGTTTCCAGAACGCATTGAGACTCTTGAGTTTTTAGATCATTCAGTCACATTCACTCAAAGCAGCGGCTGGTTTTCATTCACGGTGTGACCGTACTCCTCTTCTTCTTCTTCTTCTTCTGTTTTTTTTTTTAATTAATATTTCTTGACAGGACAACAGATGTTACAAAACTTCATAACATTCACAGACTTTCTTTTTAAACAACTAGAACAGCATTATCTCTTGGACTAAGACAGAGGGAGGGAAGAAAAACTGAAACCAGTCCATAAACACAAATTTTTCTCCCCTTAAATTAACCCAGGCTGCACATCAGCCTTTCAATATAGTTACAAAATGAGACGGCTGTGAGCAACACATATCGAACATTCAACAAATAAGGAGAATACAAAAAAATCAAATAAATAAATGATTGGAATAAATAATAAATAAAAAGGAAGTGCTTTGAGTACACCAGTTATAAAATCTAACAATCCATTACACCAGGTGTCAGTACAAATTCAGACAGATATTTCCTCGATTACAGACAAAAAGCAGCCCCACGCTCTTCTGAAAATATCTTCTCTCTGCATTACTCTGTAGGTAACACGTTCAAAAGCAGCCATTTTTGTCATCAACTCGATCCATTCCTTAAAACAACACTGGCTAGTCGATTTCCAGAGTCTCAGTATTATTCTGCATCCTGTTGTTGTGGCTAGAGGACCCATAATCTCTCTCTTTCATTCACATGTATGCTGTCCGGTGGAAGACCGAGAACTCATCCAGCCTGAGATTTAATCAACTGTAAGTGAAACAATCCGTTCAGGAGAGTAATAACCCCCTCCCATCATTTTTCTCCAAGTTAAGACTTGGCCTGACCTGAAGCGGTCTAAACCAGTTTAACCAGTCTGTCCACCATTAGAGTCTTCTGGCTTGAGCTCCTCAGCCCCACAAAGCTCCAGCTCAAAGTACTTCACTGAAGAACAATTTGAAGGTACTTTGTGTGTCATGTTTGTACTTGTACTGCAGGGTACACTGTTCTTTTTAGCTCATGTTCCACTGATCCGCAGGGACTGTCTCCGTCGCAGCTTGTCTGTCTGTGGTTACCTGAGTGGACACAGGTGAGCCTCTGCAGCTAATCAAGACTCCCAAAAAGACTGAGCCACACCCACCCTGTCAGGTCCCTGTGGGCTCGGCTCGGCTCGGCTCGGCTCATATCTCATTTCTTTTGTCCATAAAGTCCCTTAAAGCTCACACCTGCCTCTCTGTGTGCTCCTGGACTCAGCAGTGAACCTTCACTTCACAGATTCAAATCAATAAGAAAACATAATCAACGGAGAAACGATGCTGTAAACAGATCAAACTTTCTGATAAAGTCAGCTGTGACATTAACGTGACGAACACATGAACGCATCAATAACTGGAAAACACTGATCTGTGTGACTCTGGATCAAACTGAGCGCGGTTGTTTTTAACTGCAGCTGCAGAAAAATGTTCACTGTCCTCTGAGATGAAGTGAAGGAGAACCTGTTTAAAATGGAAGCACTTGAACACAACATGTGATTTAAAAAATAAAATGGATGATCATATTAAACTGTTGTGTTGGGTATCCTTTGATAAAGATTTCAGACCTGCCCAGATGGATGGGCCTTTTCAACAGTGGCCCACTAAAAGCATTGCAGCTCACTGTCTCATCTCTGACAAAGGGAGTGCAGACAGCTTTCAAAAACTCAAGGATAGCTATAACAAAGCAGGACTTCTCCAGATACCTCCACGTTAGAACCCATTTTAACAGAAATATAAAAACAACAGAGGAGCGCAACTCTGACTGAGTAAACATTTTGACCGACGCACACAAACGTAAGTTCAACTGTGAACTGAGCACTGGAATCTATTTTTACAGTACTATTACAGGCATGTGGTGGATTTTCTACACTTCATGTTGAATGTCTTTGGGAAAAAGAAGCTAAAATAACCATCTCAGAAGAGGAATGGCTGAACATCTGAGCATACTCAAATGAGTACTTCAAGTTCTGGTTATTGGAGGGAATTTACATGAAAAAACATGATCAGTTTTTTATCACTCCCAAAATTTAACAGGCCAAACAAGTTATGGAAGATGCTGGTGAGAGTGTGGAAGTTCCCAGGCAGACCACTGCCAAGTTTTCTGGGATTGCCCAGTTATACAAGCTTACTGGCAGGATGCAGTAGATAAAATAAAATTAATAATGGGTTTGGAATGTGAACATGATTTTTGTACAGTTTATCTTGGTAATATCTCCTCCGGACAGATATTTGGTTAAAACAAGCAGCCGGTAAAAAAGCTATCACAAGACGGTGTCTAACTAAAGAATCCCCATCAAAAGAGGAGTGGGTTGGTGTTGTAAAAGACATATCTGACATGGAGAAGCTGATGTTTTCTTTGAACCTGTGTACGGACAGATTTAACAAATACTGGAGGAAATGGATAGCTCATTTTGAATAGATGACCCTGCGCCGTGGAAGGAGATCATTGATAAAAACCTATGGAATCGTTGTTTGTTGTACAGCTGTATGAAAAGCTTTCTGCTCAGTTTTGATGTGGAGAAGAAAAACATGGACAGCTGGAACTAAAATGACTGAAAAAGCCTGGATCCACCTCTCGTCCCTGCAGACAGTAATAACGCTGTAATTGTGTGTCCCGACTTGTTCATCTGTGCATTTCTTTGTTATTTAAATGTTGTTTTATTGTAAAACAAATAATTCAAGAAAAATAAAGTTTAAAAAAAACAAAAAAACATGTGATCTAGCTTTCTGCTTCCCTATGAGATCCTCCGGCAGGACTGAAGTCCTGGTTCAGGACTAAATCAGACCCGGTTTGACAGTCGGCTGTGACGCTTCAGAATCACTCACATCTTTAAAATCTCAGAGCTTCTCCTCTGAAAAAGAAGAAATAATAATCATTCGTGTAACTTCATGTACAAAAACCTTTGCTTCACTTCCCACCTGAGAAATGTCTGAGCAGCCAAACTCTGTTCAATTTTCACGCCATGTTAGAAAATCACAAACTGCCACACTTTCTATGTTGACGGACCATCATGGCCTCCGCGCTGCCAGGCGTGTCAGAGAACACCACAGAAGTTTCTAACTGATCGATTTATGGCAACCAAGTGAGGAGCGACTGAGTCTTTGGTTCAGTTCACTTCAGTGATTCTGCTCGTTCTCGTCTCTGCGGGCTGACCGGACAGGTGTTTGACCAGCAACAGGCCCGACAGGTGAGGCACCATTCCTGCACCTGAATCCACCAGCAGTTCACCAGCAGAGTGTGTGTGTGTGTGTGTGTGTGTGTGTGTGTGTGTGTGTGTGTGTGTGTGTGT
>JBBMOE010000106.1:311921-357531 GCA_037975065.1 Chaetodon trifasciatus | reverse complement strand
AGCGTCACAGCCGACTGTCAAACCGTCAAGTTTCTCCTCTCTGACTCTCTTTGCCTTTTGTTTAAAGGAGCACCTTTAACTTCCTTCACCCCAAAAACACGAGCTTTCCTTCTTCCTTCCTCACTCCTTCATTCTTCTGGGACCCCACAGGTTTAACTTGTGACCCATGTGGGGGCCCTGAACCCATGTTGGGAACCACGGCCTTAGAGGAGCACAAAGTGTGAATCAAAAGAAAGAAACTATGAAATGTTTCCGGCCATTTTGCTTTATAAGTGTTGCATGTTTTAGAGTGTGCCATGTTTAAAAATCTTCATATGTTTTTTATTGTAACTGTTATTTGTCAGGCGACGTCGAGGAGCAGAAGGAGGACGTGTCCCACCATGGAAATACTTCAGCGCAGTACTTGAGTAAATGTACTTGGTGACATTCCAGCTGAGGTGAGAGGCAGGAGGCTGAGAGCTGTGAGCCCCTGTGGTCACACGGTCTGTGTAATCCTGGTCCTGGTGTGGATCTGGATCTGCACAGGTCCTAGAGCCCCTTCAGGTCTGTTTGGGATTTTTTTCTGTCTGAGTAAAATTGTTGTTCAGGCAACATAAACTGCTGAAAGGCCTGTGAACGCCTCATTGTTCCATCATGAGCTTCAGCTGAGACGAACGCCGTCGGTGGAGCTCGGGCTGTAGTTTCCTCTGCTGATCAGCTCGGGGTCTTCGGTGCCCCCCCGATTCCCACCTCAGCATTTGATCCCCACCTGCTCTCAGGGGATCACAAACCGATGTGCGTGCAGTGAAATGAGACAGGTGGTGATGAAGAGCGCCCTCCTGTGGCAGAGGTGAGGAGCTGCAGCTGCAGTGAGTCTGCTGCTCTGCTTCAGAGACCTGCTGCCATCACTGCTCACTTTAATGAGGTTTGTCCAGCTGGAGACTACAGTTCCCACCATCCCTTGGTGCGGTCACATGGTCAGACAGCACATGACGCTTTGCCTCCTCTGACGCTGATTATTTACGAGTCCTGTGATTTTATTTTGGCGGTGCATGTTCCCACATTTCAGTGACCGTCAGTGAGCGTGAGGCCTTCAGGGTCCTCTGGAGGTTCAGAGCTGAAACTACTTCAGATAAAACTTTGTTGATCCCACATCGGGGACAAGAATGAAAGAGAGACATAGAAAAAGACCAAAGAGACAGTAAAGAGGGTCCAGAGGAAATAGAGATGACAGAGTGGACAGGAAACGGTCAAAGGCTGTGCGTTCATGTCAGACTGCAGAGTCACAACACGCGACTGAGGCTCTGCGTGACCTTTGACCTCCCTGCATTCAATCATCATGTGCAATGACACAACGTTTCCACACATTGAAAAGCTGCGATCAGGTGTGAACAGGTACGTTAGGAGGTGCCTGTCCCAGGACTGAAGGACTGAAGCAAACCTGGACACACACTCCCTCTTATACCTGCCACGCAACCTGATTGGATGTTAATTGGTGATGCAGCACACCTGTGTGGAGGTGTTTCTCCACTCCCTCAGTGTCTCACCTGGCCGTGTATATACATACATATGTATTTATACTGTGTGTGTATTTATACTGCATGTGTATGAACACAACAGACATGAAGTTACTGTGAATATTTAGACTGTAGTATTATTTTTACTTCTCAGTGTTGCAGATACTCATATACCGTGTGGTTTATGAAGTACTCAGATCGTTAAAGTACTTATACTACACTCTACAGTAAAAAGTAAGGTAAAATTCCTGCATTTAAAATTTTACTTGAGTAAAAGCACAAAAGTACTTGCATTGAAAAAGTACCAAAAGTAAAAGTACTAATTAGTAGTAGTAATAGTAGTAGTTCTATGACTGGATTAAAATGAGTGATTCATGTGTTCATCACTGTCATGCTGTTTAAATCTGAATCTAAAGCTTTGAAGGAAATGCAGTAATGTAGTAAAAAATACAGTACTTGACCCTGAAACGTCTTGCAGTACGTATGAAGTAGCAGAAAATGGAAATACTCATTTAAAGTAGAAGTACGTCAAAACTGTACTTAAGTGCAGTAGTCGAGTAAATGTATTCAGTTACTCTTCACCACGGGAGACATTTTACTGCAGACAAAGTACTTTTACTTTGATACTTTGATGAAGTAGGATTTGGGATGCAGAGCTTTCAACTTGTCATGGAGTATTTCACTGTTGTACTTTTACTTCAGTAAAGGATTGGAGTACTTTTTCTAGCACTGCAGCTGAGAATGTGATTCAATGCTGTGAAGATGTCAGGGCCCCCTCCCTGTCCTCCTGTCTGTCCCTCTGTCCTCCTGTCTGTCCCTCTGTCACTCGCCTCGTTTTCACTCATTTGTTGAGCGTAATGGATTTGGAACAACGACAGCACCAGCGTTTAGACGGTTCCCTGAAAGCCTCGCAGTCACAGTACGATCACCTGATGATGCAGCTTTCTACCTGCTCTCATGTCTCCATTACAGACCAAATGAATGAATGAATCTTTTCTGCTCATGTTTTCATCTACTCCCCCTCACACTCTGTTTTTCCTCCATATTAACGTGTGACAGTTTGCCCTCAGCTCCTCGGTCTGGACCTCCCTGTGGCGACCTGAGACGGTCCAGAGAAACCTTGAAGAACCACCTCAGGACTTTGGGTCATGTTGTGTTTGAGTGCTGTGGATCTCAGCTTCCTCGACAGTGACTCAAAGTGGTTTAAAGTGCTGAAAATCAGCTGAAGAATGTGCCGAAGCTGCTGCTAACGTCTGACCGTCCTGTCTGAAAAGGTCTTCTTACATATCGTGCGAAAGCAGAAATGACTGCGCACACTCTGAGCATCTCTGCTGATTCCCAGAGAAGGACTTCGCGCTGTGTTCTGTAAAACTGCACACAAAAGGTTTACGGCTTGACTCTTTTGTTATTATGAACAAAGTTCCTGTGCCTGACTCGTTGTGTAAGAGCAGCGTGCAGCCGGTTTGACTTCATGCTTCCTGCAGTGAACGGTGACGATCCATCATCTCCTCGGTGAACGTGTCACTCTGCAGATCTCACCTTGGAATGAAACTTTGAAGTTTACTGTGCTTTGTGTACACCTGACACTCCTAAACACAATAAATCATTGTTTGACCTTGGTTAACCTTGCCAAAAGACTGGCTGGGCCTGCACAGGTGGATGAGTGTCAGATGTTCAGGTGAGTGCTGTTATTGTGTCACCGAGCAGAGAAAGTCATGCATTACATTGGCAGCAAACCATGAAGGCTAAGAGTTCGGGTTCAGGGTGTAGAAACAGGTTTGCTCACAGAAGAGATTTGAGATTGACTAATTGCTGGAAACCAAGCGTTGGCAGCAGTTTTGCTGGTATGTGATTTCCCCTCCCGCAGTGTGTGAAATGTGGATTGTTTGCGGTGTTGTTGTATCAGGGCGTGATCGAGTGTTTGAGCCCGCTGATGACAGATGGGACGCTGTGAACAGGGCGTGTGCTCACAAAGGCTGGATCAGGCGGCGATGGCCTCAAGAGTTCAACTGCTCAAACAGTTCATTAATGCAGGAAAACAGATGAAATGCAAAGAGCACTGATGTCTCCAGCCTGCAGAGTTCAGGTCAGGACGGACACTCCGTCCCGAAAGGCAGAGAGTCCGTGTCAGGAAACGTCCTCTCTGCTGGACGTCCGTCTTCAGTCAAAATCACTGCAGTTATGTTTTCTGTTTTCAGGGAAACTCCTGAAAATCAACTAATGAAATGAAGTCTAACGAGCTGCACTGAGCTGTTCCCGCTCTGCGTTACACCCTGAGCTTTAGCCGGCCATGCTAGCGTTAGCAGCCGCAGCGCTCCCTCAGCCGGCCTTCTGCTCACCGTCGTTCACTCTTCATTCAGTTTCAAATCGAACTTTAAGTTATTTCCAGAAAACCTTTGAGGACTTTGTTGTGCGATGAAGCGATGCCGTCTGATCTGAGGCCTGCAAACTCTTTCAAGGTCTGCCAAATTTCATCAAGTTGCAAATATCCTGAAATCCTGGAAACACGACCTCACTGACGGCTCGAACCTGCTCTGGGAGAAACAGAACTGTTACAGAAAGGGTTGATTTAGCAGGGCGGGGGTCCACGTGCTGACGGCTAGCACCGCTCACACCGAGGACGAGCTCCCTGTGAGCACCGCAGGACTCGCTGTCATGGAGGGTCCCGACCCCCGACCCCTGCTGGCGCAGCCCGGCCCGGACGCCGAGCAGCAGCTGCATTCTGATCCTGACCTTCATCAGGAGGAACAAAGAGCACCACTACCTTATCTAATCTAGTCCAGCTGTGGGCCACAGATGTGTCAGAACCCGCCTTCAGTACATCAGAATATCAGGCCTCTTGCTGCCAAATCACTGTCAATCAAAGACTCTGTTATCAGGACTGACTTTGATTTCACGTCCTTATCGAACCAAAGAAGGTGGAGCGGCCGCTGGGTGGAGAAATATTTAGTGCAAACAGTCTTTTCAATGCGCTGCCTCCTTCAGTGTCGGTTAATGTTAAACCAGGCGGCCGAAATCAAACACACGACTTCTGTCTGCTGCTGATTTGCTGTTGACCACATTTGACTCTTCCTCACACCAACAGGTGAAGAACGTTTGTCAGATTTAGTGTTTTATTTCCAAAATGTTTGTAGGTGTGAACAAATCCACGGCGTCAATCGAACCGTGTTCCTCAGACCTCAGTCCACGTCATACAGATGGATGTGTGGGACAGTTTGGTCCTCATGCTAAAGACGGATCGCCTGGAGCAAACGTCCAATCACAGAAAAATCCTGATTCAGAGAAATTTGCTAACGAGTAAAAACTGATCAGAGTTTTGTCCAAAGCGTCCTCATCTGTCTCGTTCGGCTTTTAGAAGCAGCTCTCAGAGCACAGAGAGAAAGCGAGGCTCGCTGTTTTCGGAGACGTTGTGGATGATGATTCTCACTTCTCAGAGTTTTCACGAACTGTGTGATGTCACCAGGGAGGAGGTGACTAGAATGTAAACAAACATGGCGTCTGACGCGGTTTGTGTGATCCTGGCTGGTTTGTGTTGTTTGTACACAGATTAGTCATCACTAAATGTTTCTTAACACAGACATTTGATAGCAACTGATGAAAGCTTCCGTTTTAAAGTCAGTGAATGACTGGTCTGAGAGCAGCTGGCAGTTCAGGAAGGCCTTATGTTCAAGCGTAGAAACAGATTACAAAGAGCTGCTGCAGCTCAACGCAGGACCTGAACTCACTGATCCATCCTGTAGATTCATGAATAAAGTAAACACACATCATGTGTTCGCTGCAGCGCTGGTTTCTAGGAGGCACGGTGGCACAAGTGGTAACGCTGTCGCCTCACAGCTAGAAGGTCCCAGTTCGAATCCCACTGTGGGCGCTGTGGCGTGTCCTCCACCATGCCTTCAGGGCCTGCTGCTCGAGGAAAAAGGGCTTTTCTGTGTGGAGTTTGCATGTTCTCCCCGTGTTCACCTGGAGTATCCTCCATAAAAACCCACAAAAAACATGCAAGAGGATCACCACCTGACCAATGGTGACAAAGGAACTGGTCCCCGGGCGCCGGCCGGATGGCGGCCCACCGCTCCTGGTCTGCCACGGAGGAAGGACGACCAGGATGGGATAAAAGTGGAGGAATTAATTTCACGGGAAGCATGTAGTGTGCAACATGATGTGTGATGTACGATTCTTCTTCTTCTTTCTAGCAGGATTATCTGTGGAGGTTTTGTCTCGTGGACCTCTGGTCTGTCTGTTGGTGGACAGACGCAGACAGAGACTGAGAACTGATCTGGTATTTGAGTCTCTCTGTTTTGAGACAGTGGAAACTTTTCCGAGCTCCTTTGAGGTCGAGGCGCTCGAGTCAGTGATAGGTTCTTTCCCATCAGCGGTACAGAGGGACAGCGTTGACGGAGACACGTCCTGTAAGTGGACCACTGCAGACGGTCTTCAGGTGACCTCTGAACCCTCTGCGACGCTGCTTTCAGGTCTTTAAGTGTATTTTAACAAAGAAAAAGTGATTTCTCTGTGTGTGACTGAAGGAGGATGAATCTTAACACAGAGACTCTCAGAGCTCTCACAGCTCATTAATTGTGATTTTCAGCATTAAAAATCTTGTAAAAACAGGTGAAAACACGCCCTGTTTGCCTCTGGCTGCTCTGCTTAACCTTTCGCTGAATCAGAAAGCCTCTGGAGGGAAATTATCTCTGTTGCGCAAGACAAGAAGGCCCGAAATCAAAATGTCACACACGTCTGTCGCTGAGCTGCCGTCAAACTCCTCTGCAGCTGCAGGAGAACAGCGGCGTGGATTCAACACGGTCAGACTAAACACTGACCGCTGCCATCAGCTGTGGACAGGGGAGGACGGGGACGGTGAGGACAAATCCACCAGCTTCATCACGTCGACTCTTAATCCCTCTTCAGCCTCGGCCGGTTTACCAGGGAGTCGTCTGTGAGGAGTCGGGCTGGATTACATGAGAAGAGAAAGACCTTTTCAACGTTTAACTGCTGAAGCGGTTTCTGCTCTGAACCAGCCTCACGTGTGCCGACTTGATGCCAGTTTGTGAAAACAGGTCACATCCCACTGAACAAAGGAAAACCAAAGGAAGAACACAAGTTTTTATTTTTCCATCTCACAAAGTTAAATTTCTCAGATAGAAACAGAAACAAGAATTTAACTACGTGCTTAAAAATGAGGTTTCGTGACAAAAACGTTCAGGTTATGATGAATAAAAAGTATAAACCAGAGACGGTGGGACAGAATTGATCATTTTCATCTTCTTGACATACAGTCAAAGAAAAACAGTGCAAAGACAATATATTTCAATTCATCTCAATAAGTGAAATAAGATGGAGAATAAACCCACGTGATAATAAAAGTAAAACAAGTTAAAAGTGAGGAGGAGCGTCAGTTGGGACTCAGAGAGTATTTCACCCTGTGTGAAGCAAACAAGCAAACAAGCTGAGCCTCAGCGGACACCGTCACCACCGGTCCTGATCAGCCGGCGGTGAATCAGCCGGTTTCATCCTCCAGAGCGGCTCCAGACGGGTTTAACCTCGCTGCGGGTATTAACGGTGTCGGAGCCTGAAGCCGCGCAGAGGAAACACCCTGTGCAGCAGGTTAGAAAACACACACCGCTGTGTCTTACGGGAACATGAGTCACACAAGATGAAGTAATCCCACTGAACATTAACGACGGAACGACGTTAGAGTAAGTAAGTAAGACACATCTTAAAATGAGTGCAGCACAGCTCAGACCTGAGTCAGGACGTTTTTCGCTTCTTTAAGGGCGAATTCACACCTGCCTTGTTTGGTTCAAACCAAAAAAACTGCTGGTGCCCAAACAGCCGGGCCGAGACCCAGCCGGAGAGGTGGTCTCGGCCCGCTTCCAAACGAACCCTGCTGCGCTCCGTCCGACCCAGTCCTAAAAAATCATACGCCTTTTTGGAGGCAAAAGGCTCCCATTGCTGCGGGATTATGGGAAATATTGTTTTGATTAGCGCGGTAACTCAAAGATTAGCAGCACGTTAGCAGACCATCGGGTTAAAATGAGTCGTGGCTCAACGAGGAGCGACGAGGAGACGAAATGTCTTTTGGAGACGCAACATAAGAAGCACGCTGACGCTGCTGATGCTCCAAAAGTTCTGCAAACGTTTGTAACTGAATGAAACAAATCAATACAAGCACGACGAGTGCAACACGCCGAACCTCCATAATCTCCATAGTTTTCACTGCCCCCCCCCCTTTTTTAACGCATTACCCCGCCCCTGACCGTTTTGTCCAATGATTGAATGATGTTTGCACACATGTGGGTTTGTTGACAAACTCTGGGCCTCTTGTGAAAACTGCAATGTGAAAAGGAAGCGCAAAAAAGAAACACCGGATTTTGGTCCGAACCAAAGACAGCGGACCAAAGACCTTCTGGGTCTGAACGCCCTGAGAAACACTCAGTGAGCTGCTTCCTGATGTCTGCAGGCGCTTTGTTCAGACTCACTGCACGAGCTCGACGCAGGTGAACAGGTGAGAGGATCGTGATCAGGTGTGACGGGGGCGTCCTGGAGAGGCTCCGTGGATCACAGAGGATTCTGTTTTTTTCTGTGCACTGACTTTAAAACCTGACACACACTGAAATGTGCCGTTTCATCAGGATCTGTTCAACATCAACACGAGTGTTCATCTCACTGCAACAAGGCAAACTGACCACCGCAGCCCAGACCTCCACGTCCAGCTGCTTCCCCTGCAGGTCGTCTGGAAGCAGTCACCCAGAGTCTGTGCACAGAGCCGTCAGAGCGCTCGTCGTCCTCCAGGGTCTCCGCCTGACTGCAGTTTGTCTTTAACCTTCAGTGGCGTCCGGCACTTCGGAGGAGCCTTGTCTTCATGGATGAATCGCAGTTTTCACGTTTCGTTAAAGGCCACCTGACTGCACAGAGACCCGAAGACACCTGAGGCCCACAGGTCATCCGCCACCATCACGACATGCTGCAGCACCGTAACACACGAGCCTGCTGCAAGGACGTGAACACAACTGGAGGCTGGAAACACGTCAGTCCTGCGTCCAATCACCACACTGGGGGGGGCTGTGGATCGACGTGGACTGACGTGGATCAGCGGTACCACTGACAGCATGTTCAGTTCCTGCTGATGCTCAGCCATCGAAGAGGAGAAGACCAACATTTCACAGCTTCAATCAACAACCTGACGAAGTCTGCGTGAAGCGTCGCGCCGCACGAGGGAAACGCCCACCAGCTGACGTCAGGAAACGTCTGTTTGAAGGATTTCTTTCTTTTATTTCTGCGCAGACGTTTCCTGAATCTGAACATTCAGCCTCGTATCTTATTGAATGAACTGATTATTACTGAATGATGATTCTGCTTCTCGCCATGACCGTCTGCTCCTGAACATGGCTGCTGTCACTCAGAGCCTCTCCTTCATGCTAACCCTCCTCTGCACTGCTTCATCTAAGTCGCTGTGCAGTCCCTCTTCTTTCTGCTCTGTTTGCACTGTCACTGTGGACCTGCCTCACCAAAGTGCCTTCATGTCCTTCATATGTCCTGGAAGACTTTCGTGTCCTGGACAAACATCATCTGGTCATGGACCCTGTCTCCTGGTGTCTTTTGTGTCTAATGGAGAGAAGTGTTTTTGAAACTGGTCCAGTATTGAGCGAGAGCTGCAGAGTAATCCCTCCACACGTCAACGCTCGTCCTCTAAAGGTTTGTTTCTGCTCGGATTGATAGAAAAAGTGTCTGAAGACAGATTCACCTCCTTATTAAATCATCAGTCTCACCTCAGCCAGCGAGACGAAACGAAACTCACCAAAACCTTCACTGCTCCAACAATCATGACCAGCAAACAGCAGGAGAGGCTGAAGCCTGCAGCTGAACTCTGTTCTGTCTGTTTTTATGTATTTATGTCGTTCTGTGTGTGTGAATGTTCAAGCTGTGGATGTTGAAGCTGGGCAGACTGGTGGTCGTGGAACAGCTGCTGGCAGGTTGAAGGCTTCACTTTAAAATCCTGGATGTGAAGATCAACAGTTACTGTGCAAATGATGCAAACTGCTAAACGCTCTCATGATAAAAGCCAAAACTGCAGCCTGAAATCATTTCTAAGATTTCATTTGGTCAAAATGTTCGTGTTCACACATCTGACCTCTGGCAAACAGTTTCCTCTTGGATTCCTCATTGCTCCTGTGAAGCTGAGCACCCGACACAGCCTTTCATTTAACGCACAAAGGAGCAATAAAGTGGTCTTTGTTTGGTTACAGTTGCAGAGGATGTGCCATTTTACAGGCTGCTATTATCTTTAACCCGCAGGCTGCCTGTTACTGTATAATTACACCAACGCCCACAGTCATTCCACTGGAGCTGACATTTAGAGAGGCTTTCACTGACACCGTGAAGCTTTCACTGAGCACGGCTGCACCTGAGCTCCGGCTGTTGACTGGCTGAACCTTCCTGCCTGTTTCAACAGCTCTGTTTACACAAGTCTCTGCCTGCTCGTTACAATCCAAAGGTCGCACAAAGCCTGCGGCTCTGAGGCCGTACACCTCGGCATTAAGAGGCTAAAAGCGGCTTCGTCATGCAAGTGAGCAGGTTTGAAGGTTACATTTTTCCCTGACCACCCCCCACCGCACCCAGGCCAGGCCTCCGGTGCACATACCTGCCTCCGCCTCACCTGCCGTCATGCTATTTGCAGAGTGATTGACGGCTCTCTGGCTGCGGGAGGTTTAAAAAGGAGGCGGAGGACTGCTGCTCCTCACTCTCCTCTCTGTCGCCTCCAGCCACAGCAGACAGACAGCATCCATCATGACCTCCTTCTCTCGCTCTTCCTCCAGGTCGATGAAGGCCTCCATGGTGAGCTCTGGCGGCTCTGGCTGCTCCAGCGGCTCCATGGTCGGCATCAGTGCCGGTGGTGGCGGACGCATATGTTCCACCAGGGCTCTCAGCATGCACGGAGGAGCCATAGGCGGAGGAGTCCGCATCTCCTCCTCCTCCATCGGAGGCGGTTGCTTCGGGAGCGGTGGAAGCTATGGTGGAGGTTATGGCGGAGGCTACAGTGGAGGCTACTCCTCCTCCACCAGCTTCAGCAGCTGCGGCTTTGACGACAGCCTCATCGGCAACGAGAAGTTCACCATGCAGAACCTGAACGACCGCCTGGCCGCATACCTGGCCAAGGTGGCGGCGCTGGAGAAGGCCAACGCCGAGCTGGAGCTGAAGATCAGGCAGTATGTGGAGAGCAAGGTGGGCCCCATCACCAGGGACTACAGCGCCTTCTTCGCCACCATCACCGACATCACCACCAAGGTAAACCTCCTCCTCACAGGTGTGACTCAGGCCGGAGCAATAAAGTTTCCCTTGAATGAATGAGCTCAAACCATCGGCAGCCATGTTGACGAGCATGACACGTGTGAGTGTACGCTGATGCAGAACGCTGCGTTTGTCTCCTCCAGATCCAGGAGGCCCTCAAGGTGAACGGAGCCATCCACCTGAGCATCGACAACGCCCGCCTGGCCGCCGACGACTTCAGGACCAAGTGAGTCTAAACAGACGCAGATCGGACCCGATCGGACCCGATCGGACCCGATCGGACTGTGTGATAAGCAGGTTTCAATGAATCAATTTGTTTTTCGCACACCTTACAAGCCAGCACACGAGTCAGTCAAACCACAACAACACGAGAACACGGATGCAGGTGGATAATCAAATACTTTACACTCAGGTGTGTCGGGTGTGGGTTGACGGACAGGTGAGATTCTCATGTTTCATCACACGTCTTTAATGAAGGCAGCACATCAGAGAGCGCAGAGCGACACGTTCATTCATGCGGCAGCCGAATGAATGAATGAATGTGTGTTATTCAGCGTGAAGCCTGAGCTGCAGCTTCGTCACATTCGGATCCGCTTGCCGAGACGCTGCAGCTCAGTCAGTGTCAAAATGAAAGCAACTGTAGTACTACTACTGCAAGCAGCACCTGTAGCAGTACTTCAGGCCGCAGGTGAGCTCTTGTTGTTCTCTGTGGCAGCTGACTTGTGGCTCAGAGGTGAGTCTGTCATGCTCACCCTCCTCATCCTCCTCTCCTGCAGGTACGAGAACGAGCTGGCCATGCGCATGTCTGTCGAGGCCGACATCGCCGGTCTGAGGAGGGTCCTGGAAGAACTGAACATGGCCAAGACAGACCTGAGCGTGCAGATCGAAAGCCTGAAGGAGGAGCTGACGTTCCTCAAGAAGAACCACCAGGAGGTCAGTGAGCGCCAGAAACCGTCCACGTCATTTATCAGGAGATCGCTCTGACAAACAAACTGAGACATTACATTCTGTTTAATTTAGAGACAACAAAGTTATAGTTTCAACCACAACCATCAGATTCAGCGTTCATGGCAGGATTCGACCAAACGTCTGCAGTGACGTCTGTGATCACCAGCTTTTCATTTCACCTTGATTTTCTTTGATTCAGCAGCCGCAGACTGACAGCAGCAGCCTCTAGTGGCTGTGCTGCTCATTACACCCAACGCCCTCCCACCCACACACACACACACACACACACACACACACACACACACACACTCTTCACTTCATCCTCCTTTTAAACGGGTCAGTGTTCGTTACTGCAGCTGATCAAATGTCTCGCTCTGAAATGTTGACGTGAAAATGATGTGAACTGGCGGCGGCGGCTCCTCACTGACCTCACCGTCGTCTGGACGTTACTGTTCACGTGCAGGAGCTGCTGGCGCTGCGCGCTCAGATGAGCGGTCAGGTCCACGTGGAGGTGGACGCCGCTCCAGGAGAGGACCTCACCAAGATCCTGGCAGAGATCAGAGAACACTACGAGGCCATCGCCGCCAAGAACCACAAAGAGCTGGAGGCCTGGTTCCAGGCCAAGGTAAGGCAGTGACATCACTTCCTGTGGAGCCGCAGATCCCCTGCGTGTGTGTTCAGGTGTAGACGGGACCTGTGTGTGTGTGTGTGTCCTGCAGACGGAGGCGCTGAACCAACAGGTGGTGACTCAGACCGTCACGCTGCAGACGTCCAAGACAGAGATCACAGAGGTCAAACGGACGCTGCAGGCGCTGCAGATCGAGCTGCAGTCCATGCTGGGCATGGTGAGTGTCAGCGGCCACTCAGAGTACTAATACTACTGATACCACAGCATGGAAGTACTCTGGTACAAGTTCTGCATTCATACAAGTACCACGAAAACACACTTAAAGTACCAAAGGTAAAAGTACTCATTACGCAGAATAATGTGTATCACTGGAGTCTGATTATTGATGCATTCATGTGTTCATCAGTTTCATGTTTTCAGCAGTCGATCTTTACCCATAATACTTCATGATACTTCATAATACTTCATGATACTTCACGATACTTCAGAATACTTCATAATACTTCACGATACTTCAGAATACTTCATGATACTTCCTGTAAAACGGTTGTCTGAGAGCAGCTGTGACGTTCACTGTCGGTTCGTCCTGCAGAAAGCGTCTCTGGAGGCGAGTCTGGCTGAGACGCAGAGCCGCTACGCCATGCAGCTGTCCGGGTTCCAGATGCAGGTGAGACGCTCCCACCTGTTCGACTGAAAGCAACCGCTGAATGATGTCGTGTCTCTATGGAGACGCTAACCTGTGACCCTCCCTCACGCCCGCAGGTGACGTGCCTGGAGGAGCAGCTGGTGCAGCTGAGGGCCGACCTGGAGCGCCAGCAGCAGGAGTACCAGATCCTGCTGGACGTCAAGACCCGGCTGGAGCTGGAGATCGCCGAGTACAGGAGGCTGCTGGACGGAGAGGCCAGCAGCAGGTGAGGCTCAGGTGTTCACGGTCACATCTGGGGAGGGCCGTTCGCCAAAGACAGAGGCAGGAAGTGAACTGTCAGTAATCAGTAAATATTTGAGTTTGTCGAGTAATGAAGTATTTGTCAGCTGAGAGTACTCCTGCAGTGCGGAGGAGTACTTTGAAATACTTCATGTTGGAAGATAAACAGAAAATATGACGTTAAACTTCATTAATAAGAAAATGTGAGGACGTTCAGTTGACAGCCAATCAGAGAAGCTGCTGGTCTGACTCATCTCTTTTCTGATTGGTCGACAGCATCAGCAGCTCCTCCTCCTCCTCGACCTCCACGACCAAGCGGACGGTGACAGTGATGGAGCACGTGGTTGATGGGAGGGTGATCTCCTCCTCCTCCTCCTCCTCCACCTTCCGCTGAGCCGCAGCAGTGACGACCAGTCAGCGTCTTCATCATCTTCACCCTCATCCACGTCTTCCTCATTCAGCGATGCTCGCCAGAGAATCTGTCAGATCACAAATAAAACAAGAGTCCCAGTGAGCTCTGCGTCTGTTGACTGTCTGTTACCTGCATTCAAGCTCTGAATAAACTTTATCGACAGGAAGCACGAGAACAGCGAGACAAACAGCAGCGAGTGTGTACAGACAGAAGTATTTATACAAGATCGAAGGAAAAATACTCTGAAAAGTACAATTCACACTGAAATAAAACAAGTGCATGAAAAATAGAAAATGGAAAATAAGTACGGAAGCTGAGAGAAGCCAGAGTCCAGAGTCAGACCCTGATCCAGACTCAGACCCTGGTCCAGAGTCAGACCCTGGTCCAGACTCAGACCCTGGTCCAGAGTCAGACCCTGATCCAGAGTCAGACCCTGGTCCAGACTCAGAACCTGATCCAGACTCAGAACCTGGTCCAGAGTCAGAACCTGGTCCAGAGTCAGACCCTGATCCAGAGTCAGACCCTGGTCCAGAGTCAGAACATGGTCCAGAGTCAGACCCTGGTCCAGACTCAGAGCCTGGTCCAGAGTCAGACCCTGATCCAGACTCAGACCCTGGTCCAGAGTCAGACCCTGGTCCAGACTCAGAAACTGGTCCAGAGTCAGACCCTGGTCCAGAGTCAGACCCTGGTCCAGACTCAGAAACTGGTCCAGAGTCAGACCCTGGTCCAGAGTCAGACCCTGATCCAGAGTCAGAACCTGGTCCAGACTCAGACCCTGGTCCAATTTATCTGTCGTCCTGTCTTTTCAAACCTTTTCGTCACAACAAACATGAAAATTTTAAATTTAAACTTAAACACAAATAAAGTTCAAGCAGTTTACTTTAAAATGTACACGATAGCAATAACACACACAGACTAACTGTACTACAGTGAAAGTACTATTACCACTGTAAAAATACTGCAGTGAAAATGTGACTTCAGTAAAGTTCACAGTGACCCAAATGCAATCTGGACAGGATTAAAGTCCCCGATCAGCAGGAGGACGAACCCAAACACTACATGACCTGACAGTACTGACAGCCAGGAAGTAGTCACATCCTCTACTGCAGACCTCTTTAGACCATTGTGTCCCCTGTGTCTGCTGTCCTCTGGTCTCTTTAGATCATTGTGTCCCCTGTGTCTGCTGTCCTCTGGTCTCTTTAGATCATTGAGAGGAAAAGCAGCCAATCAGACATGTTTGAAGATCAAAGGTCACATGATCCACAGCAGAGATCAATGAAACCATTAGAACAACAGATGATCAATAACTGTCTGTCAATCAGCTGATCGATTCATGGACTCTGGTTCAGCTCTTCTTGTTTGTGTGTTGAATATTAAATTGTAAAGTAACTTAAACTGTCAGATTCATGTAGTAAAAACTACAATATTTCCCTCTGAGATGGACACGAGTACAAGTACTTCAAATTTGTACTTAACGACAGTACTTGCCAGAACGCTGTAAATAAAATCAGTTCAGGAGTCAGATCTGCCTCCTCAGCGACTTTAGATGACCTGTGGATGTTTTCCCTGACGTGAAGCTGCTCCCGTCAGGCGCTGCTGCCCCCTGCTGGTCGTCTGCACACATGACCTCACCTCTGAGCGCTCTGACCTTCACTTATTGAACACATATCAGAAATCAATCCTCATGTTTTCTCTAAAGAAAGTCATTGTGTTTGCACGTCTCCCCCATTTCTTACAGTGGAGTAGATGTGAGGGCTTTCTCGTGTGAACGTGATGTTTTCATGTTTGTTGTTTGTGTCCAGATTTAGTTTATGATGTTTTTGTTTCTCTGTGCCGATGAACGAGTGAGTGAGTGAATGAATGAAACACAGAAACTGACTTGCTTGTTAAATGTCACAGCAGTGAATCCAGTCCAAGTGAAACTTATAAAATGAACTTCTGCCCTGCAGGAGAGAAGCTGATTGGCTACAGGAGCCTGGAGGAGTCACACCACGGTGACAAGCTGGAATGACAGAGCCTGAACGACACTGTGTTGACATGAATTCCCACAGTTAAAGTTTGTGTTAATAATGCACACACACGCACACGCACACACACACACGCACACACACACACTCCCTCGCTGAGACACCAGCATGTGAGGACAGACGCACGTGTCCCGTCGGTGTGTCTCTGCTGCAGTTTCTGCATCTGAAACCTATAAATCATCCTCCGGTGGCGGCGGCGGCGGCGGCGGCGGCGGCTTCATGGACCTTCAGGCTCTCTGGGATTTTACTGTTTCTCGTTGAATTTTCTGTTCAAGCAGCTGAGAGAGAAAATTGAAATTAAAACATGAGAATGGAGGCTGAAGTTTTGTCCACAGACCTCGGCGCGTCTGAAGCGTTCGTCGTCAGTGTGTCGTGACGGGAAATGTGGGATTTAAACTCTCCATGTTGTCGGTTGTTGGTCGCCGGTTTGTGTGTGTAATACTGAGCGGTGATTGGTTGTTGGAGCCTCCAGCCTGACATTTACTGTTTCATTACTCTCAGCCCCTCCCCCGCTCCAGGCGACCTGCCACACCTCCTGATGGAACCTCAACATAAATCTGTTGGTTTACGATCTGACCGAGTCGCCGACGGCTCGTTCTCCTCTGGAGGCAGAAGACACTGATGGTGGTAACGCACTGCGTACCTGTGCGTACCTGTGTCAGGTACAGTATGTCAGACCACAATGTCAGACTTCACCACAATAAACCAGAAGGAGAAGAAGGTCAGCTGCTGGTCTCCAGTTCCACCTTCAGATCTCCTTCATGGAAGGTGAAGTCTGAGCCGTTGGAGGTTTACAGCGACGCCTTTAGAAGGTTGCTGGTTCCTCGGCTCATTGATTGATGGCTGTAACATGTGCTGAGGTGTTTCTGGTCAAACGGCCACCTCCATGTGGTCCAGCGTCACGCACGTCCAGGCGGCTGAGGGTCAAATGTCCCAGTGTCTGACGCAGTTCAGGGACGATGTGAAGCTTACCTGTAAAGGGTTTGGGTTCCTCCTCAGCTGCTCGTGGTCGTTTCCTGTCGCTTGCAGAGAAAGCGAAGAGTTAATCCTCATTGTTGCCATTGATTGGCAGATGGTTTACTCAGCCGGAGTTCCTCTCACGGATGAGGTGTGGTCACAGTTTGAAGCCACCAGAAAAGAGCCTGAAGCCAGGATCAGTCTCGAATGCCTGATCCACCCAGAATCCACTGTATTACAGCCCCTGAGCAAGGCACTGAACTCAGGATGGTCCCAGTGGCTGACAGCCAGACTGAAACATGTTGAGTCAAACTCTTTTCAGGTTCCAGGTTCCACGCTGACCCTGAAGTGACCCTTTCATTACCCGACGGCACTGAGAAGGACAAACCTGCTCACATCATCAGTCCTGAGCGCTGCAGGTACTCTGCCGACAACCATTCAACGGCGACGTTTATTCACCGCCTCACAGTCAGTGGACTGTGAGCAGAGTCTTCAGAAAGGAGGCGACTGAGACGTCTCTAAAATCCTGATCTGTCCACCACTCTAAGACTTCTCCCTCAGAGGTTTCAGGTGTCATGAACTGCCACTGGTTTCTCACAGTCCCAGTCTCTCCACCGGTTTCCCGAACAGGACGATCCAGGCAGAGCTTCTGGCTGTACGCAGTATCCAGACTGGATCAAGTCCTTCATCACTTCTCTGTTTCAAAGCCCCAAAATGCTTCAGCTGCTGATGCAAACCCAACATGAAATGAGCAGAAACACTGTCAGAGCCACACCTGACGTTTGGGTCTACACCTGAGCTCCAGAAGTGACAGAAACCACCAGAAGTGCCACAAGTGTCACTTTTAACTCTGTCGTCTCCGACGTTAAAGAACCTTGTATCATCACACAGAGAGCCGCCGGAGTTTCAGTCACTCAGGACCTTTAACGCCTCAGAGGACACGTCCACAGCACAGTGTCCCATCAGCGGGGTTTTATGAGGACCAAAGTGAAGACTGTCCCCTACTGGCCAACCAACAACTTCCAGCAGCAGCTGAGTGATGACCTGCAGCTCCATGTCTTCTTTCATCTTTGGTATCAACAAAACAAAGAAAAGCCACCGAATGAGAAGCTTTGTCCAAACTAAGATAAGATTATTTCAGGATCAGTTCGTGTCTGTTTGCTTGCAGCTGAATTCTGGAGCTCGCAGGTTAAAGTGAGGAAATCCTGCTGTGGTGACTGAGTGAAATGGAACTGAGCCGCTCTTCTGTTTGTTTGTACCTCCAGTTCCTGCTGGTCTGGATCTGGATCCTGCAGAGTCTGATTGCACTTTAACTCGTTTCGAGTTTGATGATGACTGTGATGGAGGAGAACTACGATCAAACTGCTATCAGGACAAAAACGACGCCTTTGCCTCCGACAAGAAGTGAAAATACACGTCTGAAGACTGAGTGTGTGTTTGCTTTCAGGCCTTCTGCTGCTGACGTGCCACGAAAACAATGTGACAAAACCTTTCAGTCAACTGGAAATGAAAGCCAGGCGGCGGAGAGCTGAGATTATAGCTGCAGGTATAAAAAGTTCATATATGAGCTTTTAATAAGACCTGAATTCCTGCCGTGAGTCATGCGTGCAGAGACATATGCGCCTACAAATCACTCGCTGGGCAGGTAAGTGCTGTGCTGGCTGCAGGGCTGCAGCTCGTACATGTGACAGCAGATCGCGGCCCATCAATCAGATCCAGCTCGTTTCATTCCTCACATCAGCGGTGACTCCGCTGCCGGCTGAGAGGATTAACTGTCAGCGCCTGAGTCAGTGTTTGTTTGGTGGAATTAAGACTGTGAACTGTGTCCTGCTTTGACTTCACAGCATGAAAGCAGAGCAGCAGCTCCTCGGCCATCCTCGTTAACCCTTCGCTCGCTCAGCGCATGTTCTGCAGCTGCTCTTTGTTGGCTTCCTGTCTGCGTGGAGGAGGTTCAGCTTCGTGTGTGGCTGCAGACACAGTCAGAGTGTTTTCGAGGCAGAGGCTGGAGCTCAGGACCGTCTGTGCTTCCGTCTGTGAGTCTGCTCATGACGTTTCCACAGACAGACAAACACGGTTTGTAATAGTTGAACTGATGTTCAGCTCAGTCTGTCACAGAGAGGTTGACGGACTCCGCCTCTCTGGGATCCTTTTTTAGACCCAATCACATGACTCACCTGCCGCCAGGTGACGTGATTAACTGTGAGATGTTCACCAGCTGTTTTCTTTTAGCATCAACAGCCTCTCGTTGCTTCTGTCCAAACTTTCTGGAAGCGTGTTGCTGCTTTCAGCGTGTGATCTGATCTCAGAGCTGTTTCCAGAGACACACTGAACCAGTTTCATTCAGTTCAGACGCTGCTCGGACTTTATGGATGTTTGAGCTCAGAAAACTCTTCCAACAAATTAAAGCTCTATCTTTATCATCACGGCCCGAAAACACACACACACACACACACACNTTTCAGGAGTGTTTGGGTTCGTCCTCCTGCTGATCGTGGACTTTGATCATGTCCACAGTTTGTATTTGGGTCGTTGTGAACTTGCTGCTCCGCTCGTTTGAACCTGCAGCGACGTCCTTGTTTGACTTCGGTGTGAAAATGGACGAAGTCAAAGCTGTTCTCGCTCATCTGACAGAAACTGAAACATAAAACATCAAACTGTCATCAGCGGTTCCGGATCAGTTTGTCTCTGATGGATCCAACAGGTTCTTCTCTGCTAGTCTCGGAGTCGCCTCCTCCTCTCTTTTGCGGGGTCCCTCAGGGGTCTCTCCTGGGTCCGCTCTTGTTTGCTGCGAGTCCAGCATTGCAGGTGATGCTCACCTGTGTGTTCCTCTGATGTCTCCTGTGAGTGAGGCTCGGACCTGCAGCTGATCCAGACCTCTGCTGTCAGACCTTTACCTCGCTCTCAGAGAAGCGACTCAACCTTCACATAAACACCCCACAGATCACAGGAGACCCTCCGCAGTTACCATGGCAACACAACAGTCCCACTGTGTCTGCACCAGCCGGGGGCGTTTTCCCACAGAGCGCACCTACAGGATGCCGTCAGACAGGTGAGCGCTCGGTGCCAGGAGGCGTTTCAGTCAGCGCTGAGAGAAAAACTGCAGAGCCAGCAGGAACCAGATACTCTGTTATATCACACAGCCCAGAGGGGAGAGGCGAGAAGTACGCCTACTCTGAAGTACAAGTACCTGCTGTGCTGCAAAGTCACTGCTCAAGTACTGTGCCTCAGTGTCAGCTGGATCTACTGAGGTACTAGTATTTCCAATTCAGTTTGCACATTCAGATTATTAATACAAACTACAATCAGCTGATTCTGTAGTATTATTTTGGAGTAAACCATCCAGCAGTACACACAGTTAAGTCTTTCAGTGAGCTCCACCTTCACCAGAACACAGTAGAATGAGTACTTTTACTTTGGTGCATGAAGTATATTCTAGTGCTTTAAAGTAAATTTTGAATGCTTTTACTTGTAACAGAGTATTTCTACTCTGAAGTTAAACAAGTTATACTTAGGTGACTAATTGGAGTACTTTTTACTCCAAAATCCCTAAAAATGTAGTTCAAATATCAGTGGTAAAAGTACAGAAGCAGTACAGCTTCATGCAGTAGAAGTACTGCTTGTGCAGTAAAATGTCCCTCCATGTTTTGACTCGTCTGTGGACGTGTTGGTCCTGACTGGACAGAACAGGTGAAAACGCTCAAACTGGGTTTAACTTTGATCTGGATCTATAAATAAACTCAGAGCGGATTAAAAACGGCCTCTGACAGCCGACACTGTGACGAACCCGGCGGCTTCACGCTCCACTCCGTGTGGGAGGTTACGAGCGCCGGAGGATGGCGGTGACTGATGGGTCTCATGTTTGCAGCATTTCTGAGCTGCAGGAAACATGACGGGACCAGTTCTGTGAAAAGCACCTGCGGAATATTCCGGCGCTCTGCAGGAACACGAGCAGTGCGGAAAAACAACAGTGTTTCCTCTCAAATGCATGAAGCTGCAAGAAGAAGCTGCATAAATACACATAACACGTAGAATCAAAGTGCAGTACTGGAGTTACTGCGCTGTGTTACATTACACACCTGGGGGTGTGCTGTCGACCACACCCCGCACCTGCAGCTCAGCCCACCTGAGCGCCTTTAAAAGAAGCAGACTGATCCATCTCTCCTCACTTCTCTCCTCTGCTACTCCCTCCACCGGAGAAGACAGACCTCCTCATCTCGCTCCATCATCACAATGTCCTTGCTGTTCTCCTCCTCACGGAGCTCAATGAGCGGCGGCGGCGGCGTCGGCATTGGCCGAGCATCCTACGGCGGCTTGAGCTCCTTCAGTGTGTCAGGAGCTCCAGGAGGAATTAAGGTCTCCCAGGCCAGCCGGAGCTTCTCTGCTGGAGGTGGTGGCGGCGGCGGCTTCGGCGGCGGCTTTAGCTATGGTGGTGGAGCAGCTGCAGGGTTCGGCGCAGGCGGAGGTTTTGGTGGTGGCTTCGGGGGAGGGGCGGCGATGGACGACAGCCTCATCGGCAACGAGAAGTTCACCATGCAGAACCTGAACGACCGCCTGGCCGCATACCTGGCCAAGGTGGCGGCGCTGGAGAAGGCCAACGCCGAGCTGGAGCTGAAGATCAGGCAGTTTGTGGAGAGCAAGGTGGGCCCCACCACCAGGGACTACAGCGCCTTCTTCACCACCATCGCAGACCTGCAGGGCAAGGTGAGGAAGAGGGGCAGCATGGGAAATGGTGTTCAGTGTGCAGTTAGCTCTTTCATTTCTTACAACTTCGTCAAAATGTGACTAAATAAAAGCAACAAAGTGAGAAAAAAGTTTTAAAAAGAGTTTATTGAGTTAACAAAAATGAGCGATGTCCAAATACCAGAAGGAGTCTCCTGATGTTCTCAACTTCCATGAAAACAGAAAAGAACAAAGAAAAAGATGAAATGAAGCTTCAGGTTTTACAGACGTCTTACAGGCTTTCAGTTTTCAGCCAACTCTTCTTGGTGAGACAGCAGTCGAGTGTCAGACGAGCAGACGATGAGTCTGAATGGACAGAGTGTAATCTGAGGCGGTGGGAAGCCAGTCGAGGCTCCAGGTGATCAGTCGTATGTCTCTGACCTCACCTGTGTGGAAGTGATCCAGGTGAGGCTGCCACGCCTCACAAACTGCTGCGCAGACGACCTGAAAGCTTTTCCAACAGGAGCCGAGCGCACGAAGCCGACGTGACCACGGGAAGAGTTTTTGTGTGGTTTGGTGTATTTTTACTGCGCAGCGCTCGAGGTGATCTGCAGATAAAACCTTCGCTGATTCACTGACGGCCGTTAGCGAGCTTTCATCTCCTGTCTGCAGAAAATATGTTGATTATATATTAATAATTATACTGATGATGATCTTTGTATAAATATGCTGTGAGATTATTATGAGACAGACTCGTGCTCGTTAACACACCTCCATCGCTGCGGGCACTGACGAGCTTCTCTTCGTCTTCTTCTTCAGCTGCTTCTTAGTGAAAGCTCAAGATTCATCAATACTGAAAATAATTGCAGGTTTCAGCTGTGCTGTGATTGGCTGGCTGTGGAGTCGGGAGGGAAAACATTTTTGGCAGCTCTCACCTTCCATAGATCACAATAAATATATCAGAGACAAAGACAAGAGTCAAAGTGAGACGTGAACCAGAGCTCCAGGGATCGGATGGATGTCTCTGTAACAACAGGTCGACTGCACCCGATCACCTGATCCAGGTGTGAGTGATCCAGGTGAAGCTGCCGCGCCTCAAAAACTCCGATCTTTCAAACGCTGCACACAGACGACATGAACAAACATTCACTGCAGCATGAAGGATCAGTTTTCTTCATCCCGTTGGATTTTGTCCTAAATTTGCCTGCTGTCATTGGTCGAGTCGTGGGTGTCGTAAAATCTGATTGGCAGCTGAAGTTTGGAAATGAATTTCTGATGTGATCATTTTTATCGTCATGTAGAGTTTTCAGTTTTTTAGTTTGCATTTGTTTGTATTTCTACTCTCCTTTTTTTCAATTGTACTTCATGTTCACATGTATTTGTACTACACGTACTTGAGCTGTATATTTAGCTGAACATGAAGCATCCATACACACACAGTGTATGCGTGTGTGTTCAGGCTGATTCACACTTTTGATCAGCTGATGAGTTCATATGAAGCTCGAGTCGCTGGGACAGAATATGTTAATGTCTTGAGTCACGTTTTGGCACCTTTTGTTTGATAAATTGATCCGTTTCTGTTCTGTGGCATCATCACGGTCCTGTTTGTTTTCAGATCCAGGACGCCATCCTCGCCAAAGGAAGCGTCATGCTGAACATCGACAACGCCAAGCTGGCTCAGGACGACTTCAGAGTCAAGTCAGTGACGCTCTGTCTGTCTTTATGAAACATAAACAGGTGAAAGAGGAACACCTGAACAGGCTGAGAGTCAGTGTGGTGACTCTCAGCAGCTTCAGGAGCTCCCTCTGCTGGCTGCTGTGGAAACTGCAGCTGGTGGAAAACACAAACTGACTGTTCAGTCTGTTCAGTCGCCTTTAAAAGAAGCTGAGGCTCATCTCAGCTGTTTGTTATTGCTATATGCTGCCTCCGTCTTTGTGGAACCTCATTGTTAATGTGCTCATTTAGATAATTACACGTTTCCTACACATTCATACGGTTTGAAGTTGTTTCTCATCGTTTCGTCTTACTGACCCTCTCCGGATGCCGTAACAACCTGTGCAGGTTTGAGAACGAGCTGTCGATGCGTCAGTCGGTGGAGGCCGACATCGCCGGCCTGAAGATGCTGCTGGGAGAACTGAACGTGGCAAAGACAGACCTGACCATGCAGATCGACAGCCTGAAGGAGGAGCTGGTGTCCATGAAGAAGAACCACGAGGAGGTATGGAGATCAGGTTCAACACCTGATTCCCAAAGACAGCCTCTTCGATCAGCAGCAACTGCTTAGTCCCGACTGAAGAATATCTTCAATCAAATAAGTCAAACGTGTAGCACAATGCTACAACATCGTTACAATAGACACACAAAATATAGCACAAGCATATTTTTTAAAAAAGCATTTTGGGAACAGGATACCAGTTAAACCAATGACAACCACAAGCTAAAATAACACATGACATGCTAACATTAGCACATCGATAAGCTCAAATATTAGTATGTAAAACATATTTGGAATGTAATGTTTAACGTGTGAACACATTTGGTACGCCATGTTAGCATCTAACATGATAGCAGGCTGTTAGCATGTTAGCATCTAACATGATAGCAGGCTGTTAGCATGTTAGCATCTAACATGATAGCAGGCTGTTAGCATGTTAGCATCTAACATGATAGAAGGCTGTTAGCATGTTAGCATGACTGACCTCCGCCTCCCTCGTCCTGCAGGACCTGCTGGGCATGCGAGCTCAGATGAGCGGCCAGGTGAACGTGGAGGTGGACGCCTCACCTCAGGAGGACCTCAACAAGGTCCTGGAGGAGATCAGGGAACACTACGAGTCTGTCACCGCCAAGAGCCGCAGAGACCTGGACAGCTGGTACCAGACCAAGGTGGGCGAGGAGAGTGTTGAAGACCAACGTGGACAAAGCATGTTGTGCTTTGTGTTTTGGTGACATCGTCTCTCTCGTCCTCTCAGATGGAGCTGATCAAACAGGACACGGTGGAAGCAGAGATGACGCTGAAGACGACGAACACGGAAGTGAAGGAAGTGAAGAGTCAGCTTCAGGCTCTGGAGATCGAGCTGCAGTCGCAGCTCAGCATGGTGAGCGGCACTGCGCTAACCAATGCTAACTGTTAGCATGCAGCGACCCTCAATGGAGAGAATTTTTAAAAAGTGTTTTTTGTATAAAAAGGCGTTAATCAGTATGTTTTGATGTTAGAGTTCTGAAGCTGGAGCCACTGCATTCACTGAAGCTTTTATGTGTCATTTTATTGAATCCGGGACCCTCGTGGAAATCACGACTCTGTCCTCTGTCCTCACGTCTGTCTCCCTGTAGAAAGCGTCTCTCGAAGGCACGCTGGCCGACATCCAGAACCGCTACGCAATGCAACTGAACGCATACCAGATGCAGGTGAGCAGCTCAGGCCGAACGTGTCGAAGTGTGTTAGCTGCATTAGCATTAGCTGTGACACAGAATGCACCTCTGTGTGTGTGTGTGTGTGTGTGTGTGTGCAGGTGAGCGGGATGGAGGAGCAGCTGATGCAGCTGAGGGCTGACCTGGAGAGACAGGGACAAGAGTACCAGATGCTGCTGGACATCAAGACCAGGCTGGAGATGGAGATCGCCGAGTACAGGAGGCTGCTGGACGGAGAGGGATCCGGGTAAGACGAGGGGAGGTTCAGGTTCAGTTTCAGCTGAGACCGGATCAGCCTGAGAGTCGAGCTGAGTCACGAGAGACGTCGCTGTCGCTGTTTTCCTGCCAGTTCTGAAGTCGCAGAGAACTGACGGCTTCACATCGGCAATAAACTGCAAATAAACACTGACAAAAACGAGTAAACGGTTTTAGAGCAGTAGATAATTCGACACGTCGTCAACGTCGTCTTCAAACATAACGATCATTTCTCTGAAACCATCCGGTGTCGGCAGATACACCATCACAATATGAAGGCGTCAGATGTTATAGGACGCTGCTGGAGCTCCAAAATATTAACCGACACAAATTCAGAGTTTTTCAAAATGGACCAAAAGTTTCCTCCTGAGTTGAACCAAAGCTCCAGAAACTCGTCGCATTAAAACGTGACTGAACGTTCGTCTCCGTCGGCCGGGTGAACCTCAGGCACTGGAAAGATCCGGATGAGACTCAAAGTTCTTCTCGGCTCAAACTGTTTCATGATTGGCTGATAACCATGACGAGCAGCGTCGTGACATCAGAGCGGCTCTTCTCTAACTTCCTGTTACGTCTCCCTCTCAGATCTTCACTCTCGTCCACCACCGTTACCACCACCAACAAAGTCATCACAAAGGTCATCGAGGAGACCATGTGAGACCAATCACACGTCTGTCTGAACCCGGGCGGAGTCCTGCATCAGAGGCCAAGATGAAGAGTGCCTCCTCTTCGTTGTGCTTCACACTCTTTTTCTGTAATCACTGACATCACGTGGTCAAAGCTTCCTGGACGGTCTGGGTGGGGTTCAACTTTCTGTCTGATTCTTCAAGAAATAAAACTCAACTCACTCCAAACAAAGTGTCTGAATGTTTGTGAAGACGATGAAACCCAGAAACCGAATCTGCCTCCGACATCACCGCAAACTCCAGGTGTGCAGTGACAGTGACAGATTGACAGGTAGCAACAGTAACTGAGGAGGGCGGGGCTAACTGAGGAGGGCGGGGCTTCTAGGAGGGTCAGCTTGATAGGACAATTTTTAGGCTACCTGTTAGCATGCTAATCTACAATGCTTGAGATGGTAAACATGCTAAACAATAGAATGTTAGCACACACGTTAGCATTTAGCTTATCATTATTTATTCTCATCAAACATTGATGTCAATTTTCAGAACTCAGCACTTTGCAGTACTGTGTGTACTACTGCCAACATGATAAAAAATACACAACTTTCTCATTTTTTTCATTTTCTGTCAGCATCAAATTATAGTTTTTACAAACTTTTGTTGTTATAGACGCTGGAGTGACCACAACACGCAGGATAAAAACTAACCATTGGCTACGTCGTAGTGATGTCAGACCACATGGTTTTGATGTTCCCAGTCTTCAACATGCTAAAAAAAAAACTCTTCAACATGCTAAAAATCACATGACCGACCCAAAACCTGCCAGGTGTGTGGAGGATTTGCATCGACTGGCGGAAATAAAATATTCTAAGTATGTTTTCATGAGTTTATACTCACCTGAAATAAGAATCAGTGTTTGTCACCTTAAAATGAGTCTTTAGGTCCACAGAGGCAGCAGCTCCTCTTCCTCAGAGTCCCCCATGTTGCACTGCTATGTTTCTACAGTAGCCCAGAACAGACAAACCAGGAGTTTCACCACCATGAGCTCTCCTGCAGCAGGCAGGCTGAGCTGAGCTGAGGGTGTTCGGCCGGCTGCAGTCTGCACCTTCACCACTAGATGCCACTAAATCCTCCACACGGACCTTTCAATCTGAGAAACAGAAAAAACTCAAACGTACGAACGAGGGTTCTGCCAGAAGCTACAGCGACACTCCACCAACACGGCTGCCTCCACCCATGACGAATGCTTCATTTCAATGGTTCTGCTCCAAACTGGTGGAACATGGGCTCGATAGCACCGTCCTGGACAGAACCGGGTCAAGAACCGGAGCTGATCCGGCGTTAGAGGCTGATGGAGCTTCCTAACATGTCGCTACTGACGAGAACATGAGTCCTAAAAACGTTTTAGTCCAAAGCTTCAGAAACACAAACAGAACAAAGAAACTGGGAGAGCAGCAGTGACATTAGTTTCTTTAATAATTCTTTTTCCAGTACAAGATGCTGCATCACTTTGTCTTTTTTTATTTTATTGTTTTTTTAGGAACAACATTATCAATAGAAGATTTTTGTACACAGTGAGCGATCTGGATTGGGGGGCGGCCTCGTTGGGTTCCTTGTGCTGATGTGTTTGGTCCTGCCGGAGCCCGACGACACTGAAAACCGAGTTCATGGCGTGACGATACTGGAATGATCTGAAGGAATGTCATCAGCAGATTATCAACAACAAAAATATCACTGTGGTGCATCCTGATCAATAATCAATACTGGTCAATAAAAAATATCAAAATTATATCATCGATTTTTAACAATACAGTAACAGAGTGTATGCCTGCGAGTACCCACACCTGTAAGGAAAATACTAGTAAACTGGCAGCAAGTACTCAAACAGAAGTACTCACACGTGGCTGGCTAAAGTACTTTAACTGCTGTAAAGACATACTGAGGAATCTGAACCAGGACCACGTTTAACCAGAGCGTCGACCGCCCCGGACCAAGCTCCGAGAGAGCGTCGACCGTCCCGGACCAAGCTCCGAGAGAGCGTCGACCGCCCCGGACCAAGCTCCGAGAGAGCGTCGACCGCCCCGGACCAAGCTCCGAGAGAGCGTCCCAATGTCTGAAGTCTGTTCAGTCACATTTGATTCAAAACCAGTGATGAAACTAAAACTTAAGACGAGGATTCATCAACACTTTAAGAACCGTCGCTGCCGTTAGCTTGCTAATGCTAGCTAAATGCTAGCTAAACTGTGCTTATGCCAGGAGGAGCGTTATCGTCAGCTGGTCTAAAATAAACTAGCCAATTGATCTGAAACAGCTGATCAGCAACACGGCCGAGTTCATCTTTACTTTATGTGTTTGATAAAAAAAAAGCATCAGTCGGACTATAAATCCCACCTGGACTGGACCAGGACCAGGACCAGGACCAGGACCAGGACCAGGACCAGGACCAGGACTTGGAAGGAATCACATTTATGACGTGCGAGTGAATGACGGTGAGTTAAACTCTGGATTTTATCCAGATAAGAGACGTTTCAGACTTTGCTTGTTTGTGGTTTTCGTGTTACTGCAGTTCACAGATCGACGCTCGTTCTCTGAAGAGTGGTCATCACTCTTTGTCACCATCGTCAGCGGTAAACGGGGTCCTGGTTCATCAGGAGCTGCTGGTCTGCTTCAGTAAAAAACAAATGAAGTACTCACACTTGTTACTGAAGTATTTGTGCTTGTGTAAGTACTCCAAAATAAGTACTGGGACTGGGTCCTCCAGAGAGAGACTCTACACTCACTACAGTTCAGACAGACCAGTTTACAGATTATCTACAAGCCCCTCAGCACCACACCGGCCCACACACACAGTACACAACATGTACACACACACAGACACTTGCATAAGAGCAAATCAGTCAGTCCACCCTGCTCACATATAAATGCAAAAGAGCTCAAAAGGTATGAAAATGTATGAAAAAATTCATAAGGAAAAAATGTATATATAGTATTTATAAAAAAGAGGAATAATACTTTGTTTTTCCGAGAGGTTAAAGGTCAGGAGTTAATTTTAGCTACTGTCACTGCCCACGGTGCTGCTGCTGCTGCTGCTGCTGCTGCTGCTGCTGCTGCTGCTGCTGCTGCTGCTGCTGCTGCCGGTGCTCGCCGTGTCCACTCGCTCTCGCTTGTGGATCTGCTCGTGCGCCTTGAGGTGACCCGACTGGCTGAAAGTCTTCCCGCACTGCGGGCAGGCGTACGGCCGCTCGCCCGTGTGGATCTGCTGGTGAGCCTTCAGGTGGCCGAGGCGGCCGAAGCTCTTCCCGCACTGCGTGCAGCCGAACGGCCGCTCGCCCGAGTGGATCTTCTCGTGGGTTTTTAAGACGCCCGAGTTGCTGAAAGTCTTGCCGCACTGCGAGCAGGTGAAGGGCTTCTCGCCCGTGTGGATCTGGATGTGGTTGCGGTAGCTGGTCTCCTTGCTGAAGCTTTTGCCGCAGTGCTGGCAGCAGAACGGCCTCTCGCCCGTGTGGCTCAGCTGATGGGCCTTCAGCTCCTTCGATTGGCCAAAGCTCTTGCCGCAGGTGAGGCAGATGAATGGGCGCTCGCCGGTGTGCAGCCGCTGGTGCGATCGCAGGTCGTCGGCCTTGGTGAAGCCTTTGGGACAGTGAGCGCACACGTACGGCTTCTGGCCCGTGTGGATCAGCTGGTGGCGCTTGAGGTTTCCCGCCTGGCCGAAGCTCTTGCCGCACTGCGAGCAGGTGTACGGCCGCTCGCCGGTGTGGATGCGCTGGTGTGTTTTCAGGTTTCCCAGCGTGCTGAAGTTCTTCCCGCACTGCGTGCAGGAGAAAGGCTTCTCCCCCTGCATGTTACGAGGTTTCCTCACCGTTGGACTCTGGGTTTTGGTGGTGATGACCAGACTCCCGCCTCCTCCCTGCCCCGTCACCGTCGCCGTCGCCTCTGCCGCCGCCGCCTTCCCTTCCTCGGCCGTCTGCAGCTCGTACAGGCCCCCGCCTCCGAACTCGGGGTCCAGTTTGCCGATGCCGTCCATCAGCAGGGCGTCGGGCCGCAGCTTGTTGAGCTCAGTGCGGAGCTCGGCCATGTGGATGGACTCCAGGCCGTTGTGCTGCAGGTGGGTGGACATGCTGGTCTCCGTGGTGTAGTAGCACTGCAGGTCCACGTGGTGGTCCGACTTGATGTACTCCAGAGTGTCCGTCACCTGCAGCCAACACATGCAGCTTCATTTAGTGTCCTCAAATACTCACCACACACATAAGAGACAATACTCATTCACATCATGACACGCGTCCACAAAAAGCTGAAATAGAGGTTCATGGTGACAACAGGCTCATTCCTCCAGCACTCAGGGGTTTGTGATGAGCTGTGACCTGCAGCTTATTCAGGTTCAGACTGTAAACTCTGAGCTTCGGAGGTAAACTGTTGTTAGACTTAGAAAGACAAACAGAAGAGGAATCACTGACGGGAGATTAAAAACCATCGACAGAATCAAACACTGAGAGCCTGTCTGAGGCCTCAGTGCTGCAAAGAAACTACATGAGACGGCAAAACAGGAAGCACCTCCTGGAGGAGGACACCACCTCCTGGAGGAGGACACCACCTCCTGGAGGAGGACACCACCTCCTGAAGCAGCTACCATCCAAACCACACGCTGCCCAAAGTTCACACGTTCAGTATAATCTAATGGTGAGACACTGAGAGGGAACATTTACCTGTAACAGAGTATTTTTACACTGTGGTATGAGTACTTATACTTAATTAAAACATCTGAGTACTTTTCTCATCACTGCTGAACATCTGCATCCACCTTCATTCACACCGTCACCACAAGCAGCTGTTACATGAGCCTATTCTGCCCAAAGGGCTGAAAGTGAGGATGCTATCTTTAATCTGATTGGCTGTTTGGCCTGTTCATCAACAGGGGTGGAGCTTAGCAGGAAACTGACCACGACTTGTTAATGAATTGTACAATCACCATGAATCTGGGTAAATATCTTCAGGTCACAGATACCACTGATACTACCAACACGCAGTACTGCTGACCGTGTGAATGGAGCTGTACTCGAAGTACTACTGCAGAGTACTTCGATCCTGCCCTGCAGACGTGTTGTGAGCTGAGCTGTATTTGTTTAAAGGGATTTCCAGGCGTCACTTAATGATCTTAAAGTTCTCTGCAGGATCAGCTTCAGCAGGACAGAATCCGCCTGACATCACCACCTCCACCCAAACACAGCACAGGTGGATGCGCTTCAGTCCGCTAAGACAGATCAGCCTCCGTCACAAACACTATGAGTGACTTTAGCAAGACGAAAACATGGGGGACAGTTTTCAGAGGAGCCACAGCAGCCGTGAGGCGTTTCTCATTGTGATGGCGTCGAGTTTCATCAGGACAGAAGATGAACTTGTTTTAAAGCTAACGCTCCTCCTGAAGCCAACGCTCCTCCTGAAGCTAACGCTCCTCCTGAAGCCAACGCTCCTCCTGAAGCTAACGCTCCTCCTGAAGCTAACGCTCCTCTTAAAGCTAACGCTCCTCCTGAAGCTAACGCTCCTCCTGAAGCTAACGCTCCTCTTAAAGCTAACGCTCCTCCTGAAGCCAACGCTCCTCCTGAAGCTAACGCTCCTCCGAAAAGCCAACGCTCCTCCTGAAGCTAACACTCCTCCTGAAGCTAACGCTCCTCTTAAAGCTAACGCTCCTCCTGAAGCCAACGCTCCTCTTAAAGCCAACGCTCCTCCTGAAGCTAACGCTCCTCTTGAAGCTAACGCTCCTCCTGAAGCTAACGCTCCTCTTAAAGCTAACGCTCCTCTTAAAGCTAACGCTCCTCCTGAAGCTAACACTCCTCCTAAAGCTAACGCTCCTCCTGAAGCCAACGCTCCTCCTGAAGCCAACGCTCCTCCTGAAGCTAACGCTCCTCTTAAAGCTAACGCTCCTCCTGAAGCTAACGCTCCTCCTAAAGCTAACGCTCCTCCTGAAGCCAACGCTCCTCCTGAAGCCAACGCTCCTCCTAAAGCTAACGCTCCTCCTGAAGCCAACGCTCCTCCTGAAGCTAACGCTCCTCCTAAAGCTAACGCTCCTCCTGAAGCTAACGCTCCTCCTAAAGCTAACGCTCCTCCTGAAGCCAACGCTCCTCCTAAAGCCAACGCTTGTGATGGAGCTCTCTTGAAGCTAGCCGTGGATGTGTTCTTGGCTGCTGGTCTGTCAGGCACAAAGACAGATCTGATACGACAACACGTCTTCTCGTTCAGGTCACACCTGCATCGCTCAGCCAGCGCTTATTAACACGTCACCTTCCAGGTAAATCTGACGTCCTGACTCGCCCCGTGCTGTACTATAATACTAATATACTACACTCTGCAGCACCTGACGTGTGCTGCCATTCATCTAAAACCCATCACAATCTACCTGAAAGCAGGTGTGACCAGGGTCCATCTTTACCTGGGAGATGTAGTCAAACACAGAGCTGGGCTCGTAGTGCGATTTGTAGTCCAGCTCGGTGACGTCGGCGTGGTGGAAGTGGCCCAGGTGGTGGTTGCAGTGGTGACCGTGATGCTCGGACTTGATGTAGTCGAGGCCGCTGATCTCCATCTTGATCTGATCTTGGCCCAGCTCGGCGGTGGACAGCGGCTGGATCTCCGACAGGTCCACGGTCCGGATGGGCTCCAGGTCTCCGTCCTCCGGCTCGCTCTTCACGCACGGCAGCATCACTAGCGGCTCGGCGATCTCCGCCGCCAGCGAGCTGAGCGTGGGCGTGGGGCAGTCGGACGAGAGGAGGGCCAGAGTGGGTGTGGAGGCCGAGGAGCCGGGCCCTGGGCCACAGTCCACCTGCAAGGGGGGGTCCAGAGGCGGGGGAGGGGAGCCGCATTCGGGGGGCAGGCCGAGGCTCAAACAGTCAGTCTCTAAGTCTGTCATGGTGAGGGGTGGAGCTAATCCTCCTCCCCTGAGTCTGGGTCAACACCTGAAGTATCGCTGAAGTATCTCCTCCTCCTCCTCCTCCTCCTCCTCCTCTCCCTCCTCTCCCTCCTCTCCCTGAGTCCTTCCTCACTCCTCTGAAGAGATCTACCTCTCCTGAGAGGGGAGGAGCTGGGAGGTAGGGGGTGTGTCCCTGAGCGTCTCCTCTGGGAATCCAACAACCAGTCGGCGAGACGTCCTGCTGATGTCACCACCCACACCTGACTGGGACCAGCCTGCAGAGACAGAAGAGACACTACAGTCAAGTTCAGCTTCACCTCCTTCTACAAGCTGCGTGGAGAGGAGGTCAGACTGCTGCAGGAGCTTCAACCTCCTCTTCACAAGAATACTGACTTTTTATGCATCTGAGCATCAGGACAAAAAGACATTTTTCACTGCAACGCACTTTCAGATCAACAGGAGGCGACAATCAACGTCTTAGGACAGAAAACTCGACTGAGGTCCATCTCTCATCTGACTGTGCTGAGCAGAGATCTCCTGAGACCATCCTAAAGATCAGGATCAGGCTGATCTGAGCACAGTTTACTGGATCACATGAGCTGCTGCAGCCTTCAGTGCAGCTCACACATCGACTGTGATGTTAACGGATCTGAGACCGAATCTGTTATCACTCCAGACAAGATCTACAATCAACAGAAGACCTGACACAACACGACAGCAACGCACCTGAAAATCCACCACGAGAGGAAAGATGACGAGCAGATCAGGATGACAACCGACAGACAGCCGTCGCTCTGACGGGAACTCCTGGAAGTCACTGTGGATGTCAGCTGATACCAGACCTGATGGGCTGAAACCAGCAGGAAAACCTGAGCCAAAGCCAATCCGTCAACACGGAATCGAACAGCGACACAGGCGTGACGGGACGTCCTGAACTGGTCGGGACAGTATGTTTGGTTCAGTATGTGACCCGAACAACAGCCCCTCTGCTTTAACAGCACACCAGTTGATGTCGATCAGCAGTGGTGTGCTAGTCGGTTTAGCCCGGTTAGCCCAGTTAGCCTAGCTCCTGTACGGTCGCTGCCTCTGACAGACAAACACAAGACCAGAGCTGGAGGATCCTGAACTCAACTGTTTCCTGGTCAGTTCCAGCGAAAGTGGACAGAGATTAGTGTCAAACGAGACAGAAACTGAGAGGAAGACAAGTCCTTCTGCCTCTAACTGCTCGAGCTCTGCTTCAAAGTCCTCTGATGGACGTTTGTCTTGTTCTTAATTACTGACAACATGTCAGCATTTATGGCCATCGAACCACTGCTGAAAGTTTACATTTTTCACAGTAAATGAGTATTTTCTGCATGTTGTTTCTCTGCCGCACTGAAAAATACTCAGCTGTGAGTTTTGTGTACAGATAGAGCTCAGGTGTATCGCTAACGTTAGCCTCCTGATTCAGACCAACTTCATGTCCGACACTAAACATGAACACTTTATCAGTCTGACAGCAGCCAATCACATTACATCATCAGGAGGTAAAGGGTGTGTGTGTGTGTGTGTGTGTGCGCAGAGCAGCACACAACAGCTAAACCTCAAACTCAGACACACAGACTCAGCTTCAGTCAACAAAAACAGACACAAACACGTGAGAAGCACTCAGTATTTCTGTGCATGAACTGAAGCCAGTGTGTGTGTTCAGACCTGGACTTGTTAGTCTGGACTCAGGACTTGACCTGGACTTGTTAGTCTGGACTCAGGACTTGAGACGTCACAGTAGCATATTTATGATCTGATGAAACTGAGCTCGTGGAACAAACTTTGTTGTGAAATGCACGCTGTGTCTTCCTGCGTGTTTACATGTGATGTTCTTTATTGGCTGTTTGTCAGAATCTGATATTTCAATAAACAACAACTGAAAACAACAACTGAACGTAACAAAGCCAAAGGTTCAGTCTGACAGGAGGACCAATCAAAGCGGTTTGTTTGAAGTCCTCTTCTGTCCTGACAAACCTCAACTGTGGACTCATACAAGAAGTCCATGTGGACGGACACACACACACACACACACACACACAGAAAAGTTTGGAGGCTGGCTGGTATGAGCCCTGGAAGTCTTTCGTTAAAGTTCATGTGTGCAGGTTTGTGGCGGCGGACAGGCCGCACACTGAGCTCGAACCCCCGCAGCCTGCGGCGGGACTGCAGCGGACTGAGGTGAGGTGCTGCTCGGGTTACCTGTCCCCTCACACTCAGGTAGCCTTTTCAACTCGCCACGCAGCCTCTGCGCAGCCTGACTGCCTCAATCTGGCGGTGATTTTTTCTCAGGATGTCTCTGTCCGCTCGCATTAACTCGCCATCCTCCGCTTTCCGAGCAGGAACTTTTTGTTTCGGCGATTCTTGCGCTCAGAGAGAAAAGTCCACATGACAGCGGAGGGAAATGTGTTTAAACCCGCTTTCTGGCATACAAAGACAGGGCAAGATGCCATGTCTAGCGAGCTAGCAAAGCTAGCCAGTGGCCATCTTGTTTATCGCTCTAACGTCGTTTGCAGCCCGCTAAGCTAACTAGCGCGGCTAGCTGGTGTTAGCATGGGGGAGAAAGTGAGAGTGAAGCGGGGAGGAGAGGCAGGCAGAGGGGAGCAGCGGAGGTTAGCCTCCTCCGCCGTCCGGGGCACTTTGTGCATTTCGCAGGCTGTGCGAGCGCAGCGGGGAGCGGCTGACAGCCGCCGCACAAAAGAGACCAACTGTGTCAGACTGAGCGACGCGTCCGCCGCCGACTCCGCGGTCATTATCTGTCAGAAAGCGCCGCAGCCAGTTCGGAGAAGCAGGAAACCGAGCGCGGCGGAGCGGCGGCGAGCTCAGCAAGCACAGAAAGAGCACACCGGAGCCGAGCGGGCGGCTAATAACGGCGGGGACAGCGGTACGTTACCTGCGGGGGGTCCGGTTCATGACTGGCTGTCCGCCTCGGATCGGCTCCGCTGCCCGTCACTTGTAGCTAACTCCGCCGGACCCGCCACGTCCACCTCGGCAGAACAACCCGCCGCCTCTCCTCCTCTCCTCCCCTCTATCACTGACTAATTCCGCTCCCTCCTTCCTTCCCTCCTTCTTACCTTCCTTTCCTCCCTCCTTCCTCTCTCGCTTCTTTCCCCCCTTCGCTACTCCTTCCGTCCTTCCTGCCTGCCCACTGGCCGCTCGTGCACACGCGCTACCCGTTCAGGCGGGTATGTTGGTAACTACGGCAACGGTAGTAGTAGGTGGGTATAGTTTTCAGCGGCGCGCGCAGCACCGATTCACTGGTGTAGCACGAGCGTTTCCGCGCGCCGCACATTGTTACAGAACCGCCACCATCAGCACCTCGCGCTCGTGTTGTTGTGCTTTTCCTCCTTTTAGAGCTCCACGCGCCCGGCGTATTGTGATGAATGAATGAACGAGCGAGCAGCACGCGCCCCGCTGAGCCGGGTCAACGCGGTCAAGCAGCAATCCGCTGACGTCACTCAGGACAATTAACGTGCTCATTAACCAGCCAATGATTGCACTGTGACGATGCTAATAATGACATTTACTGCGGTTTGAAGACAAGTTTGACAGACAAACGATCAATGAATTGAGAAAATCACTGAAGGAATCGATAGTGAAAACATCAGTTTGTTCCGATAACATCTGTAACACCAGAAGGAAAATCATGAATTCATTATTCTGATGAATTTTAGTGTGTTTACAGAAAGATTGAGAGGAATGTTTTGATGATTAGAGTCCCAGCAGTTACTTAAAGACTCATTTGATCACATTGTTCAAATTCCACCTTTATAGAAATTATTAATCAGAAACTTTTTTCCCCTTAAAATACAGTTATCAATAAAGAGTATATGAAACACTGTTCAGTTAAACACAAAATAAAAAGGAATAAAAGCAGTCATAAAACCACTTAAGTCAACGTTTTTTAAGTGTTTTTTTCTCAATCAATATGAAAACACAAAATTACAACTGAAGTGACGTCAAAGCGTCAGGCGGTAATGTAACCGTAACCCAAAAGCTATGTGGGCCAATAAGAAGCCTGAGGAAAAGCTCTAACCTGGAGGTTACCTGCAGGTAGAGGTCAACCGGGTCTCGGTGTCTGCGTGGTGGGACTTTTGGATTGTGGACCTCTGCACATTCTGATGCTCATCGAACTGCGAGTAACTGTACATTTATGTGCAAACATACAAAGGCCTGTTAGCATGGTTAGCGCTAGCGCTGTCATAGCTACACCCACCGCTGCAAACAGTCCCCTCACGTCAACATCGGAGACAACGTCCCAAATTCTGTCTGCATGAGTCAAAAACTCTGGAGTTTCTGCAGGTCTTCACTCTGGAAGGATCTTCAAAAAGGTTTCAGTGACCAAAAACTGCGTCTGTGATGACGAAAGGCCAAAACTGCTGCAAAAAGCTCAGTTTTTAAAAATGACCAGCATGCGTGCTCGAGACCTCGAGTCCAGTCTGCTGTGATCGTAGAGATGGACACCGGGGAAGTGGTTTGGGGAGGTTCTGTGGATCCTTCGAAACTTTCCCGACATGAAGACGTTTGTTCCATCAGCAGAGAGTAAAGAAGACTCGTCAGGCCCAGCGGGTAGTTGTGAACATTTATTGGTTTTGTTTGAATTGTAACACTATAAAGTACCCGGTCTTATAGACTAAAACAGGTAATACAAATAAAAAACACCATCACCATCGCCTTCATCATCCTAGCATCATGGCAGACAGTTGTAACTCGGCGTAAATGACATTCAGACGGTGCTGCTGTGATCAACACGGGCCACAAAGTGAAACAGCCAAACACAACAGTGAATATTCACTTCACCGGTTTAAGATGTAAAAAGTTGGCAAAAATTCACTCAGAACTGACACTGGTCACAAAATGGTCAACGGTCACATCAACTTTGAGTTAATTTTCACATTGACTGAAATCCGAACGGTCCCGACTGTCCATCACTCAACTCCAGCACTTTTTCAGTTGTATTATCAAATAGGAAACTCTTTTAGATTTGGTTTAATTAGACTGCTGAATTACAAAAAGGGCACATTTTATCAAAAGTATTGCATCAAATCCAAACACTTTTCTTTGAAAACAAGAGCAAGTCCGTTCACGGAGCTCGAACAGGGAGTAGAAACAGATATTTAGGATAAAAGTAAAAAACCCTCTGGGATTTGAACATCAGTCATTACACACATACAGTCTGCTGAAAGTAAAACAATTTACACTGACAATAACAACCTAAAAACACTAAAACATCCCTTTCATCCCCTCATTCCCACATTTGCATCAAATAGTAAGAGGATCTTGGATGGTTCCCTGAGGAACCCCTCATGAAGTTTTATAAATTTCTACACACTGACCCTGAAGGGTTTCTTTCAGGAGCCCTGTAGGACTCTTTGTTTTAAAGGTGGAGGTCCCTCTGGGCTCCTGGTGAAACTCGTCTCCTAAACTTTGTAGCTTTTACTGCAGACTCGATTCCCTTCTTCGCCCTGTTCACACCTTTGCAGCCTGCATTTTGAATTATGAGGCTGAACTGAAACAGCATCGTCTTCCCTCCACGCGGGAACAACACAACCACTTTTCAGAAAACTGCCAACAAACACAATCACAATCACAGGAGTGTGAAATGAACACATGAATGCCGTCTGAATGCGTCTCAGTGCTTAAAATAACTTGATGCACGACACGTTAAAACTACAGAGCGATTTCACGAAACCTCCTCCTGTAAAAACAACGGCTGGAGAGAAATGCATCAGTTGGAAATGAAGAATCGTTTCATGAGCTCCGACCAGAAGAACGCAGCCTGCAGGGTTTTCACAAAAAGACGTTTTCAGCCAACTCTGAGACTGTGCGAGAAGACGTCCTCTGTGTTTATCACATGACGACACATCAGTTATTAGAGCAACCAATTTCAGGATTAACGAGTGTCTCATGATGATTTCAGCTTTAAGTTCTCACAAGTACACCAGTTATGATTCGCTCTGTCAGACATGAAAGCTGATACTGAGTCTCAGTTATCAGTTCTGTATCACAATTATGACTCAGAAGATCTCACGTCTATCCCTTTAAGTTCTTCTCATATCTCAGTCCATCCTGTACCCTCCCGTACGCAGAGGTTATCAGTTTCCTCTTAATCTTATCTTCTTGTGTTATAAATACTAACTTTTTATTCATGACTGCTTTTTGGTTTCCAGAACACGTTTGTCTTCGTACTTCAAAGTGTTCTCGTTTTGCATTTTCACCCAGAAACATTTCTCTCTTATATGGCTTTGTAAACATGGACAGGAGGAGCACTGATTGGTCAACAGGTCACATGATGCTGCTGCTGTCAGGAGAAAACCTCGTCACCACGGGGTTCAGTGCAGCTTCACGCCAGCCAGCAACAGTCTGGAGATACGAGGTTTTCCTCTGGCAGTAGCTCTAAGTATTATCTAATCTGTACACAGTGCAGTGTCACAGCCGCCGTCCTGTAAAAATCACATAACTGCAGTTTTGAAAATGAAAACTAATTTTGTGCGTTTTTGGTTAAAAAACAAAACAAAGAAACTGATGCGGTGAAGCATCAGACAGCAGCAGAACATCTGGAAATGGCTGATTATCCCTTTAAGTTCTTTCACACTTGGTGGTTTTACCGTTGTTTTCCTGTGATTTCATGTTTTCATCTCTTTTCATTCCATCCTTGTTTGATCTGACAGAACAGACCGTTTCATTATTTTCCCTTTAAAGCGCCTCTTAACTTCATTTAAAGACGCCTCACAAACAGTTTAGCATCATTTATTTATTATTATTATTTTGATCCTGGTCATGTAAATCAAACTAAACGTAGTTTAAATGTTTGTTGCTTAATCGTTGTGTAAGGAATAACAAGACGGTAAAACACCAAAACAAGAAACGACAAACAATTATTGTTTTACTAAATAATCAGAAATATCAGCCATCTGTTAAATATGGAAGCCCACGGACACCAAGAAACCAAAAAATACGACGAGTTGTTTGAACTGACCAAATAAAAATACTCCTGACAAGTAAAATTATGATGCCAAGTCAAAAATATTCGACTGCAAGATAAAATTGTGGGTTTCTGACTCAATATCTCGTGATTTTTCGTTGTACATTTCAAACAGTGTCATCAGTTTTTTTTCTTTACCTTGGCATGTCCGAGCTTCCAAATATCACAGCATCCTCTCGGCTCTTAACACCAGTTCCTGCATGAAGTCCTGAACGAGAATATTTTGGATGTATTAAAAAGTAACGAGTCTCTTCAAACCTGAGAAGCTTGTGCGTTTGCAGTTTTGTGGTTTGTACCCGACAGCATCAGGCTGTGTTTTAAAAAGCTGAGACGCATTCAAGATGAAACAGAACAAAAAAAACTAAAAATACACATTATCGTAGTCAAACATCAGCGTTATACATCCACTGAGGTAATGAGGTTTGTGTGGAAACAGGAAAAGTCAGAATGACGCACAGCGCCGCGAGTCCGTCTGCGAAGCCTCTTCTGTGTTTCTGCATCAACGTGATCAGTTCTTCATCCTAAAATACATGAGGAGGGCGAGTCCACCCAACCACACTGAACGCACATTTCTCTCTTTTTATTCTGAAAATCAGCCGACAGAAACTATGTGAGCCTTTGGTTTCAGAGCCAGGTGTGACCCAGAACCAGGTGTGATGACCAGTGTGATCTGTTTGTATTGTTTGTTGAACTGGATCGTCTCAATCTGGTTTTGGGTCTTGAATGTAGCTCTGACCACAGTTCAGGTCACATTTATGGAGAGAAACAGGAAACCGAAAGCTTCACAGACCGAGCGGCAGCACCGTGTGGACACGTGGAGGCCGAGACCTCAGCCAATCAGACGACACGCTGGGCGTTTGCAGAAAAGCGGTTGGGTAATTCAGATGTTCATAACGCAGACAACAAGCTTTAGTTATTTAAGCAGCGTTCAGAGGCAACGACAAGAAACAGTAAATTATTAATCATCAAATTTAAGTATTTGACCCAACAGACCCGAGAAAATCAAACCGCCTCACGTTTCTCATTGTGATACTTTTCGATGGCGGTCTGATTTCGCCACACGCCATCTTGTTTTTTTGCTAACGAACGTTCACCAGCTGCTGTCAGCAGATTCTCCCCCACACAGCACATCAAACTCCGGCCGCTCGGCAGAGTTTTGGCTTCATATTGCTTCATTTTTTTTGTTCAAACGAGTAAAAACAGAATCGAACCGTCACTAGAAAAAGGTTCAGTTTGCACATTTACAAAGCGTAAAAATGATGGAAACAGCTGATCGAGACGACCTCAAAACATGAACGCCATCAGGAAACGTCACTGATATATTCATCTGAGCCATCCCTCCATCCATCCATCCCTCCATCCCCCCCCCCACACACACACACAGAAGGTGAAACCAGCACAAACAGATGAACTGGAATGACTGGACTGCTGATTCGACTGAAACACGACGTCAGAGTCTCGTCGGTGGTTGGACATTTTTCCTGAACTCTTCTCTCAGATTAAACTCGCTCTCAGTCCGGATCGCTTGAATTTCACGGTTTGATTCTGATCTCAAACTGACGAACGAGGCGACGTTGCGCTGAATTCCATCTCTGAGGTCCCTTTAACAAATTTTAACGGCTAACGAGGTCACGTAGAGTAAAATGTAATGAACGAACCGAGCTTCATAAAAACCATATTTGTTGAAAAACAACGTTTTGAATTGACAGGCTGAATGTGAGAATTTATTTGTTTATCAGTCAGGATTATAGAAGCAATTCATTTTGGCATGAACAGGCTTCCATAGCAGAATGTCAACTTTGGGATTTGGATGAAAAATAAAACATGAAAATGAAAGGTGAGGAACGTAAAGAGGACTTCCTGCTGGGCTGAGCTCGCGTTTGATCCGCTCACACATCATTTCTATTAAACTCAATCGAAGGCTTCAGCCGAGCATCGATTTGGTCCTGAAGCCCCGAAATCCAGATTACACTTTGTCCTTTTGTATCTGCTCTCTTTAAAAACACATATACTTTTCCAGGTCAGGTTCAGGTAGTCTGTCTCTCACCTGGTCTGTTTCCAGACTTCTGGACCAGTGCAGATCTCTAAGAACCGGCTCTGAACGCTGCTGCATCGAATTCATCTTCAGATCATTATTCAGCTTTAAAGACATCTGTCATTATTTTGTCCATTAAATCTCATTAATATGGAAGCTCATCTCTGCCACATGCAAAGTTGGGAATGATAAAAATAAAATTAGTCACGATAAGTCAAACCTCAACAAAAAAAACAAAAAAAAACCCAGAACTTAAAAAGATTTCAAGCTCTTGTCATCTCATCATCTCTTGGTCCAAATCCTGATAAATACGAGATGCTGAGCAACTCTGACATAAGACAAAAAGCTTCATCTTCAGGGGAAATCTAAATTTTGACTTCGGGTCAGCTCATTATTCTTGGACTTACAGTGAGTGGTTATATTTTTGTCATTCCTTCAGTGTCTTTTTTCTGCTCTGGTACTAATGGGCTTCCATACATTTCAACAATCGCTGCCAGCAGAAAACGCATGTGGTCTCCTTTGTTCGTCAGGAGGTATCTGTGTGTCGACATGAGGTTAGTGAAGCGACAGGACCAAAAAACAAGGGAGCGATGAAGGAAGGAGGGAAGGATGTAAGATAGGAAGGAAGGAGGGAAGGATGTAAGGAAAGCAGGAAGGGGAGTAAACGGTCACAGATTGAAAAACCTTCGTCTTTCTCTCGTTTCATCATCACTTCTGTCTGAAAAGTAAAAACTGTACAACAAACGTAAAAAGGATAAAAACTGCTGAGATTCACATTCAGTGAGTCAAATCCATCGCTGCCACTGATGAAGTTCCGTCTTCCTTTTGTTTTTCTAAGAGCGACACGAGAATCCTCAAAGATCGTCCAAAACTCTCAAACATGACGACAAAAACGCACCTGACGACGAGCAAAAACTTTAAAAAAAAGAGGAAAACTTTGCTGAGAAACACAATAAAGAGCACTTTAAAAACCAACAGGTAGAAAAATCAAAGGTCACTTCTTCTGTGTGCGAGTGACCGTCCACGCTGTACACATCCACGGAACGAACACCACAACCATCACCAGCGGGCGGGGGGGGGGGGGGGGGCGGGAACAGGAAGCGGCGCTCCGACCATCCGACTGCTGAGGCGACGAGCTTATTGCAAAGAAATTCACCTGCCGGGACAGAAACTCACCTGCAGCAGCTGGAGCTCGCTTCCTGTCGACGACGGGGCTGTGACACACTTTACAGGAGTAGAAGAAGAAGAGGAGGATGTACAGCAGGAGGAGGAAGCAGTTTTTATCCCGTCATGGTTGTCGGATCTGAGGCGCCCTCGTCAGGCGCTCAGCTCTTTCCCCTGATCTGATTCGTCGATTTCTTTCCTCTGAAGTTTTTACTTCTTGTTCCACGGTTGGATATTTTGTACAATTCAGATCCTTTCAAGTCCCTTATCAACATCTGCAGGTGCTTAAAGTGACATCAAAGCCCCTGAAAACCTTTGAATTTGAAGCATTTATCATTAACGTTAGACATTCTTCACTAAATCAGCGTCGTCAGTGTTCAGTTTGGGGAAAATCATGATAGTTATTACTTTGTTATAGTTTAACACTTAAAAACCGCTAACTGTCCTCATGTTTGAACGAAGGCGTTGGTGTCGGACCCCGCCACCGCTGGAGGACACACGTGTTCAGGACCTTTAACTTTGTTTCTGATTCGTCAACTGGACCAAAACAGAACCGGCGCTCAGACCCAACTCCACCTGGTCCCAGATGATGGTGGTGGACCATGTGACCTTCCCTCAGAGACGCTGTGATTGGTCCTGATGACGAGCGGTAGACCGATGCTTCAGTCTTCTGCTCGGCTTTGTTTCTGAAGCTTCTGAGCTGCGACCATCGACTCTTTCTGTCGTCTGATTCGTGTCAATCATCAATAAAAAATAAACATCAAATATTCGAGAAGCAAATTACAACAAATGTGATTTAATGTGTCACAATTATGAGACGCCTGTTTGCCGCTCTAACAGAACGTGCTGTACTGACAGAAGGCCTGGGCTCAACTTCCTGTTCTATTTCAGAATAAAAGCATCGGTCTACCGCCCCGCAGACCTTCAGGTCTTCATCTGTTGAACGTTTTCAGCAAATCCACTTTCAGGGAACATCAGGGGACTCAGATCCTGGTCTCCGGTTCTGATCTGGTCTTTGGGTCTGTGGTGGATCCTCCTCTGGTTCTGCTCTCTGGTTTTTGTTTAGGTTTTGTTGGACTGTTGAAGTGATCCGTCCCATCGGGTTCAGGACCCGGTTCAGTGCTGGGTCCGGATGTGGCTGTGGAGGCGGGTCGCTGAGGAGAACCTCTTCCCGCACTCCGAACAGTGCAGCGCTGAGGCGGTGCCGCCGGGCGGAGACGAGGGGGAGGACGCGTCGGTGGCCATGTTTTCGGCAACGTGAGTCTGACGGTGAGCCTTCAGGAGGGACATCCGGCTGAACCTCCGACCGCACTCCTCGCACTCGGACCAAACCCGCCGCCTCTTCTTCTGCAGACAGGAAACAGGAAACAGAGCTGAGAGCAGCCGAGCGTCAGCGCGCAGAGCACGAAGAAGTCCTGCATTCAAAGCACCAACACAAACCCAAAGAACTGCAAACAAACACACTCGTTACGCACAACTACTCCATGAACGCAGTACTGATGCATTCATGTGTTCACCTCAGCTGGAGCTCATCTTCATCACCTCACACTCTGCTGAGCCTCAGCCATCAGTAACACGTTTTTAACTACAGCTGTCAGATGAGAGTAGTGCAGTAAAAAGTGCAGTAACTCCCTCTGAGACGCAGTGGAGAAAGAAGTATTTGTACTTCTTTTGTAAAGTCTGCGTCTACAGTCGACGGTTAGATTTAGCTTCGTGTTCCTAAATGTTTCCGGTGACGCTCAAACCTGGAGAAACGCGTCATCTGTTCGCGGTGAAGGTGCGTTTGATTCGGCCGCCTGTCGGTGGCCACAGAGGAACCACCAGCTGAGACAGGAAGGAAGACGGCGAGCAAGATTAAACGTGACGCGGATAAAACTTTATACGGCACTTTGACCAGTTATGAATCGCGTCAGATGTTTAACCATGAAGACAACAACTCCCATGATGCTGTGCGACTTCATGACATCATCAAACTGTCTTTTGATTGTTTTGAGCCCTCGTGGCAGAAATGGCGTACAGTAATCAGCAGGGACACGTCTCGTTTGTCTTTTAACGTCACGTTCCTGTAAAAGTTTCATTTTTCACTTTTGATTTCTGTATTTAAGACGCTCAGAGAGTGTTCCCCCTCACCTTCCTCCCTTTGTCCTCCCCCTCCTCATCTTCTTCCTCCTCATCTTCCTCCTCCTCCCTGGTTGCCAGGGGCAATGGGGAGATCCGGCCTTCTCGGCGGTCGTTGCCGCCGTCGGTCGTCAGGGCGGCCAGCGTTTCGTTGGCGGCGGCGGCGGCGGCGTTCTCGTCATCGTCCTCCAGCAGCTGCGACGGGAGAGTCAAGAGACGATGAAGCATCGAGGCAGAGGAGCGACGACCTGAGGACCCTGAAGACAGAAAGACAACAGTCACTCACAGCCTGTACTGCAGTACAAGTACTAACACACACATACTGAAAATACTCCACCACAAGTCCTGGCTGAGGTAAAGGTATGTGAGTACTGTCAGCAGAAGGTACTTCAAGTATGACGAGTAAAACTTCTGAAACAGAAATAATTCTGCTGGTAAATCTTTTGATTTATTCCTCAAACAGATTCAAACACAAACTTTATTGCTGAACGTCTTCATTGACATTTTACAAACTGCATGAGAACATGAACAGAGTTCATCTCTTCACAGAAGCTCAGACGTCACTTTATTTAGAAAACAATCAATAGTTTAATTCATGATGTGATGATGATGATGATGAAGGCCTCATATTAATTCTTCATGCGTCGCCTTCAACATCTGGATCAGTGAGAACCAGCTGCAGCTCCAGCTGTGTCCATCAGAGGGCAGCGAAGAGTCCAACACACACACACACACACACACACACACACACACACACACACACACACAC